>OX457028.1:74684616-75284616 GCA_949752745.1 Protula sp. h YS-2021 | reverse complement strand
GAAGTCTTGTTGTTGGGGTAATAGTTCATACTAGCATTGCTGGGTAAAGTAATGTAAAAACTTGTTGACTCCATGACAACTAAATCGTTTATCTGATGTACATAGACTAGATGCGTATATACATTACTTCATGTTTGACACTCGTCATCCTCACTCTCTACATTGCTGTCTACACTGTTGTCTAAATTGCTATCTACATGATCTACATTGGTATCTACTACTTCTCCCTGACAACAAGCACTGACACACCTAATTTTTACAGGAATAGTATTTTTATTTCCATTCTCTTTACAACAACAACATCATAACTCTTTAATCCATGTTAAAAAGTTTCCCATCCTTCTGGAAACAACCTTTGTTGACGTTGTTGTATCTCTGTTGTAATATCTTCACGAGTTGTCTTTTTGCTAAAAACAGTTTTTGGAATATTAGCCTCTACAATTTCCTCAATAAACTGCTTCCAACCATGTGGTGGTTCTCGTCGTTCTTTTCTTCTTGTAGCAACCAATGCTTCTTTCAACAAATCAATAATTGTGGAATTTGTAATGACAGCACCCGTTTTCAAAACAAGTTCATTTTTATCTGTCCATCTCGAACCATATTTCTTAAGTTCTGCCAGAAGTTGTGTTAGTTTTACATGATAAATAGGTTGAAAATGGTTTAGAAACTGTTGGGACTTTTCTGCATTAGATGCTGTAACAGACTTTTGTCGTTTTGTTGTGACTGAATTGTTCGTAAATGACGTCCAAGCACTTGAGACATTTCTATTGCCTTTTCACGCGTTCGTTTCACACGTAAAAGTTTATTCACTTTCGTTTTGATTTCGCCATCTTTTCCCTTCTTTTCTAACAACATTTTATATTCATATTCAGGAATGAGGACCATTTTCAAAATATGTTTCATTTTAACAGCAACTGAGCTAACAAGGGTAATGCAAATTTAGCAATAGCTCCAATAAATCCTCCTTTCTGATTAACCAACTTCTTTTTTCTTCGAAGTGATATTTTTTTATCTGCTAGTGTGCGTAGCGTATGACGTTCACGCTTGAATTCCTTATACCTTTTTGAGCTTAAGGGTAAATGCAATATATTCAAACAAATTTCAAACAAGCTAGTTAATTCCTCCTTAGTAGCTTGTTGTAGCAAGGATTTACGTCGTTTAGGCCCGCTGCGTGCGAGAAAGTGAAGGAAAGATTGATTAGTCTTAATACGTTTAGACATCTTGGATGCGAATGGTCAAGTGACTTGGTGCTTGTTCATACGCTACTTTATCAACATATACGTAATGTGTATCTTTTGGTAAAATGCCTGTACGAATACGTAGTTGATCATTCGTATTCGGCTTCAAATCAATGAATAAATAGCCATTAGGTTTGCTGGTAGCATCTTGATAGGCTTTTATGAGAAATTGAGATTTTCCAGGATACATTTGTCGCGCTGATGTACTTATTTGTTGACTGTCTCTAGGATTTTTAAACAGAATGATTTAATGTGTATTCAAACTAATATTTCGCATTTCTCTACCATGATAGAACAAATTATGTACAAAAAATAATGCTTAGATTTTGATGACTGCTGCCAACAATAAAGAGACGTGTCATTCGCTCATCACTATGGCATTTGGTCATTAAGTCATCAATGATGAGTAAGTTTGTTTTTTTTCGGGTTAAAACGCTCTTCAATGTCATCTGAAATGCCTTGGTAAAATTCCACACCTTTCATTCCTTTATACAAAGGCTAATCTGCTGCATAGAGCCATAAAATGGTTTTTGGAGAGGGTTTAATTAACTTTTGTTCTAGAATTTCCCTTACTAGAGAAGTTTTACTACTGTCTGTAGGTCCAGAGACGAAACATGTGAATGGATGCTTCATTTTTTAATGTCTGTTTCTTTCACCCAACTGTTAAACTTCTTTGGCCAACCTAACCACTTCACAAATAATTCTTTAACACCTCGTCTTCTTCAACACCTTTTCAATTCTGTAGACAGATTCAATACCTTTTGTTACTTTCTGCAGTTCTTCTTCACAGAAATATCCATCAATATCCTCGTCTAAAAAGTCTTTCACACGATATAAGTGTATTCCTTGCTTCTTACAACAATGTGTGATAATGAAGACTTCTTGCGTCCACTTTATATGATAATCCCGCTGAAATACATATTTCATGTGGAAAATGCGAACCTGATCACCAATTTTAAATTTGTAAGGTTTTTTCTTCTTTGGTTTCAATTTCAATTTGTCTACATACATATACTTCCACACTTTTGATTCGATGTCTTTACGAATATCTGCAGGAGCATACTTATTAGGGAGGAAGCCATGAGCTGTATGGTTGTAATTATACACTAAGTCTGGAAGGATGTCCATATAGCGATAAGTTTGATTATGTAGGAAATATCGATACATCATTCCCTTTAGAGTACGAATGACTCTCTCAGCAAAGTTGGCTTTGGTTTCATTCTTTGTTGTATAGGCATGTATTCCCTCCTTCTTAAAAAATGCTTTTACCCATCTCTTTTAAATTCAGTTCCTTTATCGGACCTTAGAGTTCGTGGTCTTCGTTGTGTTCCATGAAAAATCTTTTGAAAGGCTTCTATAACACTCGTGTGTGATTTATTAGGTATTGGCTGCACCCACAAATATTTGGAAAACACATCAATGACAACCAATAAAAAGCGGGTGTCATCATTATAGGGAGCTATGTTTCCCATGTCAGCTAAATCAATATCCCACATGTCATCAATTCCACGTGTAATGACACGTTGCCTTTTAAACCTATATTTTACAGGTTGTAGTAAACTGAAGGCATCTTGATCCTGTAACCATTTCTTCACTTGTGAATGAGTGACTGGTTGATCATGTTTTTTAATATGTGATAAAGTTTGTAAGGGCCTGCAAATGCCCCAGGTTGACCAGGTTTAAAGTAAATATTGGTTAAGTAGTCTTTCCACGTTGACATGTTAACACTAAATGATCAACACTTGTTAACATATCTTGCATTTTATCAACATATCTTAAATTTTATTTTATCACCATATCTTGCATTTTATCAACATGTCTTAAATTTTATTTTGTCTTACAACTCAGTCAACATATCTTATAAATCAAGTATTGATACAATGGTGTGGTGTCCACTGATCTTCAATGTATATTAACCAACTACTTAATTCATCAAATGTGATAGCATCTACACCATAGTTTTCACAAATTAGATTTGCATTATCTAACACTTTATCTAAATGAATGTAATATTTAGCTTCATTCGAATATGTATAGACACATGTAGAATGACACGTATGTTCTTAACACTCTTCATTTTGACAAGCAGGACATACTAAACATGCAAATTTTTTACAGCTAATAACATTTCTTCACAATATGTTTTTTGCACAATATATTGTCTCAGTTGAATGTCTGCCATTATACTGCAATATAGATTAACCACTCTCTCACTTCATCAAACAGTCTTGGATCAAATCGAGCGAAGTGATATGCTGCTTCCACATCAAACTCCTCAGCTCCGTCAATGTCTGAAAGCACACACTCTTTGATGAAATCCTCGCGTAAGTTTGGTACGTTCAACGTGGAATGAGCAAGTTCTTAATAAATGTCAAAGTGCTGCAGTTGTTGTTGAATAGATCCAAAACGTGCTAGTTCACTTATCATGTAGTCCACATACTTCTCCTTGAAACACGTTTCTACATCCATCTTTGTTTCACATATCCATATGACACGTCTGCACACTATGACGACTGGTAAGCAAATGATTCTCAGTCTTACTCCGCAGAAACGGTTAGTGAGCCGCACTTGTTGCAGAAGTTGTCTGGTTCACACAACTTGCAATTGTACTTGTGGCAGTGACAATCATAATCCTCAGCATAACCGTAAGCACCACAATATTCACAGGTAAGTCCAAGTTGATTTTGCACATCCATATTCTCCAATTGAACTTCAGCCAGTCTTTTCTTGGATAACTTTGACACATTCATCCGATTGTGCTTTTGCAGCTTGATAGGAGTTTTTTTTGCCATGCCATTCCCGCATGGAAATAAGGTTGAGGTGATGCTATCCATCTCCTGAAGCAATGTCTCCCATTCACCATCATTCATGCTGATGTAATACTTGTATTCTTTCCCTTCAAACAGTGATGTATGCACAAAACTCACATAGCGCATGTCTTGGTATGAAATGACTTCAAGCCATTTCGTTTGCGTTAAGTACAGTTTGAAGCCAATGTCGCGTAATCTTGTTAAGTTCAGGCACACAATCTTCCACAAGGATGGTGATAAAGCAAGCCATCTCTCTCCACGTTTGATTCGAATAAATAACCCAAATTGTCCATGCTCCACAGTAATGGTTAAGTTTGCACTAATTTTAAAGCTGCTTGTCTTCTCCATGGCTGCGCGTTGAATGATGACTGCACTTGACACCTCACTCCTTTTATATGGACATTACATGTATGTTTTCATGAGATGTTTGCAAAATCGCGGAGTGATCTCGTTGAAACCATCAAGAAAGGCTGTTGGCAAACCGTCTGTTAGAGATTGTCTCATGACGATCACTAAAAAGTCTCCTCGTTTGCGACTACCAATTATCCATTCAAAGAACATTGGCATGGTGAAATGTCCTTTTTCATAGAGGTAGGCCATCATATCATACACCTTAATACGTTCTGCAAGGTACTTGAAGCCATGTAGCATGACCTTTGCACATTTGGAAGCGCGATCCTCGTCAACACACTTTGGCGCCGGTAGACATAAAGTCTTAAAAAGTTCCTCATGAAGACTTCTAATAAGTTGAACGAAACGTCGGGTCATGGCTTCGGAGGACTGTGGCTCTGACGCGGGAAGATGCTTTAGGTTTCCTTCTAGCATGTAGATAAGCTGAATGACAGTGTTCACTTCTTCCGTTAGGTATATGTACGTGTGTTGGTCGAAAAAGCCTTCTTCACATAAACGCCATAAAATGTCACAATCGGTCAGAGGAATCACTGCTTGAAAGCTTCATTTCAACAGCGTGACGTCTTCCTCATTAACAGGAATAGTTTTGCTCAATTCAAATTTAGATTTGAGTGGCTTGTCATCGTCGTCACTGTCGTCGTTATTACTGTCATTGTCGTCGTCGTTGTCGTCATCGCCGTCGCTGTCGTTGTGGCCGTCGTTGTCGTAATCGCCGTCGTTGTCGTCGTTGTTGTCATCGCTTGACATGACCACTTCTTCCTCAAGATACTCTAGATGTGCCTTTAACTTTGTGCTAAGTGGCTTGGCGCTACCATTTACAAGCGCATTTGCAACCCAGAACGGGTAGTCAGATCCCTCAGGATCTGGCATTGCTTGCTGTACTGTAGATACGTCTGGCGGAGCACCTAATGCTTCCTCAGGCTTTCTTTGCTGTACTGTAGACACGTCCGACGGAGCCCCTAATGCTTCCTCCAAGGCTTTTTCAGCTTCTGCCATTGTACTTAAGAAGGCAGTAGTCTCCTCTGCAGTTAAAACTGCATCTGTAAAAGCCATTGTTTCGTTGCCGAACAGGCTATCAATTTCCATGTTGCTAGCCGTTGATGCTTTTCGAGACGTCTCCATGATGTCTTGGCAATGCATTGGCAATAGGGGCCGCGAACCAACCTTTTTATACTGCTGTCGGTGGCGGTCCAGTGGCTTGTGGCTCACTGGCCGGGGGGGGGGGGGTGCTGACAGAGTACATCCATGAGTACCCGGGGAGAGGTCCTCACTTGCTTGTGGCTCAGTGGTGGGGGGGGGGAGGTCCTCAGAGCTTCTTTTTCTAGCAGCCTCGCACTCTATGCAGTCAGTCTGCTTCTGACCGTTGGCAAGCTAACATCACTATGCAGTACAAAGAGGAATTTTTTAATGTGGCGCGTCGCCAGAAATTTTTTCTTACGCAGAAGGACATTGATCTCTTTGAAGAGATTTATATTGAGTATAAAGATTTTATGTCAGACAAGTGGAGGGAACTTCAAGCGGCAAACACGCAGCGGGAGTACAACCGGTTTGGCAGGGCGGCGGAGGAGAGCCATAAGCGACTTAGATAGAAATCACCGGTGAAGTTCCAGGATCCGCCGCCCTGCCGGATACACTTCTGCCAAAGCGACAGCAAGTCCGAGGGAGCCTGATGTTACCGTCCGGAAGGTGTCGGCGGAGCCACTTACAGTGAGGCGGCGGCACGTGCCCAGTGCCACCGTCACGAGGCCGGACACTCCACCACCAGCCCCTATGGATGAGTTGGCGGCCGCTGTCGCCAGCATTACGGATGTACCAGCAACCGACGCCACCCTGAGGCAGCCGCCCTCCGACTTTGGCCACACCCTGGAACTGGTTGAGTTGAAACTGGAGGACGGCTCTAGCAAAGAGTCAGAACTCCAAGATGTTGTGCGCTTCTTGGACGAGATTGATAATGTGCAGTACTGCAACTTCTGCAATTTCGCGATTCCGGCAGAAGTTTCTTTCAGAGTGCACGAACAGGAATGCTCAGAGGCTATGAAGTCCGAATACCATTACTTTAGCGTTATGGGCAGGGGTTTCAACTCAAACAGGGCCGGGGTAGCGGCGCATAGGAGGAGGACCGACTGCAGGGTTGACAGTGGCAGCGGCAGCAGCATCAGCAGAGGCGGCGGAAGCGGCGGCAGGAAGAGCTGAAGACCAAGATCCCTCCACGGCTGCTTTTTAGCGGCCCCCATTATTACGAAATGAAACGCTATTCGTGTCATGGTTGTGTGTGTATGCATGAGAGTGTGGGAAATGCTAAAAAAAATTAAAAAGGGGTCTATAAATCATTGCTTTATACCCCTTTTGAATTTTAAGGGGGCTCATAAGTGAGCTTGAACCATATGACTATGAGTTCTCTGCTTAAAAATGGAGAACTTGTACGTTTGGGGGGAGGTGCCCCATCTGTCCGTCTGCCCGTCTGCCGTATTATGTGTGGAGATAAATACCAAAAAAAAAGTTGCCGTCTGGGTTAAAAATACCCTGGCTTGAGAAATGAAACGCTAAATCTGTCGTGGCTATTGGTATATGCGTGTGTGGAAAGAGATAAAAAAAATTTAAAAAAATGATTGCCCGTTTGCCCGGCTGGCGTAGGTGTTATACATGCATAGAGAGAGTGACAGAGCAAACGAGAAAGTGAGGGAAAAAAAGATGACCCGTTTGCTCGTTTGAAAGAGTGAAAGAGAGACTGGGCGAAAAAAGAGTGGCTCCTTGGTTGTGTTTGCCGTGGTGTTATGTGTGTGTGTTTGGAGAGAGTGAAAGAGAAAGTGAAAGCAAAAAAAAAGACTGTCCGTTTACCCGGTTGCCCACGTCTGCCGTGGTGTGTGTGTGTGGAGAGAGGGAGCAAAAGAGGAAGTGAAAGCAAAAAAAGAAAAGAGAAAAAAAAAAGACTACCCGTAGGCACGGGTGTCGTGGGTGTTATATGTGTGTAGAGAGAGTGATACAGCAAATGAAAAAGTGAGGGAAAAAAGACGACCCGTTTGAAAGAGTGAAAGAGAGACTGGGCGAAAAAAGAGTGGCTGCTTGGTTGCGTTTGCCGCAGTGCTATGTGTGTGTGTTTGGAGAGCGAGAATGCTGGCTTGAGAAAGGAAACGCTAAATGAGTCGTACGTGGTTGATATATGCAGGTAGAGAGAGCGAGAAAATCAACAAAAAAGACTGCCCTTTCGGTGTGTGTGTGTGTGTGTGTGTGTGTGTGTGTGTGTGTGTGTGTGTGTGTGTGTGTGTGTGTGTGTGTGTGTGAGCCCCGGAGAAAGAGTTAGAAAAATGTTGCTGTCTGGGGGAAGGGGTGGTCAGGCGATTAGTTGCTCTCTGGGAGGGGGCAGTCGATTAGTTGGTTGCTTGCAGCCTGAAGTCAATATGTATGAACTAATAGGTGAGCTCTAACCATGTCTCTATGAGTCTCTGCTTTAAAAAACAGTTGGAGAGCTTACAGGGAGCTGTCTGCCCGTTTTTTTCACGTCTCCGGCGCCTGCCCGCATCTACCCGCGTCTTCCCGTGTCTGCTGTGGTGTTATGTGTGTGTGTAAAGAGAGAGAACAAAAGAGAAAGTGAGGAAAAAAAGACGACCCGTTTGCCCGTTTGAAAGAGTGAAAGACAGACTGGGCGAAAAAAGAGTGGCTCCTTGGTTGCGTTTGCCGTGGTGTGTGTTTGGAGAGAGTGAAAGAGAAAGTGAAAGCAAAAAAAGTGTTTGGAGAGCGAGAAAACTTGCTTGAGAAAGGAAACGCTAAATGAGCCGTACGTGGTTGGTATATACAGGTAGAGAGGGTGAGAAAATCGAACAAAAAAGACTGCCCGTTCGGTCAATTAGTTGGTTGCTTGCGTGTGTGTGCCGTGGTGTGATGCGTGTGGAGTGAGAGCTCTCTGGGGTCAAAAATGGCTAGGCTTAATGAAACTCTTCGTCTATGTGTGTGTGAAGAGCGAGAAAGCAACAAAAAAATGATTGCCCGTTTGCCCGTCTGTCGTAGGTGTTATATTTGCATAGAGGGACTGACAGAGCAAACGAGAAAGTGAGGGAAAAAAAGACAACCCGTTTGAAAGAGTGAAAGAGAGACTGGGCGAAAAAAGAGTGGCTGCCTGGTTGCGTTTGCCGTGGTGTGTGTTTGGAGAGAGAGCGAAAGAAAGTGAAAGCAAAAAAAAAAAAAAGACTGGCTGCCTGCTATGGTGTTATGTGTATGTGTGTGAAGAGAGAGAAACAGTTGTTGCTTCCTAGCCTGCTTGTCAATGTGTGCCGTGATGCGTGAAGAGAGAGCTGTCTGGGTTAAAAATAGCTTGGCTTAAGGAAACTCTCTCATTGGTTGATCATTTTGATTGCTTTTTCGGTGGTTCAGTTGTCCGTGTTACGGTGGCACATATAGTCCGGCTGCCCATTTGTCCGGCTGCCCGTTTGAATGGTTGCCCACTATCCCTATGACGTCAGTTTGACGTTCATATGACGTTCATATCACGTCACTGTTTTACTAGCCCCATGGGGGTTCTAAGACAATGACGTCACTGATTTAGAAGCCCCATTATATATGTGTTAGAACCCCCATTATATATGCGTTAGAAACCCTGTTTATCAACTACAAAAATAATAATTTGCCTAACTTATTAGATTGGTATTTTCCTTGAAAATATGGTGGGGGTACCTATATTAAAATGATTGCTAGAGAATACATGTGCGGGTAATCCCTAATATACTGATTATTTGGAGTGGAATAGTAACCTATACAGCAGTATTACTTTTGACAGCCTGAGATTTTATTCCAGTGCGCAAAATTAAAAATAATCCCAAAAAATCCAGTAAAAATATGTAATTTCACAAATTTATATTAAAATTCAGTTAGCTGCCGGAATGGGCATTAAGTCTTCTATTGTTGACAGCATGCAGTATATACTCTTAAGTGATGATTATCAAAATAACTTATCTTTCTAAACCATAACTAGGAACAGCTTGAAAGTTTTAAAATTTTATTTTTTAAAAATCGAGTATTGAGCAATTTTATGTTTTTGGGAGGGTAACTTAAACGCCTCTAGTTCTCTAACCAATGGAGCGATTAGCGTCATATATGGCTATACATGTGTTGTGTAACATGCTAGACATTGTTTTGCTAGAGTATTTATTTCGAATTTAAATTTTTCCGTCTCTGAAAGGCCATGAACCACAATTACATTTCCTGGTAGAACATAAACACGCAAGGAGTAAAACCAAAAGCAGTGCCGCGGCAAATGTATTATTATGTAACACATGTGCAGTCAATAAATAAAAGTTATTGTTGTAATCCATATCCATGCGTCCTTCACCTTTCGACCATTTGCCCAAAAAACTTGTTCCGTAACTTGTCGGCTTCAGTGCCGACTGTCAACAGTTGAAAAGTGAACACAAAAATAGTGTTTTATTTTTCAATCAAAAAGAATTTAATTGTAACCTTATCAGTTTATTGAAAAAGTCTATCAAGACCCATTTCAGGAAGACGAGGTCTTTGTTTTTATGCAGGTGATATTCCGTGTATTCTTTTTGGCGTTACATTTGTACCGAACCAGAAGGATCAAAACATCCGGTTCTGGTTTTAGTTACGCTAGTAAAAGAACAGGTTTACCCGACCCAAAAAATGTAAACAATCCAAATGTAAGGCGGGAAAATGGATGAACTGAAAATTTTGTTCAAGGACTTGAAACTTCCGATGCCATATTATTATCCATATTTGTTTACAAAGCCCTCTTGATGGAGTACATAAATAGCTCAATAACCGAAAATAAACAAAGAAAAAAAAAAAAAAAAAAACTCTTATAGTTTGGCACCCTTTTTGACATTATCATGTGATGTCACGTCAGGTTAGGAACTTAACCGGAAGTAAAATCGGGTACGGACCGTTATAACTGGTTCCAGTTAAATCTGAAAAGAACAGGTAGTTCTAGAACCAGTTATTAGACAGGTAAATAGTTATGCCAAAAAGAATACACGCAATACCGTTGCAGGCTATAATACCGTTGTTCTAAACAGATGACATCTCAGAGATGTCGGCGACAATACAGTATTTGTGCAATATTACAGTATTTCCAAAATGTCAGTGCTTTTAATATACAATGTACAGCAAACATAACGCAATCTTTTCATCTCTTTAAATTTTCTTTTCAGTTCTTTGTGTTTTATTCTATTATCTGCAACTGAAATCCCCAACCTGATTTAGTTGTTACATGTCGTAAAAATTACACGATAGCTACTCTAGAGTGGCTTGTGGGAACCAATTTAACCGAACCGCCGCAGAGGTTGGCTTTTAAAAAACGGTTACCTCCAGCGAACGTAGACCGGCAAGCGTTGTTAATAAACGACCGGTTTCGAGTGATCCATGCGTCCTTCACCTTTCGACCACACGCCCAAAAAACTTTGTGTTCCATAACTTGTCGGCTTCAGTGCTGACTATCAACAGTTGAAAAATGAACATAAAAATTGTGTTTTATTTTTCAACATTTTAAAAATTTTAAGTCAGTAACTTTCTCATAAAGAGTGGTAATATAAGATAATTTGTATTGTCAAATATGATAAATTGAACAAAAAGACAGGAAACTCTTAAAGAATGTAGTTTTATATTTGGCAGAAGCATCAATGTTTCGACTGCTGTTTTGATTGAAAGTCTTCAAAGATATATATTTTACTAATCACAGAGTGAAATGCTTTATATCAAAGTATTTTCAACTCAGTATTAGTAATTGTTTACGTATTTTAAATGATATCTGTGTAGTCGTCTTTGTTTACAATTGATTTGCACTTAAAGTTTTTAGCATAACTAGATTCAGAACCACCCATTTATCTGGCGGGCATAACTAGAACCAGAACTGCCACTGCGCATGTCATCGGTTCTGGTTCTAGTTAAGCTCCACGTGAACGCACGGAGATAGATCTCGTCAGAGGTCAGCTGTTTTATAACAACGAACATCGACATAATTACCAGTCCCTTTATTTTTAATAGATGCATTCTTTTGAGCTTTAATGAAACTGAGAATCCATTCTCCTAAGATCACTGGCAATTTCCAGCGAACTCTCCAAACAGAGACCAAAGCCAGTTCGCAAAATAGAAAGAAATGAACTCATGAAAATAACAAACTCACGCATACTCAAACATAGAAATCTAGTTATTTGGACTTGTTGGGACTATAAATATATAATTTTCATGACAAAACTGGATCTGCGGCTAATCATAGAAGCCTTGGCTAACATGCGAACCGGGCGATTAACAAGCACCTTAACTATTTTGTCGTCGTAACAATGATTCCATTATGCATTGAACAAACATTTAGTAAATTTTTATTGAACAACATTTCTTTTCACATATATTACTATTTAATCGGAATCTTGAAAAAAAAAATGAGGAATTCCTTACTTTTCGCCATACTGTCACGTGATATACCTATCGTTTTCGGAAGTAATTAAAAATAATATTCAGATAACGCGAAATTATGTATGAAAACGGTTCTCGAAAAATCTGAAGGGTCTCTAGATAAGAGATGGTTAAAAATAGTGCACCCAGTCGTTGTGAAGTTGTTTGAGAAAAGTTTGTTAAAACTACCAGTTATTGATTATCTGGTGTTAATTTTGTAATAATTTATGAAGGACAACAATTGATTGCTTTTGTTAATTGTGTTTGCTATTGCCTGTTGCCAGGTCTGTCCTAGAAACACGAATCGATAAGAAACCCGACCAGTGTTCCTTGCCAGTCGCAGTAATTGCTTGTACCGAGTAGTTTTGAAACATTGTGGATACGTTTGTAGTTTTATATTCCTGGTACATCTGAACAGCTTTCAGCTACAGATAACATTAGTTAAAAAGGTACGTATCTGTTGGATCTGATAACATTTTTACTGAAGCCAGTTCGTGCTTCTCGTTCTGATGGAGGTACGAGGGAGCGGAGATAGAAATGGTTACAGTAGATCGTATTTGGTGACAACAAAATGTTCAATTCTGACTAAACTTAATTAGCCAGATGCAAATTTGGCGACCTTTTATACTCAAATATTCCTTATTTTGCGATATTTTACAAATAAAAATTGTTTTCAGTCACGGAAGATGGTCTTTTCCATTTCACCAATTTGGATCTACTGTAGCCATTCGTTCTCCTCCCCCTTTACTCGTACAGTTTCGACTGCACATTTTTTTTGGATAAATCATAAATAAACGATAAGGAAAACATCAAAATTCTAATTTTCTGTCAACATGCACCTTCGAATCAAAAACCCATCATATGATCTTTTAAAAACTATTTCACGTGCTATTCAGTCCCTTTAATGGCCAACTTGTGAATTTGTTTCTGGTACTTGTAAACTGGAATTTGGTTAAATTTTTGCCAGTTTCTTTTCCTATAATTTCTGTATACCTTTATCCCAACGGAATTCAGTCAAAACGCAAAAATAAATTTTCACAAAAGTGTACGACGGAGAGGAGATAGAATTGGTTAGAGTAGATCGTAATTGCTGACAACAAAATGTTCAATTTAAGCTAAACTTAATGAGTCGGACGCAAATTTGCCAACCCTTTCGGCTCAAATATTCCTCATTTTGCGGCACTTGACAAATAAAAATTGTTTTCAGCTGTGGAAGACGTTCTTTTCAATTTCACCAGTGTGGATCTACTGTAGCCATTCGTTCTCTCCCTCGTAGGTACGAAGCCACATATTTAATTTGTACAGTACAAGGCAAGGAACATTCAAATTGCACAGCACACCGAGATTGGTTAAATTACAAATTGGTCTGCTGCAAAAAATCATCACTACTTGTAATAATACTTACAGCTGCCACCTCTGGTGTCGCCCTCTGGTGACAGGGCACTCGGTCCGCTGCTTTTACTGCTGTACGAGTACTCGTATATTAACGAGGTAAGAGCAGAAATAACATCTACATTTCGGCTCTTCTGTGGACGACAGTGCCATTTACCTTGGAATACGTTCCCCGAATGACAGGGCTGGAAAAAATCCGATAAAAAAATTATGATTTTTGATTTTTTGTATTTAAATCTGATTTTTTGATGTTTTGGATTTAAATCAAACTGAAAAAAAAAACCGACAAAATATCCAAAAGCACCACCTTTTGCCACTTAACTGAAGACTCGTAACACTCTTGTAATGCAAAAACATTTATGTTTCACAAAATCTGTGACAACTGTCCTCAATTTTCAAATATTCAGATAACTGTCGTCAAGTTAAATTCTTCATTTATTGACCGATCGGGTAGCAAAAACGCCAGTTTCTAGCCGTTTCCACTCCGAGGTTTGTTCAATTAACAACTGAAAAAGCAGTGATATTGGGGGAGGGGGGATTTAAATAACCTCGCTAATACATTGTTTACAAGCACACACGGTTGAGAGAAAAACCGGAGTACATTGTAGATATCTATGGTGCTTGGAGTTTCTGAAGATTAGTTGTGCGATTACATACCCACTCCAGAGTACTTGCTCAGACAGTCCTAATTCTATGAGACTCCAGGGTTTCTTTTCAAACTAGCAGGCAGTTACCTACTTAAAGCGTGCTGCCCCTAGCTAAACCTCTTCTCCCCACCTTGGAGGCTCATGTGCACTAATAACCGCTACATATGAAATGCCTTGTTTAAACGGGGTACGGACAAAATGGCAGCGGCCATAATGGCAACGGACATAATGGCAAGCGGACATAATGCAAAGTGACAAAGCAAACAAAATAGCAACTTAAGAAAAAAAGAAATAAAAATGAATAAACAAATGTCCGATTAACCGCACCATAAAGCAACTAGTTTACGGTGCATCCGCCTCATGTCAAGGCGGAGGGCGGCTGGAATCTTGCTTGCCGTATAACTGTCGAGTTATTTGAAAAAAAAAAATAAAACAAAGGGGGCGCAAAACTACACTGTTCACCCACTGCGGCTGCACATTTGTGGTAGGTTACGGAGTAGTATACCCCTGTCTGGTCGCCGAAGCATGGAACCACAGGATTGAACACTTAGTTGGCACAACCCATCCATCGATTTGGAATCTCATCTATTGGCTGAAAGGAGATGTAGCACGTGACTACCAGCCTTACGAAAATTGTGCGCGGAGACCAAGCACGTAGGCGCACAAAGCGGGTGTACAGTCAACTCCATGTCCGACTTCGCCAGCTATGCGAGGACCACAGAGATTATAGCAAGACTGTTGGGCATGTTCTACTTGGAGCAGGGCACAACATTCGGTGAAAACCTCGGGGAAATGTTCCATAGCAGTAAATGAGAACTGAGAACTGATTGGCTAAGTGATTATCTAAATAGATGCATTACACAGGAATTCAAATATGTTTATTTATGAAGTCATTAAATGCCTATGGGTTGAATAAAAAGCCAGTTGAAATATCGTCATTTTTATTTCAGCTGCCATTTTGTCCGCCCTGTCACTTTGCCGGGTTCCGGACAGAACCCCCCCGGGACCAAACCCCCCGCGCGCATAACCCCCTATGCCAAACCCTGCATGTGGAGAGGACCAAACACCCCTCCCCACTCCAACAATGATATTTGAACTTTTAAGCAGTATCGGATATACCGAGGACCAACAACACTATTGAAGGGTGGCACCGCAAAATGCAAGCTGCCGTTGCCGCTCAACACCCCAATCTATGGCGGTTCCTGGACATTCTTCGACGAGAACAGAGCCTAAAAAATGTCACCATAAACCAAATTATAGGATCTCACCTTCCAGAACCACGACGACAGCAAAGTGTCCAGACAGGAAATAGGATAGCGCACATTGTTCGTGACATTCGCAACAGAAACATCTTAGATTTTCTCAGAGGAATAGCTCACAATATTCAGTTTTGAACCAACAGTGACTGTCGTAGTAAAACAGCTTTTGCAAAATGTTGTACAAATGAACTACATCTCAGGTTATAAAATCATGATTCAATAAACGTGTGTTTCAATTTTACATATGATATTGGCTTTTCGGGAGGGGGTTTGATCCGATCGGGGGGTTTTGGCACGGGGGGTTATGCGCGCGGGGGGTTTGGTCCGGGGGGTTTAGTCCCGGGGGGTTCTGTCCTAGACCCCACTTTGCCATTTTGTCCGCTTGCCATTATGCCCGCTTGGCCATTATTTCCGTAGCCATTATGTCCGCTTGCCATTTTGTCCGTTGCCATTTTGTCCTACAACCGTTTAAACAAAGGCGTCTCCAGATGTCTTCAGTGAACACAATCTGAAAGACACACATTTTAAATATATAAAAAATCAAAAATCGTGATTTTTTTACGTTGATTTAAATCACGATTTGAATCATAATTTAAATCAACTGATTTAAATAATACCAGCTCTTCCGAATGATGCAATAGAACTCCAAAATGAGTTGTTTCGGCTTCAAAATTGGGTGGAAAAATGGCAGATGAGTTCTTATATCAAAAAGTGTAAATCGCTCCGGATCACGAAACGCACCGAACATAAAGTCAACCATATGTATGTCATGAACTCACCATCATCTCACCCGATACTGCTTGAGGAAATCTTACCTGACATATATTTAGTTGCGATTTTAGAAAATAAGATAGCATTGATGACCATGTTCAGACCATCAGGAAAAAAGCCGCAGGCTTACTCAATTTATGTCCACGTAATTTCAAGATGTGCGGACACTAAGGCTAAAGAAACTGCGTCTAAAGCTGTCGTCAGGCCCCACCTCGAATATGCGCATCCACGTGGTCACCGTATACGGCTCGTAGCATAAACCAGGTTGAAAGTGTTAAAGGCTGTGACCCTGAATCACACACATCCAACAAAATATCGGACGTTTTGAAGTGGTCCACACTGCCAGGTGAAGTTGCATTTTAACAGATTATTCAATTTGGAAGTTGCTTCCCTTGTATCCAAAGGTGTTTGAATTTATATTGAGGTGAGAGAAGGGCTAACATTAGATCAGATTAGTGACACAGAGTACAAATTCAACGGTGGCCCCAATTTGGATCCAATTCCGTATCCTGTTCCCCGTACACACCCGATTGTTTCTCTGCCGTTGTGACATTTCCTACTTTCGGAATTCTTCGATTGAGACTTCTTTTGCGCCTATGCTCTCTGTTCGCTTGATTAATATATAAAAGAGACATTGAGGAAAAACATCAAAATTGAAATTTTCTTCTCAAATAACAACTTTCAAATTCCGTAAGCCACCAATAGAATTTTTCAAAAGCAGTCCAAGTGTCAGAAACAGGATGAGAACATGTTTAACTGGTAGTAGGTATTCAAAGTAATAACTTTAGCCCAATAAAAGTTTGGTTGCTCTAAGCAATAATTATCCCGCGGTTTTTCACCTTGACAAAAACTCAACCCAACCTGCTTGGGACCCCCGATTCTACAGGCTTTATTTTTTCACGGATCGTTTTTTTTCCGAAATCCGAAATTTGACCCGAAATTTGTGGTCCTGGAGATCAACTGAATTCTGCAATAATTTTTTTTTTAAATTGTCAAGTGTAAATTTTTCGTATTCTTACCTTCGGCGCTCGCGAATTAACACACTGCAGTTCTTGCTATGCTTTAGCTGTGGTTGTCACAATATATCATATGGACTTCGCGCCGAAGATATCACAAATTTCCCGGCTTAAAATTTTTCGTCGATTTCGTCGAGCTCGAGAACGATCCCTGTTTTCGACAGCACAAGTTATTTCGGTTAAAAAAATGACGAAAACCTGTTAAATTTCTCAGGAGAAAGGATTGACGAGAAAAATTACGTTGTTCGAAATCTGTTGTATTTTGTTTGCATTCCTAATGCTGTTTTGTGCTGAAAGTTTATAAGCAAGTTCCGTAGCAACTCATAATTAATCCCGCTTAATTCGAACCAATTGTTTCTGTCCATAAATTTGATTTCGTTTTTCAGTGTGGGAAAATTAACGAGAACCGGGACAACTCGCCCCTATACCGCTGATTGTCTTTTTTGTCGTTGAAAAAAAAATGGTCCTTAAACCCTCCCCAGTTTTATCAGTGTCTATTAAATAGATCCCAGCGCTTGCACGTAATATTGGCATATTTCGTTAATTAGTTTACGCTACAAATGTTAAATTTTTGAAAGATGTGTTTTGTAGAATTACAAATTTTATATTTTGCCTAAAAAGTAAATGCGTACACTTTCTGTGTAAATTATCGGGCTGGTTAACACTTCACTCACCAGTTCTTCCAGTTCACAAACTCTTTACGTGGATGGTGTGATTGCAGTTAAGCGATGTTGAGCTCAAAGACTATTTTGATAAGCGCTACTAAGTAATGAATTACAACCTACACATGCCCCCCCTCCCTCCCCCCCCCCCTGCTATTCTGGCAGGGTCGGGAATTTTCCCTTCCGAAAACGTAAAGAAAATATTATTACATGTATATACATATTAGTAATAAACTGATCTAATTAGTAATTACATGATGGTATTTTTTTTCTTGCTGTTTTGTTAGTAATTAAATTACTTTGAATTTAAAATGTAATAATTATACTAAAATTACAAACTAAAATTCGACTCCTAAACCAAACGCGAGCCAAAATAGCTTGCGCATCCTGCACTACACATATTTAATTCGAACCCCGGTCAGTTCGACGCGATTTTCCTAGTCCTAGTGGGTTGGAATTGAAGAGCAACCCTGTATCTATCGGAACAGCAACCAGCTGGTAACAAGTACATTCACTGCGTTTTTGTGGGCAGGAACATTTTTTCGACTCTCCGGACGTCCGGGGATATATTCCGTCATTTCTCAACGCAGTTTATGAAAACTCTGATGCGAACGCTGAAATATGAAAAGCAAGTTGTTTATTGTCTGTTCTCTTTCTGTTGTGGAGGTGCAGCACCAGATGGCGCATCGAAACCGCCCGACCAGCGCTCAGTCGCGCACTGCCTGGTCCGATGATGGTGTGGATAACCCCGGCGCAGACATGCCAGCGGCCATGGAGGAGGAGGATTATGAGGGCTCCATACAGGTACACGCCAGCAACCAGCCTGCCGTCGAGGTCAAAGAACCACCCAGCGGATGTTGGTATAAATTTCAGCGAGGCATTCGATGTGAGTACAGTTTTTATTGTTCTTTTGAGCATCATGAGAGAATCCTTAAGCCCTTTTTTTGCTCATCTGAACTTTAGTTTTTAAGTGTACATGCTAGAAGCAAATACAAAGTGAAATACAAAGAAGACTGAAAGACGTTACGCATTGTTAAGAATGTCCAAAAAAGAAAAAAAAAGAACAATGACGCAGGATAATAAAGCAGTAATAATAACAGTAGTAATCACAATAATAATCCAACTTTCAAAATTATTGCAGTATCAAATTTGTTAAAAGATACAAGTGCTATTCATGTTCTCGTTTTTAATGTAAGAATATTGCATTGTTCTTTGTTGTCCGCCTGAAAGCAATGGCGTATTTATTTTCAGTGATGAAATTCTGGTTCCATTGGTAAGGTGGAACGGGTTAAAATATAAACTGTGTTGGGGACGCATGTCGCGGTTGTTTTTTAAGCAGTTTCTGAATGGGATGTTTTAGAGAAGATTGCAACAGAATATGCTGCGGGTGAAAGTTAATGCATTTCGCTTTCGCGTTGATTTTTGTGACTTGCATTTTTGATGCCCCTCTGTGAAATTTTGTGTCAGAGCCAGTAAGTCATCGTAAGGAACTTAAGAAGCTGCACTTGGATATCAGGATCTGGTAGCCCAAGATTTACCAAAACAGCCCGATTTTGAAATCTCTTATGGAGCCTGTAAATTTAAATGGGTCAGATACGTTAAGTCGGTGCAAATGATGTCACGAGGGCAAATGTTGAGAGTGTAAAAGCCACCGTGATGTAGACATAGTACGAGTGGTGTTAAGTTGTTGGTCTGAGCCGTATTGTAGCTCACCTCGCGTGTTCCATGCAAGCTGGTTGTTCCCTGGCGAGAACAGAAGCGGATCATAGAGTGCCCGCTAGAGTGTTTGTCCGAGAGTGCGTGTGAAAGAAACTTTGCTACGTGACTTATTAGTCCCCCGCCGGGGGACTATAGTTTTCGGGTTTGTCTGTCCGTCTGTCCGTCTGTCGACACTTTTTTGTTAACACACTCAAGCCTACATTTTTCCACCGATTGTTAAGATATTGCATATATGGGTAGTACTAGAACGAACAAGGATCGGTATTGTAATTGAGCCATGTCGGCCCAAGGACATTGGCCCAGCTGAACTTCACAAATTTTCCCAATCCTTACTCAGTCGAATGAGTTTGTTAACACACTCAAGCCTACATTTTCCCACCGATTGTTAAGATATTGTATATATGGGTAGTACTGCAACGAACAAGGATCGGTATTGTAAATGAGCCATGTCGGCCCATGGACATTGGCCCAGCTGAATTTCACAAATTTTTCCAATCCTTACTCAGTCGAATGAGTTTGTTAACACGCTCAAGCCTACATTTTTCCATCGATTGTTAAGATATTGTATCTATGGTTAGTACTGGAACGAACAAGGATTGGTATTGTAAATGAGCCCTATCGACCCACAGACATTGGCCCAGCTGAACTTCACAAATTTTCACAACCCTTACATACTGGAATGAGTTTGTTAACACACTCAAGCCTACATTTCTGCATCGATTGACAAGATATCTTAACTGTGAGTAGCATTGGAACCAACAAGGTTTGGTATTGTAAATAAGCCATGTCAGCCCAAGGACATTGACCAAGCTGAACTTCAGAAATTTTCACAACCCTTACATACTGGAATGAGTTTGCTAACACACTCAAGCCTACATATTTTTGAAACAATTGGCAAAATGTTATACACATAGGTAGTATGGGTGGTAACAAGAATTGGTGTTGTAAATGAGCCATGTTGGCCCAAGGACATTGGCCCGGCTGGAATTTTAAAATTCACGAATATGAAACGAAGGGTTGTAGTCCAATCTAACAAAATCAAATACTGGGATTGTACGGCGGGGGACATAGTCAGTTTCACTGACCCACTTGTTAGGATTTATTTCATGAATGCCACCGTTGCGTGCAAAGAAAACAGTAGTATTTTGCCTGGTAGATACGCCCGATAGGTACGTGCAGCCGTTTTACTCGTTATTCCAGTGTCGAAAACGTCACCCTACGCACTACTAAAAGTATGTACTTGGCATCGTAATAACAACATAACTACGCGACAGAAAGCATCACAGAGGAGTGCAAAAAATATGTAATTTATAAGAGAATATATTTGTACCAAAAATCATGAAATAAAAATAAAACCACATTCGCGTCTGGGATGATCCGAAAACCCTCCCTTAGCTTTGCCGACTGTTCACAGTCGGTTGTCAGGCTCCTGCTACCAGTGCAACAAGTTTCCGGAGGGTTTTTCGGATCAAGTCCTCCCGCTCGAGTGGTTCGGGCTCGTGCTGCCAGTGCTACAGGCTGCTGGAGGGTTTTTCGTATCCAGTCCGCTCGTTCGTGTAGTTTTATCATCATAACCGAGATCTGTTGTTATTCCGCGTAATGGCCTGTATAGTACATGCACGATGCACAGTGTACAGTGAAGCAGCACGCATTGCGATTCTGTTACTCCGCGAGAAAGGACACATTGCTAAGCTCTAAACGGTGACGTAATGCACATTGCTACATTGTGAACGGTGAGCGAGTACGCATTGTCGTACACACCGATTAGGGACTGCACATTAATAGAAGCTTTGTGTAGACTATTACACAATAATTGATGAAGTACACAGTGTATGATGACGTAGCACGCATTGTTCCACGTTGCAGCGCTATGGGCGACGCGCATGACGGAAGAGACTGCAGAGAATCGTGAGCTGCACATCAAAACCACACTGAGGGAGCTCATCGTCTATATAGTATTTCTCATCATTTTATGTATTGGTAAGTCAGAGATACCCCACCTGTACCCAATCCAAAGATGCCTGTGTATGCTCTGGTCCTTGCACTAAAACCTTCTGCTTTTATTTCAGGCGCTACACAATGCTGATGAATATTCACGAACGGGGTCTGTATTCATACAGTGCAGATCGGTGACATCGTAACTGGGCTGTTTAAGATGTTGTACTAACATGTCTGATCAAGGCTTTGGGTTTATGTAGTTTTTTGCGCCTGTCTCGTGTAGCTATCTGGATGACGCGGTTCACAGAAGAAGATGCGGATGACAAGAATATGAAGATTAAGACGACGCTGAGGGAGCTGCTTATTTACGTCATCTTCCTCATTGTCATGTGTCTTGGTAGGTCGTCACAAGGCATGCAAGGTCACACTCAAGGTCACGCTCAAGGTCACGCTCGAGGTCACGAACATTTCACGGCCTTGTTAGCAGGATGTCACGGCTTGCATGTACTTGATATATATCACATTAATGTACTTGTTTTTACTTTGAGTGTGTCAGGATGCTGACAGGAGATGACGGCTCACAGAGTATTCGGTCAAAGTTATGTTCAGTTATCTGAGAAAAGAAGACTTATGTGTTGAAAACTGGGAGGAATAAATAGCATGCAGTGTAAAACTTAATCCATCACAACTACATTCCTTGAACATCTGGCGAAATTTTGGCTAAACTATTGATCCTGATTTTCTTTGATGTAACTGAACATGACTTCAGAGCGAAGATACATGCGAATTGAAAACAAAAAGCTCACACTTCACCATGATGCTTTTTTCGCCGAAGAAGGCGAACATGCATGCGTTGTTTGGTTTTTAAAAAGTCCTGTCTAATTGTCTTAATTGTGATTGTGACGTGTGATGTGTCACGTGTGATGTGGCACGTGCAGCGATCTGGTCAACACGCATGACGGTGGACGCGAAGCGGAACACGGAGCTGTACGTCAAGACGACCATTCGCGAGCTGGCCATCTACGTCATATTTCTCATAATTATATGCATCAGTAAGAGCGCGCGAGTTGGAGGAGGGGGGGGGGGGGTGTTGGTGATGGGGATTTTTGTATATAGTGACTGGCTAGCTATAGTGAGCGTAGATTGCGCGGCTGTGATTTGTAAGATGAAATAGAAAGAGTCAGGTAGAAAATGTAAATAGTATGTGTTGCATTTGGTAGAGACTGGATGCTAAAATCCAGGTGATATCCGGTATTAATTTAATATGTGTGCCGTTGATTGATGTGTATGGTAGCGATTTGACACGAATTATTGATTCAATATTGATTGAAATGAAGAAAAACAAGAAGTTTTAAAATTTTCATGCAGGCTACATGTGTTCCTGTTTATTTTCCACCTTATGTAGAACCAACAATCTGTGTACAGTGTGACGAATTTCTGGATACTCAAATGACGTTCTAAAGTCCATATTTGTTGGGAAATTCACAACAAACAAGCAGCTGTTTACTCAACGATATGTCACAAAATCGTTAAAACAAATATACATTCCGCAAATCGTCCATAAAGCCATGTTTGCTTAAGCTGATATATTGCGCACACGGGGGCTGGCTCCAGATTGCCAGGACTCGATCCAGGTTCGATTTTTGTACCTTTTTTTTATCCCATTTGTATGAGTGTTCAGCCTGCTAATTATAGATCGTATAAACCATTTCCTAATGTCACACGAGACACATCTCACGATAAGTTTATGTACCTTAAAATCTCGACAAGGGAGCGTATCCGATTAAGGAAGAATCGCCCAGCAACAGGTGCGGGTTTTCGTTCCAGCTCCAATAGTTTCTTTATACGTCCTGACCTCTTGCTATATTAACATCTTTTTTCGATTTTGACATATTTCCCATCCCGAAGGACAAAGTTTTTTTTTTAAATTTTCATAAAGGAAATCGGGATTGGCCAAAGTAGTTCCAGCATAATTTGAGAATTTCTTCTTAATTCTGAAATGATCTTTCGATAAAAAATATTAATAATTATAAAAATGGCTAAAACTACGGGTCGCATTCACATTTGGAATTGAAAAGTGAAGAACGCGCATCTACCTTTCGAAAAAAAATAATGCAGTTTAAAACAAAAGCTTCGTTTAAGGTTAGTTCTTTGCATTTCTTCTTGGGGTAAAATCAACAAATGTTGACAGTGAGGAAGCTTTTGTAAAACGCCATCGATAGCAGACATTTTTCTGCTGACGTGTTTCTTGCCATTTAATGGAGGAAAAAGCCCCTCGTGAAATCGATTGTTGGATTATGTGTTCACTGTCAACGTCCAAGATGTGGTGCATTATTGATGTCTGGATCTGAAAGAAATTGGATGCCATCCGAGTAAACAGTTGCATATTTCATGATCTTTTCTCATCAGTTGGTCGCCACAAATGGGCGTCGGTTTCCGCTTGCTTTCACACATTGATTGCTTGCCCATTGTCTTGCCAGAAACGGATCGAATTGCCATGGATTTTTATTCACCGCCACCCCCCCTTCTCCCCCCCTCTCCCCCTTCTCTCCCCCCTTTGTCCTCCCCACCCCCCCCCCCCCCCCCCCGGCTTTTGTGTCCGTGCCAGGATTTGAGGTAAAATGATGTCAAGAAACTTGGAACTGCGATGAAAATATTCTTGAATGTTCCTCCCACTGCAAATGCTAAAGAAACGGTTGATGAGGTTCATTATCCCCCGTGAAACGGAGGGATATAGGTTTGAGATTGTCCGTCCGTCCGTCCTGCCGTCCGTCCGTCCGTCCGTCCCCTCTTCAAGCTAAGGACTTTGTGGACACCACTTCTATATCAACGAAGCATAATTCAGCTTTCATATTTCATACAGGCAAAATATAGGGTATAAAGATGTGCAACGTCAAGGTTTCAGTTTGATCGAAGCAAAATTGACAAATTGACAGGCTTTTGAAAATCGTCGAAAATAGACATATGTGCACATGTATAGGACTTTGTGGACACCACTTCTATATCAACGAAGCATAATTCAGCTTTCATATTTCATACAGGCAAAATATAGGGAATAAAGATGTGCAACGTCAAGGTTTCAGTTTGATCGAAGCAAAATTGACAAATTGACAGGCTTTTGAAAATCGTCGAAAATAGACATATGTGCATATGTATAGGACTTTGTGGACACCACTTCTATATCAACGAAGCATAATTCAGCTTTCATATTTCATACAGGCAAAATATAGGGTATAAAGATGTGCAACGTCAAGGTTTCAGTTTGACCGAAGCAAAATTGACAAATTGACAGGCTTTTGAAAATCGTCGAAAATAGACATGTGCACATGTATGAACTTTGTGGACACCACTTCTATATCAACGAAGCATAATTCAGCTTTCATATTTCATACAGGCAAAATATAGGGTACAAAGATGTGCAACGTCAAGGTTTCAGTTTGATGGAAGCAAAGTTGACAAATTGACAGGCTTTTGAAAATCGTCGAAAATAGACATATGTGCACATGTATAGGACTTTGTGGACACCACTTCTATATCAACGAAGCATAATTCAGCTTTCATATTTCATACAGGCAAAATATAGGGTATAAAGATGTGCAACGTCAAGGTTTCAGTTTGATGGAAGCAAAATTGACAAATTGACAGGCTTTTGAAAATCGTCGAAAATAGACATATGTGCACATGTATAGGACTTTGTGGACACCACTTCTATATCAACGAAGCATAATTCAGCTTTCATATTTCATTTAGGCAAAATATAGGGTATAAAGATGTGCAACGTTAAGGTTTCAGTTTGATCGAAGCAAAATTGACAAATTGACAGGCTTTTGAAAATCGTTAAAAATAGACATATGTGCACATGTATAGGACTTTGTGGACACCACTTCTATATCAACGAAGCATAATTCAGCTTTCATATTTCATATAGGCAACATATAGGGTATAAAGATGTGCAACGTCAAGGTTTCAGTTTGATCGAAGCAAAATTGACAAAATGACAGGCTTTTGAAAATCGTCATAAATCGACATATATGCAAACGGAGTGGACTTCAAGGAAGGGTGTCCAGCTTAGATATTGCATAGGGGTAATATTTAGGGTTTCACGGGGGATATTGCTGCTCTCTGACAGCATCTAGTTTTGGTAAATTGGAACTTCAACTAATGAAAATATTGCATTGTTCGATTTCCTGGAAAGGTTCTGGAGACGGTAGTGGTGGGAAAAAATGTTACAATTCGGTGATGAGTAGAAATGATCAACACGACCGATAGGTGGTGGTGGAAGGGGGGGGGGGGGGGGGGGAGCTGGAGTAGCAATTATCATTTCACGCGATGCAAAATATACATTTCTTAGTTACTGCTTAAAGCACCCGGCAACCAGGAGGTCGTAGAGACTGGCCTGTGTCGTAAATAATACATGCGTTGAGCAGTGCGGGCTTGGAAGCTTCTGGTTTATCCCGTCATGCACCACTGGCGTGCTCTTATTTTTCGACTCGTGACAATCTACATTGAAATCAAACCATAACGCCAAGTCGTGAATAAATAATAACATGAAGAACTGGTATTTGCAGGAAAACAATGCCAGTTTCAGCGGAGATCGATTGATATAGTTTCTTTCCATTTCCGCAAATGATAAATGCTTCATATTGGATTTTCAAAGCCTTCTTTTGAGAGACCGCGGTTTTGCGTTATACATTAGCTGTATATGTGAACTGTGGCTGCTGTGCCATTTTAAATAGTTAAGGAACCTGTTCACGAATAAATCGTGGCCAAAAGTTCATTACAACAAGTTTCTGTTGTTTATATTTGCGAAAAAAAAAAAAAAACTGCGCACACAAAAACACACACAAAAAATGTAACACAATACCGAATTAAGCGCTAACGTAAATAAAAGAAACTACATTAATTAATCTTTTTAACATTAAAGTGCAACGTAAAGTTACATTACGTTTCTGATGGCATTCCGAAAAGATAGGTTTTAAAAGTCCTTTTTGAAGACAGCAATCTTGCGGTAGTATTGTCAGCTAACGTGACTAAGTGACAGAAGCACGCTAGGACATATGGAAATGCATATATTCTGTGACATTCAAACAATCGCTTCCCCGACATCAAAACTCTATTTATTTCATGTTCTTATGGGATGCCTCATCCGTTATCAGGTTACACGTACATACTGGTTTGCACACTGAGATTGATCTAAAATTTCAGATTTCCCTGTCACGGATTGTTTTCTTGTTGTTTTTATGCTTGAACAACGTAGCACAACACGTGACATCATCGGTTGTCGAAACGTCACAAAATGACGTCACACAACGCTTTTCACACGTTGAAAAAAGCAATGACTACGAAGTAAATCTTTGCTGTGCTGGGAATTTCCCAAGTTTTGCGCACACATGTTATTTTGAAAAATAATCACCATTCATTTTTGTACAGAATCACTTTAATTTTGCCACGAAAAGTTAAGGTTGAGAAATGGCTGCGTGGCACTTTGGAGCAATGACCTCTGTGCCCTTGAAAAATCATTAATAACACACATTGCAATTTAAAGTTTTAAACGGTATTGTATTTTCTTTTAGTGATAAAAAAATGCTTTGGTAAAAAATGAGGTTCGTTTTAATTTGGCAGGCAGAGTGAAAATTGTTTCAGAAGAAAAAGTAGAAGTAAAAAATGAGGGGGTTATATTACAATGGAGATATCATAATAGTGCTACGTTTTGTGAGCTTTTCATTTGGGAAAACGATTTAATAAAATAACATTTTGATGAACTGTTGGAGGCTGGGAGTGCGGGTGTGCTTCGTCAAGACTAATAGCCAAAAAAAAAAAAGAAGTAAATTCTAATCGCAAATGGCAAAGAAAATGTATACCCATACCTGCTGCCTCCTTCCCCCGCCCCTAGATAGGATTTTTTATTTTGGGTAAGTAAACAGCTGGATTTATATCTTCAATTTTGTTTCTGTTCATGGCTGGGCCCCGTGAGAAACGCATGAATTGTGAATCTCGTGATTTCCCCGGTGTATGGTTTACTACAGGAAACAAGGAGCTTGAAGCCCCTAGAAGTTGTGTACTTAACCGGTCTTCGTTTTTCGCCATAATTGACAACGGTTATTGAATGGTTTTGCATAACTGCCAGTTATCATTAATTTTTGCCTGTAATATAATGGTAATTTAGCCGAATATTAGGTCGATAGGTACCGAAATGCGTAAAAAGAAAAACGGTAAAAATTTTTGTGTTGTGGCACGCGATTGAGGAGTGTAAATGGTTATCAATATTTATTATCAGATAATAACACGTTAGCTACAAAATGGCAGGAATACGGGTAGCTTCGGACCAGTAATTACTGTACTTTATTCTGATTCATTAAGTTGTCATAATTCGAACTGATTACAAGTATGGAGTGTATTAAAAATTGGAGAAAATCAAGTACACATGGCATGCAAGTCACGTAGTTTTTTTCAAGTTGCCTCATAGTGGAAGTACAGAAACTGTCATTGGCATTGAGACCTTGTAAATAGTACAGGGGGTGTGTCAATTTTTGAAATTCTAGAAAATCTCGATAAAACAAATCTGATCAAATTCCTACGTATCTGTTACAGTTTAATCATGGGGCGTTCCATGTACTATTTACTTGAAGATTGTAGTGCCATGAATTGTAGTGCCATGAATTACAGATACATCACAGCAGATTCAACGTGTAGAATTTGGGCGGTTTTATTTTAATTGGTATTTCTCTGTTGCTTTTTTCGCGTTGATTAGCAAATCAATCTTTTTTTATTTGTGTGCTTTATAAAAAATAGAGATGAACAGATATTGGTTGATATTGTATGATAGTTCACTGATTTCTGGTTAATTTTACTTTATTCATTTTGATTAAAGATCGTAAGGAGTGGTCAGTTTTAATGTAAACAAACAATAGCAAATAAAAAAGGCGTTTGCGTTAGATTGAACAAATTCTGCGTCCACCTGGACCCATATATTTCGCAGTTTTGCGTCCAATATTCAGATGGTTTTGAAAAAATAGAGAATTTCAAAAGTGAAAAAAATCTGATCGTGTTTTTCTGCGCTTAATTCTCGGCTTTGAGATTTCTGCATACTTAACCTATTTATCTCTGTCGTAAACGCGAACATTACACTTCTATAAAATAGACACCTTTTGCCGGAAATAAAAACTTTTACATCCAGTTTTACATCTTATGCGTTCCGTGTGCAAAATGAAACGTTTTGTGAAAAGTATTTACGTGGAATACACGATTCAGAAGTAAAAATAACTTTTCGAACAATGTGTTTTTACAACCGCACATTATTGTGCTGGTGTAATTAATCAATCATGTTCGTGAATCCCTAGTAACCATTTTAAATACAATTGTCACAATTGAATGAGAAAGATTAACTCTAGAACACGATATAATACTTCGTCAATTCTGTATAAATTTACTTCCTTTTGACTGATCAAAACACAGCTTATGCTCACATTCAAATTTTGAGTAAATGACTCAGATTATCTCACGTTTGAAATAAGAACATAGCGTCATCCAATTCACACTTCTTTAAAACAGATACTAAACATTTACTCTTTTTGTTGGAAAATAAAACTCACTTTCTGCAAAATAATTTTTGCCAAAAGATTTTAGATTCATTTCAAAAGTCATTTCGAAAGTGAAATACAAAAGGTCTCTAATCTTTCAGTTGCCCTTTTCAAGTGTAAATATAGAGAAATTGGAACTGGCCATTCAGGATTGCCGCAAAAAATTCAGTTGTATGTTATGGACTAGTCAATGAAATTGAATGCATATTGTTCGCAGCATCATCCAATCACAGCAGTGGCCAATCACAGCATTAGCCAATCACAGCTCTAGCAAATCCCAGGATTAGCCAATCACAGGAGACAAACACTCACTGTACATTGACATTTTGGTTTATGTTTCATGAATTCTTAATCGTGATTTTAGTTAAAATAGTTCGTGAAATTTTTATTTAAAATTGAAAATCAGCTAAAAATGGCAGTCTTGGTGGAATTCATTCAAGGGCCTAGCCAGAAAGGATTACTGGGTTTCAATGTCTTCAGGAAATTAGGTCTGGGGTGGGAGGGGTGGGGTGATGTACTGGCTTTAAGAGCTATTCAAATTTGCAAATTATCCACCAGCTTACCCACCAGTGCTTCTATTGACCTCCCCATGTTGCCGTTAGGCCCCGTGAATTCCACCATTGATGCCATTCGAAACTGTACATAACATTTAGATTCACATGTATTTTGGGTTCATATTTTTGGCGTTTATTAGATTAGAAGATTCGCATTGTGTAGAAAATGACTATCATTATTTGTCGACTAAGTGACTAACAGGCTGGCTAACGCTGATTATTGTTGCTATAAATCTTAAGTTCCTGTCAGTGGAGTCCATATGGACACCAAAGGCTTCTTATTACAGTAATGATGATAATAATAATATTAATATTATTACAATAAACGTTGACGGCGTAATAGTTTTAATAAACAATGTTTATACATTGTATAATTTCAAGAAATTGTTTCTATAACTGATAAGTTTATTTATAGTACTTTGTGTTCCACAGTCACGTTTGGCATGACAAGCCCCACCATGTATTACTACACCAAAGTGATGAGCGAACTATTTCTGGACGCGCAGTTCCCCGACACGAAGAACACTTTCCGCGGAATGACGACAATGCATGATTTCTGGAGGGTAAGCTGGTCATTGGACTGCTAGTCTGCCCCCAACCCCCCCCCCCCCAAAAAAAAAAAAAATAATAATAATAATAGAAATATAGAGAAAAACAATTAAAATAAAAAATTAAACGATACCTTTTGAGGGAGCCCCCAATTGGGGCTGGTAGCTTTTTTTGTCTAAATATAAGACCTTATTTTATTGGCGGAGTAATACGATGCGGTACTTGTTCAGTTCGCGGAGGACCCGTTAATGGACGGGCTGTACTGGGAGACATGGTACAACGACCGCAACGTCACGGAGGACGAGCTGGGCTACATCTTCTATGAGAACAAGCTCCTCGGTGTGCCCCGACTCAGGCAGCTTAAGGTAACTCACCTGACTTCGAACCCCCCTCTTCCTTCCCTCAGATAACTCGCTTTTTCCCATCTCAGGAAGCTTAAGGTTAATCACGTGACCACCCCCTGCCCGGGTAACTCGCTTTGTCCCTTCGTCCCCCCCCCCCCATTCCTGCCCTGAGATAACTCGCTTTTTCCCATCTCAGGCGACTTAAAGTAAATCACGTGACCGTATCCCCCCTCCAGGTAACTCGCTTTGTCCCACCTCAGGCAGCTTAACATAAATCCCTTGAACCACCCCAACCCAGTTTGCACTCTCTCAGGAAGCTTAGTGTAACATGCCGTCTCAAGCTGCTTCACTTAATGGCTTTTCCCCGTTACTCGCTTCGCCCGGCATCCGGCGGCTTAAGGTGACTCACTTGAACTCGTTTGCTCCGACTGGAGTGGCTTACGGAAACTCACTCAGCTCCGCATGTTGCAAACATCATTGAAAAAAAAGTGCTAATAGCTTTCTGAATTGTATAGAAATTTAATAAATGCGTTCAGTTTGGCTCGTTCTTATTTTTGTCGTAAGTAAGGAGTCAGCGTGCTTTAAGGTATGTTGGCTGTTGCGTGCAGGTTCTGAACGACTCGTGCACGGTGCATGAGGACTTTGAGGACGAGATCAAGCAGTGCTACGACTCCTACGCCACCAGCATCGAGGACCAGCACAAATTCGGACCCTACAGTACTTCCAATTTAACAGGGTAATTGTATAGGAAAATACTCGCACAGTGAACTTAAATTGAAAATATACTCAAATAATTATATGGCGGAATTTAAATTTCATCGTTAAAAGCGGTTTCTGACGGTGGTTGCTGTTGTGATACCTCTGTACAAGATTGTGTCGTATCAGCGCAACATGCAAGTGTTCCAATAAATTCCGCCATGCTACCGCATGTAAACAAGCCGCCAGTATAGAGTACCCACCTAATATGGAGTATGCACCAGGTACCCACTTGATATAGAGTACCCACCAGGCAGCGGACTGCCAGGGAGCATTTTAGAGACTCATCGCTTTGAAAATACATCTTATAAAATGTCTTGAAAAATAGATTTTGGGAAAGATTGGAAGATGCTTAAGAAATAAGCTTCAGACAAATTCGAACGTGTTGAAATTAGAAATTCTGATGTAGCATAGAAAACAAACGTAGTGAACTGACAGACAGACAGGCAGACGAGAGAGCAGACAAAAAAAAATATTGAAAACCCATCACCATTCGGCCCACCCCCCCCCCCCCCCCAAAAAAAAAAAAACAAAAAAACAAAAAAAAAAAACAACAAAAGAAAGCCAAATATTGATGCAAAAAAAATGCATTTTAGAAATTCATGTATTTGTTTATCTCGTTTCTCCCAGCTGGCACTACAAGAGCGAGGAGGAGCTGGACGGCTCGTCTCACTGGGGCCTCATCTCCACGTACGGCGGGGGCGGCTTCGTACAGAACCTGGGCCAGCGCCGCGCCGAGGCACTCGACATCATCGAAGAGCTGAAGCAGCACCTGTGGCTTGACCGCGGCACTCGCGCTGTTTTTATTGACTTCACTGTCTACAATGCCAACATCAATCTCTTCTGTGTTATCAGGTTACCTTCTAGTTCTTTTTCCTTCTTTTTTTTTTACTTATTGTTTTTCTTCATTTTTTTTTTCAATTTTTCGCTTTTGAAAGGAAATTTCGTGATTTTTAGCCGTTCAGCTAGTTGCCTTATTTGTAAATTACATCTGAAAGTTATTTTTATATGATGTTTTATTTTTAAAAAAGAATGTTCTTGATGCAGACTATAGAGGGGAAATTTCAATAGTAGTAGTGTTTTTCATGGACAGGCTGCTTGTGGAGTTTCCAGCTACTGGCGGAGCGATACCTTCGTGGAACTTCCGCACGGTGAAGCTGATCCGTTACGTCACGGCATGGGACTACTTTGTGATGGCGTGCGAAGCCATCTTCACTCTCTTCATCTTCTACTACATGGTGGAGGAATTCCTAGAGGTAAACATTAAAAAATAGCTCCGACAAGTCTTTACATTTTCAAATAATTAATCATGGGCACCTCTGTATATTGTGGGTTATGGTTACTATTTTTGGGGAAAGAAGTTTAAAACAGTGCTATAATATCAGCGTTTAAGTTAGCCCGTCAGTGTATTTTCAACTGAAAAAGCCGGTTTCAGCACGCGAATAATAATAATAATAATAATAATAATAATAATAATAATACGTTTTAGTAAAGCCAGTCTTGATTTGTAGATCAAGAAGCATAAGCTGAAGTACTTCAAGAGCTTCTGGAACATTCTCGACATCTTGGTGATCATCATCGCCGTGTGCTGTATCTGCTTCAACATATACAGGTACGGGGCGTCTTCAGCCCTCCCCCCCCCCCCCCACCTCCCAGCCAGCACGTACAGGTACGCAGCGCCTCGGGGCGTCTCCACTACTCCCTCCCTACCCCTACCTCCCAACCAGCATATACAGGTACGCAGCGCCTCGGGGCGTTTCCCCCCCCTCCTCCCACCTCCCAGCCAGCATATACAGGACTCGGGGTGTCTCTACTCCTCCCCTCCCCCACCTCCCAACCAGCACGTACAGGTACGGAGCTCCTCGGGGTGTCCCTCCCCTCACCTCCCAGCCAGCATATACAGGCACGCAGCGCCTCGGGGCGTCTCCACCCCCTCCCCCCACCTCCCAGCCAGCATGTACAGGACTCGGGGTGTCTCTACTCCTCCCCTCCCCCACCTCCCAACCAGCACGTACAGGTACGGGGCTCCTCGGGGCGTCCCTCCCTCACCTCCCAACCAGCATATACAGGACTCGAGGTATCTCCACTCCTCCCCTCCCCAACCTCCCAACCAACGTATACAGGTACGGAGCGCCTAAGAGCATCTCCTCTCCTGCCTCCCTCACCTCCCAACCAGCATATACAGGTACGGAGCGCCTCTGGGCATCTCCACTGTGCCCTCCCCCACCTCCCAGCCAGCATATACAGGTACGGGGCGGCTCGGGGGGTCTCCACCCCCTACTCCCACCCCTCCCACCGTATAGTTATTGTTAGCAAAGAACTGCAGCATTTCCAACAATAGTAATGTTATATTTGTAATGTTCATCCCTTTATATAATTATAAAAGGTATAATATTAAAAACAGCAACAAGGGTGTCAATAATAATAATAATAATAATAATAATAATAATAATAATAATAATAATAATAATAATAATAATAACGTTGATGCTGACTTTTTCACCAGGTCTATCGAGGTGAACAACAAGTTGGAGGAGCTTCTGGAACATCCGGACGAGTATCCAGACTTTGAGTTCCTCTCCTACTGGCAGGTGGTCTTCAACAGCGCTGTCGCCATCATGGTCTTCTTCGCCTGGGTCAAGGTCAGTCTCACGCCACACTCACATCACGTGATTGTGGTCCGTGCAGTTTTAAGTGGAAAGATAAGGTTTGATGAGACTTCACGACGGGAAAACACTGGTGAATGAAGTAAAGTAAATAAATTGGTTAAAAAATGTTCAAAGGATAGGGTATAAGGTGCACGAAACCAGTCCTGAAATCCGGATATAAATCAAGTCAAGGTCAGAAGTAACACTTTTTACCACAAAACCCAGATATGCATCACCCCACCTATTCCCCCCCCCCCCGCAAACACACACATTAATTTCAAAGGTTCACTTTTGAGCATGCCTCGATCATACGCCTGTCACGTTTCATGTGCGTGTGTGTTTTTTTCCTCTGCAGGTCTTCAAGTACATCAGCTTTAACAAGACGATGACGCAGCTGTCGTCGACGCTCGCCCGCTGTGCCAAGGATCTGGCCGGCTTCGCCGTTATGTTCTTCATCATCTTCCTCGCCTTCGCGCAGCTCGGCTACCTCATCTTCGGCACGCAGGTCAAGGACTTCAGCAGCTTTGACGCGGCCATGTGAGTTTTATTTTTTCGCTAATGCCCTGCTGCCCTGTTTGAACAGAAATTTAGAAAGTGAACAGGATTGGATCTGGATTGGCCATTAAATTCCATAAGATATTTTTAAAATATTACAATATATTTTTTTTGTCATGACAATGTTTCAGCTTCACGCTGTTTCGAATCATCCTGGGCGATTTCAATTTCCACGAGTTGGAGGAGGCGAATCGCATCCTGGGCCCGGCCTACTTTGTTCTCTATGTCTTCTTTGTCTTCTTCGTGCTCCTCAACATGTTCCTCGCCATCATCAATGACACGTACTCGGAGGTCAAGGCCGACATCGCCAACCAGAAGAATGAGTTTGAGATGGCCGACTATTTCAAAGCGGTAAGTTCAAACCACCCCCACCCCCCCCCCCCCCCCCCCCGTCAATCCTCTCTCACCCCCTAAGCAGGTTGCTTCACGCAGAAATTTTATGATGACTTTGGACTTGTAAGAAAAAGGCGTCGGCAATTTTCGGAAATAGATTATAATTTTTATCAGTGGTTGATACCGGGTCGGCCACAAATCACCACCTCACATTAAACAACTCAAAACTAATATTTTAGGTTTATATTTCGGGAGACTTCTGAGATATTGCAAAAACATTGAAGAATTATTATAGTATTCCTTCCGGAAGTTGTTTGTTGTCGAGGAAGCTTCAAGGCCCAGTTTAGGAGTGAGTATGTTTTTGTCGTGTGATGCATCCGTGACCAGTTGTGTACAGGCGGTTCTTTGTGACGTCATGTGTATGTATATATGTGTATATCCGCGGGTCAGCCGAATGTTTGTGACGTCACAGGGCTACCAGAAGATGCTGGACAAGCTGAACCTGAAGCGGGACAAGATCGTGGACATTCAGAAAGCGCTGCAGACTGCCGACATCAACAACGACAAGCAGCTCGACTTTGACGAGTGGCGCCAGGACCTCAAGACGTACGTCATATCCGCTCCTTTTCTCTCAACCCCCTCCCCCGTCCCCCCTCTCCCCTGTAGACCGTCGACATCAACAACGACAAACAGCTCGACTTCAACGAGTGGAGCCAGGACCTTAAGACGTACGTAATATCCGCCCCCCCCCCCATCTCTCAACCCCCTCCCTCTTTCCTCTCCTCCCCCCCCCCCCCCCCATCGTAATTGCTGAAAGATTTCAGTCTCAAAGAAGTTGAAGTAAATTTTGTCAGATAGCATGTATGTTTTTTTTTAGACTCCAATCATTATTTTAAGATAGGACCTCTTGTCATATCCGCCCCGCTACCGATTACTTCCGGTAAATTTGCCGCCTTTAAAGAGGCAGCATGTCTTCTCGGAGAACAGCTGTCCTGAAAAAAGGAGGAAAATTATCGGTCTTCGTATGAGTGCAGTTACTGGCGAGTGTTAGGGGTTTGGTGTGAAGTGAAGCGATGAAGTGGGTTATCATTCCTGTAACATTCCCCGGGAAATTTGACACGCTTTACACTATGCAATCATTGATTACGTGCGCTTGAAATGACACGCATCACTGCCGTGCATTGTCTCTGTGACCCATTCTTATGGCGGTTTTCACTGTGTGCGCAGGCGCGGCTATGCGGAAGCAGAAATCGAAGCCGTGTTCGCCAAATATGACGTGGATGGCGACCGCGTACTGGACGAGCTGGAACAGAGACAGATGCACGCCGACCTGGAAGGTCAAAAGGTCAGTAGACAAATTTTACCAGCTTGTGGTGAAGTCACTGTTAATGTTAAGAATAAATATCAGGTTGTATGTATTCTGCTGACCAGTCTGCTGTATAGTGTTGTCAGAAGAATGGCGTCTAATATTTCATCAGAATTTCTAACAAGCAAAACGTAGTATGATACATCTGAGCCGTTTGCTGCTGTATATTGGCAAGTATTACATGCCAGCTCATTGGTCCATGCGTTTGTCCGTCCGTCGGTGTGTCCGTCTCGTTCACCCGTCCATGCGTCGGTCTCACGGTCCGTGTGCCCATCTCGTTCACCCGTCCATGCGTCGGTCTCACGGTCCGTCTGCCCGTTGCAGGAGCGGCTGAACAAGGAGTACGACGAGCTGCAGGACGGAGCCCGACCGGGCACGGCGCAGCGACGACCCGGCAGTAGCCTTGACGACCAGGAGGCCTCCGACAGCGACGAGGACGAAAGCTCTGTGTCAGTACATCTCATCGCTTTCCCTCTCAATTTTTTTCCGTACACTCTTTTTTTCTACATTTTTTTTTTTTTTGGTATTTAAGTCGTTATGCACGACTTTCAGCAATGAGATTTTTAAGTTAAGTATAGCGCACTCTGCTGGAAATCATGTCATTCTGTGTTTACTGCTGGTGTCCCTCAGTTTTATGTGTAGGCAGTGGGTCACGGTCATGTCATACTTTCGAGTGTGCACGTAAGAGGTCATGTGGCAATTCGGGAAGCAGTGAAATCATATTTTGTTTTCACAAGAGTAGGACACTTGGCAAGTTGGGTCGCACTTGGCATGAAATGGCGTTTTAATTATACAGGAGCAGGTCACGTGGCAAGTCCGGTACGGGCCGACCGGCGGGCAACGGCGTGTCGTACGAGGAATTCACGGTGCTGTCGCGGCGGGTTGATCGCATGGAGCATTCCATCGGCAGCATCGTCTCCAAGATCGACGCCGTCCTCGTCAAGCTCGAGGCCATGGAGAGGGCCAAGTCGAAGCGGCGGGAGACGATGAGCAAGATACTGGACAGCATCACAGAGGTGAGTCCGCTGTCAGGCAAACGTGTGGGTTAATGTCCGTGCGTCATGATGACGTCAGCGGTCAGGGAGGTGAGCCCGCTCTCGGGCAAACGTGTGGGTCAATGTCTGTACGTCATGATGACGTCACGGGTCACGGAGGTGGACCCGCTGTCAGGCAAACGTGTGGGTTAATGTCCGTGCGTCGTGATGACGTCAGTGGTCGTGGAGGTGAGCCCGCTGTCAGGCAAACGTGTGGGTTAATGTCTGTACGTCGCGATGACGTCAGGGGTCGTGGAGGTGAGTCCGCTGTCAGGTAAACGTGTGGGTCAATGTCTGTACGTCATGATGACGTCAAGGGTCACGGAGGTGAGCTCGCTGTCAGGCAAACATGTGGATGAATGTGGTGTGGTGTGATTGTGTTCCAGTGTGACGGGCGTGAATATTTAGGGATGCGGTGTGATTGTGTTCCGGTGTGACGGGGCGTGAATATTTAGGGACGTGGTGTGATTGTGTTCCAGTCTGACGGGGCGTGAATATTTAGGGATGCGGTGTGATTGTGTTCCAGTCTGACTGGGCATGAATATTTAGGGATGCGGTGTGATTGTGTTCCAGTGTGACGGGGCGTGAATATTTAGGGATGTGTTGTGATTGTGTTCCAGTCTGACGGGGCGTGAATATTTAGGGATGTGGTGTGATTGTGTTCCCGTCTGACGGGGCGTGAATATTTAGGGATGCGGTGTGATTGTGTTCCAGTGTGACGGGGCGTGAATATTTAGGGATGCGATGTGATTGTGTTCCAGTCTGACGGGGCGTGAATATTTAGGGATGTGGTGTGATTGTGTTCCAGTGTTACGGGGCGTGAATATTTAGGGATGTGGTGTGATTGTGTTCCCGTCTGACGGGGCGTGAATATTTAGGGATGCGGTGTGATTGTGTTCCAGTGTGACGGGGCGTGAATATTTAGGGATGCGGTGTGATTGTGTTCCAGTGTGACGGGGCGTGAATATTTAGGGATGCGATGTGATTGTGTTCCAGTCTGACGGGGCGTGAATATTTAGGGATGTGGTGTGATTGTGTTCCAGTGTTACGGGGCGTGAATATTTAGGGATGTGGTGTGATTGTGTTCCAGTCTGACGGGGCGTGAATATTTAAGGATGTGGTGTGGTTGTGTTCCAGTCTGACGGGGCATCAGACGAGCAAAAGCGAGAACAGATGGAGAAGTTAGTGCGTGAGGAGCTGGAGCGCTGGGACAGCGAGTCGTCCATCGGCGGAAGCGGAAGAGGCACGTCTCCCACCGGAAGTAGCCAGGGTGGCGGGCGCCGGCGTGGGGGAAGCTCGGCCAGGAGTGTGCGTGGTTTAGATTCTTTGATAAAAGTAATAGTACTAAAAAATCCAGTAATTTGCACGTTGCTGTCGACTGTCATAAATAGATCAGTATCAATAATATTAAGGATAATATTAAAAATGTGAAATAAAAGACATAGCTTTCTTCGAGTTCGTTATCTTGGGGTTGAGACTTATGTTATTTGTGTTGCAGTCACACTCCGAGGCCTGATCCCTGATACGGAGATTCGAGAAATAATGCCATGGACAATTCAGACACACGGACAATCCAGGAACACGGACAATTCAGAAGTATGGACAATCCAAAAAAAAAAAAAGAAGATAAATAATGAAAAACATCACGCAAAAACGTTTACTACGTAATACGAACGGAACATTTGCAACGCAGAAGTTTTTGTAAGCGTGGCGTCATGTAGATCACAAGGGACGCATGTATGTGTTAGGTTGCGTGTACTGTTTGTGTCAAGAATGGCATTGTTCTTGGGTTAAAAAAAATACGCCAAGGTACCTGCAAACTAAGGATAATCAAAGTGACTGTGTATTTTTCCCCCTCTCTCTCTGTCTTTGTTCCTCTTGCACTTTTTTTCACGATTTCACACTGCTGCAGACTTGAAGAGAGTTTGTGTATTTTCTTGCTGGTCATTTCTCTTGGGTGTTTTGATTGGAATGTAACCGTTGCCAAGGTGAAACTGTAAAGAGATGTAAACTAGTGATGTAAGGAACGTCAGTAAAATGCTACATTCTGATTGGCTGACATATTGATTCTTTCCAAGTGCTGTTTGTTCAGGCATTTGTTTAAATTTAAAAGTAATCTTTTGAAATATTAACGACCAGATTTCTTCTTTTGTTAATTCATGCTAGTTACAGTAAAACCCACATAGTTTTCGAAGAATTTCATTCGTAATAAATATGTTGTGATTTAAATATGGACCAAGCACTAAATTGTGATGCCATTTGATTACGTAGTCAGCAAATGAATCACTTAGTGATGCGTTTTTAAAAAAATATTAATTGAACTGCTGAGTAAAACATTTTTGAGAATCATTATTTTTTGCGTCGACATTTTACAGTGTCTTTTCAGACTGTTGTTGGAATAGGAATGCAAAATGCCATGTTTGTTGCGTGATATGCCCTCTACAGTATTTTAGTAGTTTTTATTACATTGTTTGCTATTTTTGGAATCCTTATAGATTTTGAGAGATGCCCATATTGGTGGAAAAAAACTGCTGAAGATATGTACATATGAACCCCCACCCCCACCCCATAATCTTCACCCACCCATTGACATCTTCCCTCCCCACCTCTAACGTACGAACCCGTAACATTCTGTTTTCCCCGTAACCTCCTGATGTATGAACCTCGCCCCCTACTGCCCCCGCCTCCCCCCCCCCCCCCTATGCAATCCCTACTTCTATATTATTTCTAATATTTGAGCCTCTACCATGTATACCTGTCTGTCTCAATTAGTTCTCCGAAACCTGCATCAAATTCACTCGTGTTTTTAAGGAAGGTGTTATGATGAGATACGGAAACATGTTAACATGTTCACGCTTTGTTTGGGTTACTGTTAAAAAAATTATGAACCTCATGTTTGAGCAGGGCACGCCTGTTAACTGCTTTCACATGTACGTGTTTTGTATATACGAGAATTCTAGTCTGTATGGGGTTTGGGGCTACTCCAGAAGTTGTTCTTGAGGTCGAGGATTAAAGTTCAAATACCCTGTTTTCAACGAAAAAAAATGAATAAATAAGAAAAACAGAAAATGGTAACAGTGGTCTGGTCTCACTGACGCCAAAGCACATTCTAACTCCCCTATGGGAAGAATTTGTGAAATCTTGGCATGAAAAAGCTGGTGTCTACCCAGGCCCCCCCCCCCCCCCATCCTCCTCCGTAAGAAATACGATAATATCCAGGTTCCGTTGAGTGCAGTTTCTGGAACAGGTCCTCGGATAACTTTTGTCACAAAAAGAAAGTTCTCAGGATTTTAAAAATTCACAATGCTTGAAGCTGGCGAAGGGGGAAATTTGCGTTCTTACATAGAAGTTGTTCACTGGGTGTAGTGATGCTGTGATGCTGTGGCTTTCGTCGCGCCTGTCCCCGGTTTAACCCTGTCCCCCCGGTTGTCCCCCCTCTCGGAAAGAGAGCAACGTCCTCTCCCCCACCACCCGAAAAGACATACCCCCTCATCCCCGCCACAGTTGTTCGCTCGGTGTAGCGATTCTCTAATGCTGTGGCTTTGTCACTCCTATCCACGGTTTACCCCTCCCCCAACCCCCCCCCCCCCCGGGAAAGAGAGGACAACCTTCTCCCCCCCCCCCCCCAAAAAAAATTAAGTTGTTGGCTCGGTGTAGCCATTCTCTGATGCTATAGCTTTGTCACGCCTGTCTCATGTTTACCCCCCCCCCCGTCCCGGAAAGAGATCTCCCCTCCTCCCTCACCCCCTTAGCCGCTGCGTCACAATAACAGCACGTTTGACATATTCCGTACACGTAGTACTTCACATCACGAGTAGAGACAACCATTAACTGTAGTCGTAATTAAATCACCGTAGTGGCCATATTCTCTACAATATCACAGTAGATGGCATTTATTTAGATTTCATTAGTTTTGTTTCTGTTGTCTAGGGAGAGAGAAAAATAAAAAAAATACCTTAATCCTGATGATAAAGGGGATATATTGACCATATTTGAACTGTGGCAAATAGTAAATTTTGAACAAAGTCATTAAAGGCAAAAACGTAAACAAAAAGTGTCTTGATAAGGAGGGTCCAATCTTAAACAAAAATAAAACTGACTCCTATGAGAAAGTTTTGATTCTTTTTTCAAACAAACTCCATTATACTTTTCTTGGAGTGCTCTAACAAAAATCAAAGTGCATCTTGTGATTAACATGCAATAGAAAAGTCCCGGTCTTGTTAAAGTTTTTTTCAGAGCTTTAAAGAAGCGTTTTAATTTCATCTTTTAAATTCACAAATTTACGCAAAGCTTATATATTGTCGGCATTTACATGTAATGAGCTTTTAATGCTGTATCACTTTAACCTATGCAAGTTTTCAATCCGTCCAGTTTGATTGTGTCAAGATTTGTACTGTGGGTGGCCCGTGGGAAGTGTATTTTGAACAGGGTGTGTATTGTGGTGAGTGTAACTTCATGGCTACTGGTTAGTCTGAAGTAGGAACGGGTATTGTTTACGTGTATTTTGGCTGTTTTGTCTCTTGAACAGTCGTTACATGTTAGACTTTATGGGAAGGTTTACGAGTATGGTTGATAATATTACAGTGAGAAAACTTTCAGTGAAACTAAAATTTGCTAAGAACTTTTTAATCTACATTTTGAAAAAAAAAAATCGTTAATTAAACAAAAAAAAAAACTACTTGTTATCTAGGGACACTTCGTGGCATGAGAATGCGTGAAATGTATGGGTAAAGTTCTAAAGTAACATAAATGCGTTCAAACCTTCGGCATATAAAATTATCATGATAGCTTGTGTTATGAGGGGCCACCCACGCCTATGTGCTTTTAGATGTGTATACAATTTATCTAATAAATGTTGTTGCATGAGAAGAAAATGCCATTTAAGTTTTAGCCCCATTTTTCCGCCTTATTTCCGCCCCCCCCCCCCCCCCCACCCACGCTGTCCCTTTCCGTTTTCTGTATTATAGTGTTGTTGGCCCGAGCTCATTGCATTCTCCTCCTCTATCGCACTCCCGTAGAAACAGATTGGCGGAATCTTGAAATGACCGCCTTGTTACCCCCCCCCCCCCCCCAGGCCGCTTAGACAAATCAGGCGCAGGAGAAAAGAATGTCTTGTCATGAGCTGACAATATAATACCTCCAACCCTGACAAATCCGTCCAAAATGATGTGACGTCGCACATCGTCAGTCAATGTATAGTACACCTGAAGCACGAGATGACGAGTTACACCACTTCCTGCCCTCCAAAGAAACCGATATCGAGATGTAGGCCGTGAAGCTATATGTACATATATATATATAGGGGGACGGTTCGTAGAAGTCGCACCTCTCTATTTTGCGTAAATTTTCTTTCAAAATGGTAGTTTTCAGGACCATCCCCCTCTCATTGTTTGTTTGCTTCAAAATTTGACGTCAGAAAACAATTTTTGGGCAACTCAAATACAAAAGCTGTCTTTGAATGTAACTTACATTTAGGTTTCACAATCTGAGAAAATATTCGGTTTCGGTGACCGAGGATTGTTTTTCGGTCCGTGACCGCAGTCGCCGACATTTTACGGGGAGGGTTCAGTGTGTGGAAGGGGTGGGAAGTCTTCTCCATTCCTGCAACCGACAACTGTGTATAAATCAAAGCCTGGCATCGAGTGTCTCCACTTCCCACTCCCCCCCCCCCCCCCCTCCCCGCAATTGTATCCACTTTTATTATGGAAAAGTTGGAATCCATACGTGGACTTATTTATGAGGTGTTTTTTCAGCAACTCAACATTTTTTGGATTAAGGAGAAGGTTATGATAAATGACCACATGTGAACGTTGTTAAATATCTATTCGGTTTAATAGGGCTGAAAAAGCGAAATTCATGAAAAAGATGTTTCGGCTTCGTTTTTAGGTCACCGATTGCGAACCCTATTCAAAAAAATTTTTAATCAGAAAATTACTTTCACGTGAATCAAACGACTACTTTCTTTATGCAGAAATTCTCGGTAGTAGCCTGTCCACTAATGATAATCGGGGTTGGTAAGGGGGGGGGGGGAGCCGTGGGAGAGAAAGGGTTGGTGGAGGGGGTGCATGAAGGCCCTGATCCGGTGCTTAATGTCTGATTGCTCGAGAGCAGCAGCAACTGTTAACTGCACTGAAATCTCACTAAAGACACACCATAAAAAATAAATAAATAAACAAAACAAATAATTAAAACGAATATTCACTTAATGTAACTATTTTATTGACAAATTCTTTATGGATACCTCATGTAAATAAAATGCAATATAATAATATTTTTTCCGAATGTTTTTTTCTTTACAAAAGCGACATACTAGTGACCAATGCAAATTAACCCCTCTCAAGAGTATCGTCGACACCGCTCAACTGACTGTGACGCCACTTCACTTGCGACAACTCCCGAGTCACGCCACTTAGAGAAAGTAACGTCATACCAAATATAAGTGTGCTTCTCTGGGCCTTCAGTGAAAACCTTTTTAAAATTAAACCTTACAAGAGAGTACGTATATCTGACAAATGGCAGTTCCATCACGGTACTCCAATGCCATCAAGTGTCGGTTTTTCCATGTATAATTTTTCCAGGTGACTTTTTTATGCCTACTGCACTTTTACACCAAACGAACGATATTCTACCACACCATCTACACCACAAACATGTCACAAACATAAAACCGATTTGCATTTCAATTGATTTTGGCATTTTATGACAAGCAAGGAAGAAGCACTTTCTTCGGGGAGGGAGGCAGATGTGTGGGACTTTTCTCAGCATCGCAAACAAATAGTATCCCGAATTCTGAACGCCCCTGCAACTAGTACCAGACAGTCACATGCTTAAAGAATGGGTACAGATTGGTCAGCATAACCTGTCAACCAATTGGGCTTCCGCCTGCTTTTATACACACCACAGCGGCGCCGCTATCCCTTCTGGTTTCGATGCTTCTTGGGCTTCAGTCTGCTTTGATATACACCACAGCGGCGCCGCTATCCCTTCCGGTTTTGGTGTTTCTTAGACTTCAGTCTGCTTTTATATGCACCACAGCGGCGCCGCTATCCCTTCCGGTTTCGGTGCTTCTTGGGCTTCCGTCTGCTTTCTCTTGTCCTCATGTTGCTCGGCAGTTTCGATTCTAACTTCCTCTTCCGTCTTACCTTCGCCTGCTTATTTTTAGACATCAGGTGTGTGAGATTTTTGTGATGTTTTCCTTTACTTTTCTTTTTCTTTGTGTCCCCTTTGTTCTTTGCTGTGCCTTCTTCCCTAAAAACCCAACATTTGTTGTAAACCACAAGTAAAACCATACATTGTTCTATTTATAACACGTATTATGCCAGCATCAAACACTGCGTAAAATTCGCTCCTCGTTTTGTCCGAATTTGTACGGGCTTTGATACACCACAAGGCGTTCTACATAGCAAAACTCTAAAATGTTATTGGTTAATATTCACAGGTTAGCTTTCTGGACAAACACTTTGTTCAGATACACAGAGAAGATAACTCTGAAGTAAGAATTCTCATACTTAGAAGGGGGCACTTTATATCCCTTACAGGTGATTACTTGCATCATAAATTAATATTCTTAGTAAGGGTCTCTGGTCGATTCGGCCCTACCGATTCGGCCCTTTGTGAAAGTCGATTCGGCACCAACTTGGACGATTCGGCCCTCGGCGTTTCGGCACCATATTATCGACCACATGTAAACTTTTTCTTCTTTAGGTTAGAATTCACCGGACTTGTTTTAGCTTGTAGAATGTCATAAAAAGTCATTGATATACAGTAAATCCTTTTATTCTTTCTTTTTATTTATATCTTAAAACAAACTAAATTTTACACACCACAATTCCGCCCACTGCAAAGCTGATTTCGGTTAACATCAAGTTACTTAAAATGTCCTAAAATCTAATACAACTGTTTGAATGACACGCTGAGTAGGGATTTAGTCTGATGTCCTGGTAGGGGATTAGCACTACGGGTTGATTCCAAATCTGTGATTAAGGCGTGTTCTCTGGTACTTGAAATAGCGAATAAACGCAAGATTTCAGTGGAGTGAGTTAATTGCAATTTACTCCTTGATATTCTCTGTTGTAAAGTTAAACAGACGTTTCTTATTGGTTATTCATGATTAGTTTTGCAATGTTTTAACTATAAAAAGCTCTCCAAAGGCGCTCGAAAACCATTTCCAATTTATGAGTCTTGAGAGAATGCTTTGAAATTTTGTTTTTACCGGACGCATCGAATGAATTTGTGTGCAATCGTTATTGTTTGGATAAATTTAATTAATCAAACCTTTGAAATATCGGATAAATGCACTAAAGGTAAACAGGACTTGAGGTCTCGACCGTAAATTGTAAAATGTGTGGATTGTTCTGGTTTGCAATCTCGGATATGTGGGTCAAGTATCTCACAAAGAGAGTACCAACACGTAAAAAAGGTAAATTTGCACAGTTTTGTGTAGAAACCAACGAAAGTGTATGCACCAAATGTGTAGAAACCAACCGAAAGTCAAACTGTGGTGAAAAAGATCCCTATGAAAAGAATGTTTTTTATGGTGTGTAAAATGTGGACTGCATCAAAGTAGTTTTGAAGCGGATCTAAAAATAGAATAATAATAACAAAACATGGTGCCGAATCAACCAAAAAGGGCTGAAACGGTAAAGGGCCGAATCGTCCAAGTTGGTGCCGAATCATCCAAAAAGGGCCGAATCGGTAAAGGGCCGAATCGGCAAAGGGCCGAATCGACCAGACCCCTTAGTAAGTACAGCTAACCAAACCATAAAATTAAGCCAACATACATAAAATAAAAGAAGCTTACTCATCTGAGTTGTCACTATCACTGGCTGCAGAGTCACTTTTACAGGCTGCAGGTTTTACTTTCTCCTGATCCTCCTCTTCTGAATCCTCCGTGTTCCCCTGCAATACACAAACCACGCATGAGCACAGGAAAGTGGTACAAATATCTGCATGCGTTTCATAATGCTAGCATACACAAAACCGCATTAAATCACCTAACTCCTTCACACATTAATTTAGTGTATCTGCGGCCGCCAAAACCAAACACGCGCCATCGCGGCCGCCAAAACGAAACACGCGCCATTGCGGCCACCAAAACGAAACACGCGCCATCGCGGTGCAGGGAAAGCCAACATCTTTTTTCAGGCACCACAACTAGGCATAACAAATACATGACTGCACAAAAGAGTGTCACTTACAACATTGGTGCCCAGTTTGAAGGCACCCGCTGAGGCGAAATCGACCTCGCTGACGTCAGTCACCGTCACAGTTTGCTCTTGCAGGTCGTACACCTTAGGCGTCACAATGCGCTCGAAGTCTAGCTTCAGATTCAGCTTCTCCCACTTCTCATTCAGTTCTTGCCTTTTCTAAAAAAAAAAAATTCTCAGGTTTTGAATGACACAGGAACGCAACTCGAACAGGCAAGTCTCAATCGATTGCTTTCATAATACGCTGGACGCCACTTGAAAATGAGGTCGCTTAACGTTTACAAATTGTTGCATCACTTCAGTGCGTTCCAATATAACGTTGGACATCACTCGGTGTGACACGAGAAAATCATTTAAATCATAGTCAAATCGGCGTCCTTAGAAATCAAGATTACTAAACAAAATTAGTAAATTTGAGAACTACGAGAAGTCACCGATCGCAAGAAATGTTGTTAACACAGCAGTTGTCTTAAAGTCTTGAAAAACCCCAAATGGAAAGCATAAGACATACCTGGAGCTTAATTCTTTTTTTCTCTTCCTTCAAGTCTTCTATGATCTTTTCTTGTGCTATTCTTTTTCTTTCTTGCTTTCGCTTGCTAAATCCAGTTAAATAGTTTCTGGAAATACACATATGCCTAACTGATACACTATAATGCACAAACTGAGTCGGTCTCTTGAAATACGTGCACTTGTAACATTCCATGCATTTTTTTATAACAAAAACTTGAACTTGCCTCAGTCAGGAAGTTTGCCAAGTGCCTGAAATATTTCAAGAACGTTATAAACGTCCTGATTTAGGGGCTTGAAAATATGACATTTGGCCTGAAAATTATTATTTTTTCTTTCGGAAAACTGCGCGGCCCGAGCGAAAAGTAGGGGGCCCCGAGATATACAATAAGAAAAATTTTCGGGGGGCCCCAAGAGCCTGAGATGCGGAGGCCCGAGTCGATGTCAGTAACTTCAATTAACGGCATATAAGGCGCGGCTTATATGGGTGGTTTTGGCATTCAAAACATCTTGCTGTGCTGTACATCAGGGTTGGCATTCTTCCGGGAAGAAAGGTATTTCTTCCCTTCCCAGGGAAGAAACATGGGAAAATAGGGAAGAAATAGGGAAGAAATGAAAATTTCCGGGAAGAAATAGGGAAAAAACATACCGCTTATTCATGTCTATATATATGCAAATTGTTTTAATATCCAAAATGTATCTACCGGATGCACACAGATTAAAACTACATTTCGATATTTGTAAGTGTCGTTTATGTATTGATTGATTTTCATTTTAATATTCGATTTCTGAAGCTCCCCGAAGCATCCTGTAGCAGAACACAAGTTTCGATGCCTTTTCGTTTCCAAGATGGTTGCGGATTCGGCTGTGAATAATCCCAAAGTTTGAAAACAAGCGCTCAGTAGCCGCCGATGAGCATTTAATACAATGACCAGACGGGAATTAAAATGGCTCACATTGGGGATTAGTCGTTGACTTAGTCGCTAAGAGCGTGCACGCCCAGCTGGTGGATAAAGAAGGGAGCCAGTAAGTTCTGGGGGCAAAGAGGTGGTGCTTAGCAACAGGACAGCTCGATAGTAGTAGGAGGCTACTTGTGTTTGTTTAGATTGTTTGTTCAAGTGACTAATCGAAGAACGTAGTAGAACTATGTGTGTGCTTGATGTCATTGATAAAGATGTTTAAAAACCGCGAGAATGTGCGTCTTTGCTTTGTTTATAATGAAAATAGTGGATAAAATAGTGTTTTTGTATTTCTTCCCTATAGGAAGGGAAGAAACTATTTCTTCCCTATGGAAATTTCCCAGAAAATTCCCTCGAGAGAATTGCCAACCCTGCTGTACATACCGTTGTGCCTTATATGCCGTTTTTCTTTCAGACAATCCTTTTATTTAGGAATTTCAGAAAATGAACACAGGCATGACACCTCAATTAAGTCAAAGGACAATCAGACTTTACAAGAAAGTCGTGGTAAGAAAATGCGAGTTTGTCTTGAGATCAGGATATAGAACTCCCATCATCGCCCGCAACAACAATGAATCTACCATTGCAAAACCACTCTTTACTCAAGTTTGGGAGTTCGCCGAGGTCGAAAATAATGCGCCAGGGTACTTCTCAGTGTGCTTTTAAAGAAAAAGCCTGCTAGTTCGAACCTCGGTGTCTTGGAAGGTGCACCGAAAGATCCAGAGCCTCGAAAGTTGAGATCAGCGACCGATTCTAGTACAGGAACTGAGGCCCTTTCTGATCTAGAAAGATGGAAATGGTCCGCTGGGATTGGTGATGGGAACAGGCCGCGACGAAAGACGGCGGAGTTAAAAAACACGACTGCTCATCAGTTTCAAAAAAATATTACATTCAGCCGAAATCTCTCATTCACTTCTTTAAATTTTTTGTTCCGTTGAGCAGCAGTCAAAACAGAATTTTGGCACATTTTATTGGGAACGCCCGGAGTGCACTGAAATGAATAACTTTATTTGCGGACTCTCAAAAAAATACATATATTTACAAATATAATTGAGTTCCACTGAGAGAAAAAAAAATAGCAACACAACTAAGCTGCATTAATGCATCAAGCCAGAGAATGAAATGAACAAACCAAACCAAAAGATTCTAATTCTAGATCCGTACACTAAGCTGCTACCGGAAATATTTCGCATAATACTGTCTTCAGAAACGTCGAATCGACACATGAATTTGTAAATAAGGTTTCTTATGGCTGCTAGACAATATTTTACATAAGCCAAATCATACTTTTGACGTTCTCAATAAAAATGCGCAAAAATCCTGCGTTTCGAATACAAACCGGGCAAAAATAAAAGAAATGATAAAGTGATTTCGCCGAAATGTCAAATTTCTCTTGCACCAAAGAGCAATCGGGTTTTTAACAACCCGTATGCTATTTTAAAAATTTATTTAAAAAAAAAAAGTTTCAAATTTCAATTTTATGTTCGGAGTATGAGCTGTTTTTGCGATATTTCTTCCATATTTTACTATCATTTCTTTCACTTTCATTTTTACCCGGTTCCCTCGCAGTCGAAATTTAGAATTCTTGCGCATTTTATACGAAACGCCCCACGTATGATTTACGAGGGAGCGGAGATAGAAATGGTTACAGTAGATCGTAATTGGTGACAACAAAATGTTCAATTCTGACTAAACTTTCCAGTAACCTAGGACAGTCCGCCACTTTTGTGTGGTTTTTCAAAGATTACTTTTTTGTTTTCGGTGTAATGGAGCTCCCCTTTGGAATGTCGAAAGTGTAGACTTTGAGACATGTTTCCAGAGAGTTACAAAGCAAACTGTAGTGTTTGTGTTGAGTTGTAGGGAAATTAAATATTTCCGGGAAAAATATTTTTGGACAACATTAATCCGCCATATTATTTTGTCATCCCGAAATCTAAGAATTTTGCGAATTAATTTATTAAATAACTACATAAACAACTAATATTAAAAGAAAAAGTATACCAAAATACCGAACACGAACTGGTTTAGGTAGTCCTACCATTTAAAACGGTGTTATTTTATTTAGCCGACGTCTCGGTTGATAATTGGCGAGCAAAAATGACATTTTCGGAATAAATGTTGTTTTCCGGGATTGCGAACTTGCATGACCACGAGCGAAGGACATAGGTTACTGTAGCTCCAAGTAGCTCTGACTTGTATAACATCGTATATCTCTGTGTCAGAGCTACGAAGCCTTCGATTGTTCCACTAACAGGGGTCAATTTCATATGGCACGAAACCTGCATACCAGCCCCTATTATTCAAACATCTACAGAAAGATCATGCCCAATATGCCCTTTTAGTAAAACAGGCAAAGTTTTTAGTGAGCTGTATATTTTTTATTTGTTCATTAAAGTGCAGAAAAGTTACCTTCCGCATCCACCTGTCAAATGTTTGTTTACATTCTGGCCTTTAAATGTCACGTGACCAAAGTCAAGGGACCGAAAATTTAAATAAAGGGGTTATAGTTTATTTGAACAATATATATTAAATAGTTGATAGATGCAGAATTACGTATAAATTTATTTGGCACACCCACCATATTTGACTTGTTATGTTTACGTTCTTTTTGAAATATCAATTTAAAAGTTTTTTGGTGGATAATTGCAAAAAATTATTGTTACTATTTCACGTAATAAAGTATGCTCCCTGTATACAAACAAATGTCATTTATTGCGGGAGATTTGGGGTTATTTCCGCATTATTTTCTTTTAAAGAAAGCGTAACACAGAAGTGGTATATGATTACCGTTGTACTTTGAGGGCCTTTAGCAAATGCCAATAAAACCTTGTGGGTCGTTGAATCTCGCACAAAGTAGCCACAGGGGTGCCTCAAAGCGAGCGCAGTTGACTTGCTTATCGTTATATAGCGAGGCTTTGAAGCGGTGCCTGGAAACTTTTTAGCGCACCGCTTCTTGGAGCTAAGGTTACTGGTAATTAGCCAGATGCAAATTTGGCGACCTTTTATACTCAAATATTCCTTATTTTGCGATATTTGACAAATAATAATTGTTTTCAGCCACGGAAGAAAGTCTTTTCAATTTCACCAATTTGGATCTACTGTAGCCATTCGTTCTCCTCCCCCTTGAAGCTTATAAGCCAATTCGCACCTTTGCCTTTTGCCGAAAAGGTGGGATAAGGATATAAAGAAATGATAGAAAAAAACCCGACAAAATCAGCAAATTGCCAGAAATATATTCACATGTTGGTTATTAAAGGGACTGAATAAGCCAATTCGCACTTTCGGATTTTTCCGGTGGAGGTGTTGTTTCGACTGAAAATGTTGGGGGATAAATTACCAAGAAATGATAAGGGAAAAACATCAAAATTCTAATTTTCTTTCAACATACACACTTTCGAATTTATAAAGCCATAACTGTACTTTGGCTCATTCATTATTTATTTATTTATTCATTCTAGCCATAAACATAGTATACAAAGTTAACCTTTTTTATGCATATGCAGTACACAATAAGAGTAGAAATTCTAAATGAGTTTATTACATTATAAGACCAGAAAGGCTTAGCTGGAAGTAAAAACTTATTTGAGAGCAAGCCTGTTGATAATGTAGAACCATACTATAGCCTCAAGAGGTACAGAGAATGAATTAACATACAATTTTACATGTTCTCCCTCCCATGCTGTTGTGATCTCTCATTATGAAACAAAGCGTGAGAAGCAGGAATTAAAACATAAGGTCAAAACACATTGATGGTCTGGTTAGAGATAAAAAACTATATTAAGTGCTGACACAAGATCGTATGTTTTCTGGTAACTCATTCCAGATTTTAACACCTGAGATACTTAAGCAATTTGCGCTCATAGTTGTTCTTACAAAATTTGTTTTAAACTTATTTTGCTGTCTTGTACAAAAGGAGTCAGTACAATTCCCTACTTGAAACAATGTTTGGACATTCAACGGTAGAGCATTGTGATACGCTTTATACATTATGCACGCAGATTTCAGTTTTACAAGTTCGAAGAATTTGATTACATTACATTCAATGAAAAGGCCATTTGTATGGCTGTAATAATCGACATTGTTTATTTTTCTTATAGCTCTCTTTAGCTTCAGATATAAACATCTAAGTTTAGTTTCATAGGTGTTGCCCCAAATTTCACAACAGTAACTAAGATATGGTAAAAACAGAGAATTGTAAATTATGAGCATAGAACATTTATCTATTAAGTTGCGAACCTTGTACAAAATCGCTAAACTGTTAGACAATTTTTCAGACACATTATCGCCCAATTAATGCATCAAAACCCCTGTATAGATGGCACCAATATGTAAGCCATACTCCCTAGCTTTATCATCAAATAACAAAACAGTTTTTGTTTTCTTGTTTCTTGGGTGCTTCTGTTTTAGCGCGTTTGAAACTTTAACATTTTTCTTGCCCATCTTGCGGTGATTGGCTATATATCGAGAAGGCGAATTAAATGATTTTTCACACAGAGTTTTTTTTTGGCCTGTTTTCATTCCTCTTAAAACATGCGCGAAAAACTGCGCATAGTTAGGTTTGTCTCTAAGAAGACGACCCCCCCCCCAAAAAAAAAAACAAAAAAAAAAAACTCCCAACAAAATACTGTCTCAAAACAAAACATGGCTGTCGATGACAATGACAAAGCTTTAAGTACAACATAACATTGTGATTCTTCAAATATTCAAAGTATCATGATAAATGTGTCATACTGCAATGAAAAACTTCATAAAATCTAACCGGGATACATTGCAATTTCTTATATAAAACAGGCTGTTTCACATTCACTTCTCTAAAAAACGATATATGACGTCAAAATGACGAAACAACATGGCGTAGATACATTCCAAATGAGATAGGTATCTGAAATTAGGTACGGTTATATCCGAAATCCTCAATTACCGCTCACTGAAAAAAATAATTTTTACACGTGAAACATCGATTCGCTATTATTTGCAGTATCATGCGAGTCGCATTCAAACAGTAACTTAGTTATATCATTCTTTTTAATAAAAAAGGTTAAACACATGAGAACCACATGTTGCCGCCATGTTGTGACGTCACACAGAACGGTATCTGACCGTATCCCGGAAGTTGAACTAGGATAGATAAAATGGCGTCGAGACATACACAGATAAAGACTTCCGCGGCCATATTGGAAGAATCGTCTTTCGACGGTGAACAAACATTTCTTGTCCACAAAAATGGAGCTTCCATATGACATCATTAAATGCAATTTTTGACTTTTACAAGCACAACAAAATGAGACCGACCACACAACTAGAACAAAAAGTACCAAAACCTTAATTTATGACAAAAAGTACCAGCTGACAGACTCTATCCACATTTCCACAATGCATAAATGGAAGGCGATAATATAAGATCCTGGAGTTTTGCCACACGAATTTTTGACATTTACTAAAAACTTCGAGGCAACCAGTCAAAATATTTTTTCAGAAATTAAACCCTAGCAAAATAAAACCTAACCGCGTCATTTAAACACCTTTACTTGACAATAGTTTCATTAATTGATTTATGGTCAAATTTTGAAGTTGTGTACCTTTGGCCCAATGACAAAAAATCTATATTGTTGTGTATATGCGTAGCCAGTGACTTCCGGTTGTAAATAAAGATATGGCGGCAACTTGGCGTCTGTTTAGTTTCAATTAGTGTTTCCACGTAGCCACCTCACGCGTATAACAAATGGCGACGAGCAAATCGTGTTGCGTCGGACCGAAGAGGTTATGAGGATCTGGTGGAGAAGAAAGACGCAGAGGAAAGTACCGAAGATAACGGAAAAGTGAGTGTTTGCTGAAGTGACTTCTGAATGATGGCATCACTGATCGGACGATTGGAGCCCTTCGACGAGACTGCGGGTGACTGGGAGCTGTACAAGGAGAGGTTAGAGCAGTATTTCATTGCCAACGACGTAGCCGACGACAAAAAAGTTGCTGTAACTCTTAGTCTGATTGGCGGAAAGACCTATTCCTTGCTACATAGCCTGTGTTCACCTAACAAGCCATCAACAAAGACGTTCGAGCAAATTGGTGAGTTGCTACAAGAACATCTCAGCCCAAAGCCCAACGTGATAGCAGAGAGATACAGGTTCTACAAGCGTCAGCAACAGACGGGTGAGTCGGTGACAGATTACGTGGGTGTCCTCCAAAAGCTGAGTGAGCATTGTGAGTTCGGTGAGCGCCTGGCAGAGCACCTCAGAGATCAGCTGGTTTGTGGGATAAAGAATGAAAATGTCCTGAAAAGATTGTTGTCAGAGAAGAATTTAACCTACCAGAAGGCTAAAGAGATAGCAATTGCCATGGAAATGGCCATGAAGGATGTATCGGAAATCCAGGGAGCATCGGCAAATGTTAACAAGTTGCAGAGGACCACTGAAAATCGTTGCTTCAGGTGTGGCAGGAATGGTCATGGCCCCGAGGAATGCCGTTTTAAGGACGAGAAATGCCACAACTGCGGTAAGAAAGGCCACATTAAGAGAAGATGCAAGATGAAGAAATCCGGTAAGTCATCTTCCGAGAGCAAAAAGACCGGAACAGACCAGTTTAAGAAGCGAAAGCCAAGGAAGAAAGTTTTTTATGTTGATGACGATGAAGTGACCAGTGATAGTGAAGATTCTAATGGCGACAGCACTTCCTGTTCAGATCTCGGCTATACGGAAGTTGTCTGCGATGTAAACAACAATAGCGAGAAGAAATGTGCGTCCATTACGATCAGTCCTAAAATAAACGGTAAAGTGATCAAAATGGAGCTTGATACAGGATCTGCGCTTTCGATAATATCGAAAAGGGATTATCAGCGCCATCTTGGTAAATTACGGCTGCGGAGAACAAATGTTGTGTTAAAAACCTATACTGGAGAATGTGTAAGGCCAGAGGGGTACGTGAATGTTCTGGTGGAACACGAAGGTAAGGAACACCGTTTGCGGCTGTACATTCTTCACGGGGGAGGTCCACCTTTGTTCGGTAGAGATTGGCTCCGACACATCAAATTAAACTGGCACGAAATCAAGTCCATACGGATGGCTCGAGGTAAGAAGAAATTAGACCATCTTCTGGAAAAGTACAGTGAGTGTTTCGGCAAAGAACTGGGTGAGCTAAAAGGGATAACTGCGAAGTTACATCTCAGAGAAGGAGTTACCCCTAAATTTTGTAAACCCAGACAAGTACCGTTCGCAATGAGAGGCAAGGTCGACAAGGAGCTGGACAACATGGTGAGTAAAGGGATCCTATCACCGGTAGAGTGGAGTGATTGGGCTGCTCCCATTGTCCCAATTCTGAAGAAGGACGGTTCTGTTAGGATATGTGGCGATTTTAAGGTCACTGTCAACCCACAGCTCAATGTTGACTCGTACCCATTGCCCACTATTGAGAGCATGTTAGCAACATTGGCAGGTGGAGAGAAATTTTCAAAGATAGACCTCAAAACGGCGTATCTTCAAATGGTAGTGGACGAAGAATCGAGAAAATACCTGACCATCAACACACAGAAAGGACTTTTTGTTTTCAATCGACTGGCGTATGGTATTTCCCCAGCTGCTTCTATTTGGCAACGCGCAATTGAACAGGTTTTAAAAGGTATTAAAAACGTGCAGTGTATTTTGGATGATATGATAATTACCGGTTCAGACGATGATGATCACCTATGTACCATCGAGAAAGTCTTTCAGCGATTAATAGAATACGGCCTTAAAGTCAACCCCAACAAGTGTGAGTTTTTCAAAGATTCCATTGAATTTTGTGCTCACATCGTCGACAAAGACGGAATCCACAAGACCGATTCAAAAGTCAAGGCAGTTACAGATGCGCCAGCTCCAAGAAATGTTTCTGAATTACGAAGCTGGGTCGCCCTGGTGAACTATTACCACCGCTTCCTACCCAACTTGTCTACAATACTACATCCATTGCATCAGTTGCTCCACAAAAATCAGAAATGGCTATGGACAGACTCATGTGAAACGGCTTTCAAGAAAACGAAGGATCTCATCACATCTGATCTTGTTTTAGCACATTATGATCCGAAACTGCCGCCTCGACTGCACTGTGACGCATCATCAAAAGGTATTTCTGGAGTTATTTCGCATATCTATCCAGATGGAAGCGAACGCCCCATTAGTTTTGCATCCCGAACATTGTCAAAAGCTGAACAAAATTACTCTCAAATCGATCGAGAGGCCCTCAGCATCATTTGGAGCATAAAGAAATTTAACATGTATCTGTTTGCCCGAAAATTTACTCTAGTTACCGACTGCAAAGTTCTGGTTTCGATCTTCAATCCCAAAAAGGTATTTCTACAACTACGGCTTCGCGGATGCAAAGATACTCCATTTTCCTTACTGGCTATAATTATGAAATTGAATACAGAAAGACAAGTGAACACGCCAACGCTGACGGGTTAAGTAGACTACCCCTTCCGGTAAGCCAGAAAAATTCGTCAGGAGAGAGAGCACTATTCTACGCTGCCCTACTCGACAATTTTCCGATTTCATTCAAACAAATTGCCCAGGCAACGTCAAAAGACCAGGTATTGTCAAGAGTTTTCGAATTCACAAGAAATGGCTGGCCCGGTAAAGTTGAAGAAGATCTGTCTCCTTATCATTCACATGAATCAGAATTATCTATTTCACAAGAGTGTCTGCTCATTGGAAACAGAGTTGTTATTCCGGAAAAGTTCCAGAGAGCATTCCTGCAAGAACTCCATAGTGCCCATCCTGGTATGGTGAAAATGAAAAAATTGGCTAGATCGTACATTTCGTGGCCCAATATCGACAGAGATATCGAAACACAAGCTAAAATGTGCCGAGCTGCTTAGAGATAAGCAAAGCTCCAACAAAAGCTATAGTGAACCCCTGGGAATGGCCCAGTCAGCCGTGGAAAAGGATCCACATTGATTTTGCAGGACCTTTTCAAGGCCATATGTTTATCCTAATAGTCGATGCACACTCCAGATGGCCATAGGTACGGATCATGGAAAAAATCACTGCCCCGGAAACTGTCAAAGTACTTCAAGAACTGTTTAGCGCCTATGGAATTTGTGATGTTATCTGTACGGACAATGGTACAACCTTCCATTCTGAAGCCTTCCAGAAATTCTTAAAACTGCATGGAATTATTCACAAAACGACGAGTCCTTTTAAACCCTCGCGAAATGGTTTAGCAGAACGTATGGTTCAGAGTCTGAAATCTAGTCTCAAATCGATGAAGCACGAACCTCGTTCAATGCACGAGAAAGTAGCCAAATTTCTACTCATGTATCGATCAAAGAAAAACGCAACTACTAACGAGACCCCATCCTTGTTATTCCTAGGACGTGAAATCAAAACAAGGCTGGATTTGGCAAAACCTAGTTTGCGCGACATCGTTTACAGAAATGTAAACACCAAAGACGAATTTCAGCGCCGTTCTTTTAGTGTGGGTGATGAAGTGCTTGTGAGGGACTATCGACAAAAGCACTGAAAATGGACATTTGCAGTTATCTCGCGAAAAATCGGAACGTTAATGTACGAAGTTTTGGTTGACAATTCGATTTGGAGAAGACACGTTGACCAAATCCGTTGTTCACAACACCCGGTCGAAGAAAAACGTATCAAGAGCGATAATACCCCTCAACCATTAACTGTTTTACCCAAGCCCACTGACCCTTACGCGACAGTAGACCGTACAGCTATTCCGTGTAGCATAGCGCCATCTACAACTGGTGAAACCATGATTTCGAAAGAGAAACCCGCTGTTTCTAGCCGAAAAACTGTGACAGTTAGAATTCCCGAGCCTTCTGTCAATGTTTCGCACCCCGTTTCACCGGCTAAAGCAAAAACTGTAATTTCAAGTGTCGGTGGTCGTGTATCGCGATCAGGTCGTTCTGTAAGATCGCCAAAGAAGTACGGTTTCGAGGACTAACTTTTAGTTAAATGTCGTACAATTCAGATATTTTGCTATATTCAATTATTATTTATTTATTCTACGCCAATATGAACGTTTTATGTTTTTTTAAATGTTGTACAGGTGCTGATTTGATAGCTGGTTGCAGTTCAGTTAAAGTGCTGATAACGTTGCTGTAATGTTGACAATTTTTACAGTTAATCGACATTTCAGCTGCTGTAATTGTGTACGGTAAATATAAAGAGAAGTGAATTTTGGATTTATCTTTTGCGTTTAATTGCTTATAATATATCTGAGCTAAGTGGCAAGTTTAAGGTTATGGTTAAGATATCTCTGAAGTAGTTATTTTGCGTATTCGTTGTCATTTATAATTACTTCGAACTTCATTTCAATGCCTGTTAAGTGATCCTTTAAGTCACACTCATGGATCGAGTTTACGATAAGAGAACGTCGAATCGCAGTGATCGCGATAATATAGAGTAAAGAAAAAAAGATTGAAAAAGTAAAATTCCGCAATTTGCAGGTAATTTAATTGATATATTCTGTCTAGTATACTTATAAATTTTATATCTCTTTGTTTGATAATCAGATAAAGTGTTCAACTGAATGCTGGTAGCAAAATAGCAGTTAAAGCACAGTTAAGCAGTAATCTACACAGTAAGTCTTGTTTCAGTACGCGGGTAATGTTGTGTATATGCGTAGCCAGTGACTTCCGGTTGTAAATAAAGATATGGCGGCAACTTGGCGTCTGTTTAGTTTCAATTAGTGTTTCCACGTAGCCACCTCACGCGTATAACATATATAAACACCAGTAAAACTAAGGTTGGGAATTGCTTTAAAAATATTGTTCAGTTGACACCAACACCGATTTTTGGAGATTTTCCTGGCTAAAGGTAATATTAACTATTATTATTTTTATTGTCTTGAAAAATTTAGTATGTCACTCTTTTGCTACAGACTGTTATAGCAAATAGAAAATAGCCCATTTTAAAATCGCGCTACACAACAAGTTCAGTGTGCTCTGAAACGTGTTAGATGCGATCGATTCATTTTTCATTGAACTTTTCCCTATAAATTTGATTGAATATACATACCATTGGGTGTAATTTAAATTCTTCCTTTTATACAAGTCATACTAAAACGATTTTTAATACTTGGCAGAAACTTTTCGCGAAAATTGGGTACTCGCGCGAAATCTTCTAATGTCGATTTCTTTATCTCAGGGCTTTGTCATGCCCAAAGTAGAAAAAAATATACTTTGCATGGTATTGAAAAATAGATGCCGCATGCTGTCCTATTTTGGCAATAAACATTCAGGTTGTTTTTACATAAATTCTGGCGTCTTCTAAAGCAAACGAAGACATGCATTTCTGCTATGTGTACCTTCTAAGCATTACGGAGAAAATGTAGACAGCACTCTGACTGGCTGATGATCGAAGCTCTTTATTCGTGTATTCTATCTTTTTTCGATATGCCATATTTCTTTTCGAGACTCTCTAGAGAACCGTATCTGAGTGAATGAGAAACACGGACAATGTTGTTTGTCATCATTTTGAATTGAGAGTCCAATAACGGCTTCTTACGACAATCTGATGTGTCTCAAGCATTTTCTTCTAAGACGTTTCAGAATGCCTCAAGACATTCAGAATCTAAAAAAAACATAAACAATGGTCTCAGAATGTCTTAAAATATTCTTAAAGCTCCAAAAAAAACTCCCTGAGCAGTGTGAGAACAGCTCTACCCCAACCCCCTCCCCCAGAACATAATGGTCAGACCCCCCTCCCAGAACATTGTGTGTCAGACACCCCCCCTGTGGGAAAATTTGTGATTTATGCATGTTTAGAATGTCGAAAGTGTAGAATTTGAGACATGTTTCCAGAGAGTTACAAAGCAAACTGTAGTGTTTGTGTTGAGTTGTAGGGAAATTAAATATTTCCGGGCAAAATATTTTTGGACAACATTAATCCGCCATATTATTTTGTCATCCCGAAATCTAAGAATTTTGCGAATTAATTTATTAAATAACTACATAAACAACTAATATTAAAAGAAAAAGTATACCAAAATACCGAACACGAACTGGTTTAGGTAGTCCTACCATTTAAAACGGTGTTATTTTATTTAGCCGACGTCTCGGTTGATAATTGGCGAGCAAAAATGACATTTTCGGAATAAATGTTGTTTTCCGGGATTGCGAACTTGCATGACCACGAGCGAAGGACATAGGTTACTGTAGCTCCAAGTAGCTCTGACTTGTATAACATCGTATATCTCTGTGTCAGAGCTACGAAGCCTTCCATTGTTCCACTAATAGGGGTCAATTTCATATGGCACGAATCCTGCATACCAGCCCCTATTATTCAAACATCTACAGAAAGTTCATGCCCAATATGCCCTTTTAGTAAATCAGGCAAAGTTTTTAGTGAGCTGTATATTTTTTATTTGTTCATTAAAGTGCAGAAAAGTTACCTTCCGCATCCACCTGTCAAATGTTTGTTTACATTCTGGCCTTTAAATGTCACGTGACCAAAGTCAAGGGACCGAAAATTTAAATAAAGGGGTTATAGTTTATTTGAATAATATATATTAAATAGTTGATAGATGCAGAATTACGTATAAATTTATTTGGTACACCCACCATATTTGACTTGTTATGTTTACGTTCTTTTTGAAATATCAATTTAAAAGTTTTTTGGTGGATAATTGCAAAAAATTATTGTTACTATTTCACGTAATAAAGTATGCTCCCTGTATACCAACAAATGTCATTTATTGCGGGAGATTTGGGGTTATTTCCGCATTATTTTCTTTTAAAGAAAGCGTAACACAGAAGTTGTATATGATTACCGTTGTACTTTGAGGGCCTTTAGCAAATGCCAATAAAACCTTATGGGTCGTTGAATCTCGCACAAAGTAGCCACAGGGGTGCCTCAAAGCGAGCGCAGTTGACTTGCTTATCGTTATATAGCGAGGCTTTGAAGCGGTGCCTGGAAACTTTTTAGCGCACCGCTTCTTGGAGCTAAGGTTACTGGTAATTAGCCAGATGCAAATTTGGCGACCTTTTATACTCAAATATTCCTTATTTTGCGATATTTGACAAATAATAATTGTTTTCAGTCACGGAAGAAAGTCTTTTCAATTTCACCAATTTGGATCTACTGTAGCCATTCGTTCTCCTCCCCCTTGAAGCTTATAAGCCAATTCGCACCTTTGCCTTTTGCCGAAAAGTTTTTGCGTTTCGACTGAATTCAGGTGGGATAAGGATATAAAGAAATGATAGAAAAAACCCGGCAAAATCAGCAAAATTCCATTTTGCCAGAAATATATTCACATGTTGGTTATTAAAGAGACTGAATAAGCCAATTCTCACTTTCGGATTTTTCCGGTGGAGGTGTTGTTTCGACTGAAAATGTTGGGGGATAAATTACAAAGAAATGATAAGGGAAAAACATCAAAATTCTAATTTTCTTTCAACATACACACTTTCGAATTTATAAAGCCATCATATGATCTTTTAAAAAGTATTTTACATATTATTCAGTCCCTTTAATAACCAACATGTGACTATATTTCTGGCAAAACGGAATTTTGTTGATTTTTGCCGTTTTTTCCCTATCATTTCTTTATATCCTTATCCCACCTGAATTCAGTGGAAACGCACAAACTTTTCGGCAAAAGTCAAAAGTGCGAATTGGCTTATAATATGTAAAATAGTTTTTAAAAGATCATATGATGGCTTTATAAATTTGAAAGTGTGCATGTTGAAAGAAAATTAGAATTTTGATGTTTTTAACTTATCATTTCTTTATAATTTATCCCCCAAAATTTTCAGTCGAAACAACACCTCCACCGGAAAAATCCCAAAGTGCGAATAGGCTTATTAAGAACTGTACTTTGGCTCATTCATTATTTATTTATTTATTCATTCTAGCCATAAACATAGTATACAAAGTTAGCCTGTTGATAATGTAGAACCATACTATAGCCTCAAGAGGTACAGAGAATGAATTAACATACAATTTTACATGTTCTCCCTCCCATGCTGTTGTGATCTCTCATTATGAAACAAAGCGTGAGAAGCAGGAATTAAAACATAAGGTCAAAACACATTGATGGTCTGGTTAGAGATAAAAAAACTATATTAAGTCCTAATCAAAAAGCAATAGCACCTGAAAACTTTCAATACTGTTTCATAAATTAAAAACTTTTGTATGAGTAAATATAATACTGTTGAACTAAAGTTTTAAATGCATTAGTGCTGACACAAGATCGTATGTTTTCTGGTAACTCATTCCAGATTTTAACACCTGAGATACTTAAACAATTTGCTTTCATAGTTGTTCTTACAAAATTTGTTTTAAACTTATTTTGCTGTCTTGTACAAAACGAGTCAGTACAATTCCCTACTTGGAACAATGTTTGGACATTCAACGGTAGAGCATTGTGATACGCTTTATACATTATGCACGCAGATTTCAGTTTTACAAGTTCGAAGAATTTGATTACATTACATTCAATGAAAAGGCCATTTGTATGGCTGTAATAATCGACATTGTTTATAATTCTTATAGCGCTTTTTTGCTTCAGATATAAACATCTAAGTTTAGTTTCATAGGTGTTGCCCCAAATTTCACAACAGTAACTAAGATATGGTAAAAACAGAGAATTATAAATTGTGAGCATAGAACATTTATCTATTAAGTTGCGAACCTTGTACAAAATCGCTAAACTGTTAGACAATTTTTCAGACACATTATCGCCCAAATAATGCATTAAAAGCCCTGTATAGATGGCACCAATATGTAAGCCATACTCCCTAGCTTTATCATCAAATAACAAAACAGTTTTTGTTTTCTTGTTTCTTGGGTGCTTCTGTTTTAGCGCGTTTGAAACTTTAACATTTTTCTTGCTCATCTTGCGGTGATTGGCTATATATCGAGAAGGCGAATTAAATGATTTTTCACACAGAGTTTTTTTTTGGTCTGTTTTCATACCTCTTAAAACATGCGCGAAAAACTGCGCATAGTTAGGTTTGTCTCTAAGAAGACGCACCCCCAGAAAACTCCCAACAAAATACTGTGTCAAAACAAAACATGGCTGTCGATGACAATGACAAAGCTTTACGTACAACATAACATTGTGATTCTTCAAATATTCAAAGTATCATGATAAATGTGTCATACTGCAATGAAAAATTTCATAAAATCTAACCGGGATACATTGCAATTTCTTATATAAAACAGGCTGTTTCACATTCACTTCTCTAAAAAACGATATATGACGTCAAAATGACGAAACAACATGGCGTAGATACATTCCAAATGAGATAGGTATCTGAAATTAGGTACGGTTATATCCGAAATCCTCAATTACCGCTCACTGAAAAAAATAATTTTTACACGTGAAACATCGATTCGCTATTATTTGCAGTATCATGCGAGTCGCATTCAAACAGTAACTTAGTTATATCATTCTTTTTAATAAAAAAGGTTAAACACATGAGAACCACATGTTGCCGCCATGTTGTGACGTCACACAGAACGGTATCTGACCGTATCCCGGAAGTTGAACTAGGATAGATAAAATGGCGTCGAGACATACACAGATAAAGACTTCCGCGGCCATATTGGAAGAATCGTCTTTCGACGGTGAACAAACATTTCTTGTCCACAAAAATGGAGCTTCCATATGACATCATTAAATGCAATTTTTGACTTTTACAAGCACAACAAAATGAGACCGACCACACAACTAGAACAAAAAGTACCAAAACCTTAATTTATGACAAAAAGTACCAGCTGACAGCCTCTATCCACATTTCCACAATGCATAAATGGAAGGCGATAATATAAGATCCTGGAGTTTTGCCACACGAATTTTTGACATTTACTAAAAACTTCGAGGCAACCAGTCAAAATATTTTTTTCAGAAATTAAACCCTAGCAAAATTAAACCTAACCGCATCATTTAAACACCTTTACTTGACAATAATTTCATTAATTGATTTATGGTCAAATTTTGAAGTTGTGTACCTTTGGCCCAATGACAAAAAATCTATATACACAACCAGTAAAACTAAGGTTGGGAATTGCTTTAAAAATATTGTTCAGTTGACACCAACACCGATTTTTGGAGATTTTCCTGGCTAAAGGTAATATTAACTATTATTATTTTTATTGTCTTGAAAAATTTAGTATGTCACTCTTTTGCTACAGACTGTTATAGCAAATAGAAAATAGCCCATTTTAAAATCGCGCTACACAACAAGTTCAGTGTGCTCTGAAACGTGTTAGATGCGATCGATTCATTTTTCATTGAACTTTTCCCTATAAATTTGATTGAATATACATACCATTGGGTGTAATTTAAATTCTTCCTTTTATACAAGTCATACTAAAACGATTTTTAATACTTGGCAGAAACTTTTCGCGAAAATTGGGTACTCGCGCGAAATCTTCTAATGTCGATTTCTTTATCTCAGGGCTTTGTCATGCCCAAAGTAGAAAAAAATATACTTTGCATGGTATTGAAAAATAGATGCCGCATGCTGTCCTATTTTGGCAATAAACATTCAGGTTGTTTTTACATAAATTCTGGCGTCTTCTAAAGCAAACGAAGACATGCATTTCTGCTATGTGTACCTTCTAAGCATTACGGAGAAAATGTAAACAGCACTCTGATTGGCTGATGATCGAAGCTCTTTATTCGTGTATTCTATCTTTTTTCGATATGCCATATTTCTTTTCGAGACTCTCTAGAGAACCGTATCTGAGTGAATGAGAAACACGGACAATGTTGTTTGTCATCATTTTGAATTGAGAGTCCAATAACGGCTTCTTACGACAATCTGATGTGTCTCAAGCATTTTCTTCTAAGACGTTTCAGAATGCCTCAAGACATTCAGAATCTAAAAATAGCATAAACAATGGTCTCAGAATATCTTAAAATATTCTTAAAGCTCCAAAAAAACTCCCTGAGCAGTGTGAGAACAGCTCTACCCAAACCCCCTCCCCCAGAACATAATGATCAGACCCCCCTCCCAGAACATTGTGTGTCAGACACCCCCCTGTGGGAAAATTTGTGATTTATGCATGTTTAGACGTTTCAGACAATTCTGAACAATTCTAGTTTTTGGACCCCCCCCCCCCGTGAGAAAATTGTGTGATATTGGCATATTTATTCGTTTCAGACAATTCTGAACAACTTGTTTATTTTTTACCCCACATTGGAAAATTTTGTGATTTTTGCATATTTATCCGTTTCAGACAGTTCTGAACAACTTTGCTTTTTTTTATCCTCCCCCCCTCCACCGTGGAAAAATTTTGTGATTTTTGCATATTTAGACGTTTCACACTATTCTGAACATTTTTGCTTTTTTGACCCCCCTTCCCCGCGGTGGGAAAATTTTGTGATTTTTGCATATTTATCCGTTTCAGACAGTTCTGAACAACTTTGGTTTACCATTTGATGATAAGCGCTACGTATTGAACGATGGTTGCACCACGTTAGCTCATGGTCATTACACAACTTATAGAGCATAAAAAGGCCCCCATCCTTAGACATAACAATCATTCTGTATAAAAAAATTGAAGAGTATTGAAGAGTAAACATTTCTGCAGTGAATGAACAACAACTACCATCTACGACAAAGCCCACAGAAAAGTTTGAGACAATACCAACAGAAAAATCTATAGCAAAACCAGAGACAATACCTACAACAAAGTCTAAGGCAATGCCTATGGTAAAGTCTGAGCTGAAGTCACTACCAATGCAACAGCGTCGAAGGCAATTACATTTTAGAAAAATAAAAAGAGATGAGTTATCAGCTACGACGTCGCCGTGTAGAAAGCCAAAAATTAAGGCAGAGCCTAAAATTAGTAAGAACCTGAGCGTACAGCTACCACCACTACAAAGTCCATGAAGAAGATTAGTGTACATGATTTACCGGTTATGAAACCCATTAATGGAGAAATATATATTAAATTGGTGAAATATCAACAGCAAGTGATGGTTAACATTCGTCTATACATTACGGATCATACATCTGGGAGGTTAAATCCAACCAAGAAGGGAATTTTGTTGTCATTGAAAGATTGGCAAATGCTAAAGAAGCAAATGACGTTAGTGGATCTCATGCTTCAGAAAATAGATGTATACCTGCAGTCACAGTCAGAAGATTGTTCAGTTGAACTCATTTGTCATCATGAATTCAAAAGTACATAAGTGTAAATTTTTTGTAATATTCAATAAAAAAAAAAAAAAAAAAACATATGATTCTTTTCAACTTTTTATTTTTTCTCATACGATACTTAATTATAATACACAATATGTGATATATGGTTTACGGGTGAATTAACATTGCGACTGGGACCTTAGCTTCTTGCGACTTCACATGTTAAACATCAAAAGCAAGACATATATTTAATTGTTTTATTGGTACACTTTGAAGACAGCGCTTAAGTTAATAACAATGTTACAAAGTTCTACACTCATCTTCTTCATGGACATTGAAGTGGTGGTAGCTTTACCCTTAGATTCTTGCTAATTTTAGACTCAAAAACTTTTGCCACAGTTGGGGTAGGGGTGAAGGGTTGTGTGAAACGTCTAAATATGCAAAAACACAAATTCTTTCCACGGTGGGGGGGGGGGGGGGGGGGGGCTTGGGGATGTGAAAAACTAAACTAAACTGTCTGAAATGGATAAATATGCAAAAATCACAAAATTTTCCCACTTGGGGGAACAAAAACAAAGTTGTTCAGAATCGTTTGAAACGGAAAAATATGCAATAATCACAAAATTTTTCCAAGGGCGAGGGGGGGGGGGGTTTAAAAAACCAAACTTTTTCAGAATTGTCTGAAACGGATAAATATGGAAAAATCACAAATTTTCCCACGTGGGGGGGGGGGGGGATGAAAAAAACCAAACTTCAAAATCGTCTGAAACGGATGAATATACCAAAATCACACAATTTTCTCACGGGGGAAGTTTCCTAAAACCAAAGTTGTTCAGAATTGTCTGAAACATCTAAATGTGTTAAAAATTACAAAAATTTCCCACTTGTGGGTAAAAAAAACGAAGTTGTTCAGAATCGTTGAAACGTTTAAATATGCCAAAATCACAACATTTTCTCACGGGGATAGGGGGGGGTTGTCCAAAAACCAAAATTGCTCAGAATTGTCTGAAATGTCTAAATATGTAAAAATTACAAAATTTTCGCACCGGGGGGGGGGGGGGGGCTTCAAAAACCAATGTCTAAATATGCAAAAAGTCATAAATTTTCCCACAGGGGGTGTCTGACACACCATATCATGGGAGGGGGGTTGGTGTCTAACCACTATATCCTGTTTGGGAAGGGGGTTAGGGTAGAACTGTCATTTCTCAGCTACTCCCAACAGTTGCCGCCCTCTTTCTTTTATAAATATTTTGAGTGTTTAAAGGTTTTTAAAATACAAGCCTAGCTGATTAGGTTTCAGTGTGTTGCCCGGGCAAAATACGGTCCAGTTCGTTTGGCAACTCCTCCTGCTACCATCGACCTGAGATCTTTTTAGGCAAAAGTTTTCAGGAAAGCTCCGCCTCTCCTTTCGTGCTTTGAGTATTTTCTTATCATTTCTTTATAGCCAATTTAGAATGATGTCATGTCCAGATATCTCCGCGGGCAAGTTCAGTTTTTCATGGGGTGCCTGGAAAGCCCTCTCTAGGTAGCCGGGGAAATGAAACTCCCCTCCGATGCCGGAGAAGACAGACTTACAGATTGACACAGAGTTAAGTGAACCTTTTGAGCTTGGCATCCATTGGCATCAAGAACAGATAGTCTGTTCTGGATAGGGTTGGTTTAAATGATAGAAAAACTGGTATTATCGCTGTCCGGAAGTGACGTCATGATGTGCCTCCCCTCCCCTCAAACCTATTATTATCGTCCACCCTGTTATAAAAAATTCTGAGTCAGCCTCACCCATGTCTGTCTTTGTGTATGGATAGTATGTGCCCATATATGGATAGTGTGTGCGCACTCTAAATACGTCATAGCATTTCGTCATATTGTTTCGTAATAAAAGAGCATTTCCTTTTTATACTTCGCAAGCACTTTTTTGTTGTTGTGGACACTGTGAGTGATAAAAAAAACAGTTTCGTCATTGTTTTTGTCACCGTTGTGGATAGTGTGTGCGCGGTGTAAAAATATCATAGAGTATCATTCTAAAATACAGGTGAGTGCTTCTTCTCAATACAGTTTCTAAAAACTGTCATTGTCGTCTGACCCCCTTGAAACCTGTTATTATAGCCTACCCACCCATAAACCTGTCATCTACGTCCCACCCCCTCAAACATGTTATTATCGTCCACCCCCGGCAAACCTGTTATTATCGTCCATCTCTCTCAAACCTGTTATTATCGTCCGACCCCCTCAAACCTGTTATTATCGTCCACCCCTAAACCTATTATTATCGTCCAGCCTCCGACTGCCGCCACGTAATTGATGTCGTTGTAGATGGGCATGTAAGAGAGATATTCAACAGCATATTACTTCAAAACTACAATACCCATTTCAACCACGTTTATAGCAAAATATTCATATTAATATTGATGATTACATTTACTAAAACAAATTCAAACGAGGATAACTTTAAAAGTATTAGGTCGATTTTAACCATGCGTTCAGCAAAGTATTCAGCAAGACTTTATTTTTTATTGATTTTAACCACCCCTTCAAACCTACTATTGTCGTCCACCCCCGAAATGTGATCAATGATGTTACAGAGGGATATGTGAGGTAGACAGGACAACTTCAAAATTATTCGGTCGATTTTATCCACGTTTCCATTCAGTAGGACTTTAAGTTTTGTTATTGATGACGTTACTGATGATGTCATTGTTAACTTTACTTAATAAAAAAATTCAAACGAGCATAACTTTAAAACTCTTTGGTCGATTTTTAACATGTTTTCAGCAAAATATTCAGTTAGACTTTAAGCTTTTCATTGGTGATGTTATTGATGACATCATTGATGACATCATTTAAAAAATTCAAACGAGCATAACTTAAAAACTATTGGGTCGATTTTAGCTATTTTTGCAACAAAGTATTCAGTCAGACTTTAAGTTTTTTATTGATGACGTCATTTAATAAAAATATTAATAGAGGATAACTTCAAAAGTATTGGAATGACTTCAAATATTTTTTCCAAACTGTTCCGCAGAACATTGTCTTTAACGGAGTATAAGTGAACGTTGCAATTTTATGTGTGAAAAACGTTGAAACTGCGTTTGCGCATAAAAAACAAGACATATATAGTTTTATTACCTTGAAGACAGCTGGAAGACACCGTGAAGACAGTGCTTACAAGAATAACAATTTTACAACATATGTTGATTTACGAAGTCTTTATTATAAAGTTTAGTCCAATAAGTCTATTGTTCTTCATCTGTTTGACTCTTTTCCACCTCACTCTCCTAATTCACGTCGCGTTCTTCGTCGATGCTTTCATCATTCTCCACCTCATCTAGAAGCTCTTTAAAAAATGCATCGTTTTTTCTTATAGCCGCCTTTAGGGCCTTTGAATACTCGTGATGTTTTCAATCAACAAAATAATTAAAGTCTTCTAAAATGTTTTGATAATGTTTGCTTTGTTCTATACGTTGGGATTATTTGAATAGTCTCATAAACAGTTGTTTTACCCGACGCTTATAAATGGGTCGAAGGTCATCACTTGCCCTTTTACGCTCATCTTCAAGCCCTTATTCTGAAACCTTTCCTTTAAATATGTCATGATGGTCATCATATACGTTTTGGACCATATCATGCAAAACAGAGTCTGTTTCTGACTCACGTTCAGAACTGCTGTCATCGTCACCCTCGGCACAATGTTTCATATGTTTGAACAAAGCTTCTTGGCTGCTGTATAACGCACCAAATTTTATACAAGCATGCACTTTATTTTCCGCCGTGTTAAGCCTTTGATTTTCAACAGAAGACTCATCTAAAGTTTCCGTAATAGGGGTTTTTATAGTGTTTTCTATTTCCACCTTCCATTCTCCTTCTACACGCTCGCTTCCATTCACTTCTGAAGTGTGTGTGCATGCATTAAGTGTCTTTTAAGACTTTGTGGCGAATGGTAAGATTTCGAATAAATGTTACATTGATACATTCTTTCGGTGCCACATCCAGTTCTCAAATGGTAAAAAAGTCTTTGAATGTAAATATATATGTGATAACACAACTACAACAACAACAACGACAACAACAATGGAAACAACAACGGTAACAGCAACAAGGGCAACAACAACGGCAACAACAATGGGAACAACAACGGCAACATCAACATCAATGGTAACAACAATGGAAAAAACAACGGTAACAGAAACAATGGCAACAACAACGGCAACAACAACAACGGTAACAACAATGGGAACAACAACGCCAACATCAACATCAGTGGTAACAACAAGAATAATGGGAACAGCAATGGTAACAACAACGGCAACAAAACAACAATGGCAACAACAAAGATGACATCAATGACATTATCAGTGACGTTGTCAATAAAAAGCTTAAGTTTTGCTGAAAACATGGTTAAAATCGACCAAATAGTTATGCTCGTTTGAAATTTTTAGTAAATGACGTTATCAATGGCGTCCTGACTCTTTGATTACGAAACGCTACGATGAAAAGCACACACATTGTCCAATACGACACACACGGTTGCATTCTGAGTTTTTTCTGTCGTTTATACCAACCGTATCCAGAACATACATGTAGGTTCTAGATACAATATATACAGAGGGAGGCACGTGATGACGTCACTTCATGACGTCACTTCCGGTCAAGGATAATGCCAGTTTTTCTTTTATTTACACCAACCCTATTCAGAACAGACTGTCTGTTCTGGATACATTATACAGAACACACAGTGCGTATTTATACAGAACATACACCCTACCCTTACTATTAGAGAAAGCTGAGTTTTTATATTGAAGATTATTCAGGATTAAAAACAGGCTGTTTCTGAAAGAAACATCCCAGAAGAGTCGCACTTTTTAACCCAGCAAAAAGCACATCTTTGCCACTCTTCGAACAGAAGCAGAGAAAGTTGTTCGTTTTGCCAATTGGGGTAGCAACACACAAAAAATCAACCCATTACCGACCTCCCCTGTTTTCTAATCGCCAGTACAACGAGGGTGGGACACTGGCGTAGTCAGAAGGATATTTTCTAGATAAAAATGCATTTTGTTGTAGTCTTGAAAAAACCTAGGAGCAGACAGGATGGTGAGATAAAAGTTTTCTCTGTTTTGATGTTTCAGATGTTTCAGAAACAAACAGAACACAGGTCTCACTAGCATACAGAGAGATTTGCCGGCAAAGTTCTACTGGATCGAGTGCGGAAAGATTTGTTCGTCTTCCTTTTGAGCCCAAAAAGCAAATAATTAGGCCTATCAACACTACAACTCCGTGCTAAGGTGCCACCGCAGTTGTTACCATATCTTCAAGTAACTCAAGCGGAAGTGTACGGACAGCAAACACTGGGATCAGATCCGTTGTCACTTCTGTTAAACATTTTAACCGTATTCTTTCCGTTCGCGAGAAAACTGAATAAAGTCATACTCGGTCTGGCAACCTGTTTTTCCTCGAAGTGAAAAAGTAATACCCACGTGGTGAAAATTTTGCATTCCAGAAAATTTGGCATTCTATCCTCGAGAGTTGTGATTAGATTTGTAAAGTATAGCCATGTTAATCTTCGTAGGTCTTGGTACCGGGTTCCCCACATATAGGCATGGTGTGCATTTGATTGACACGGCTTTGTTCCGTTTCGTATTGGATTGACAGCTTGTCAGTTTGATAGCTCGTCACACGGTTTGGTATAAAAAACTGAGACATGCCTGGTTCGGGGGCAGTCTTGATCCGACTCCAAGCTGATTGTTCCGCTCTCCATGTAAATATTGTCATCATCTGTAAATACTTTGTATATTATACACTATAAATACGACTTGAATGGAGTAAGCTGTTTTACAAAGTTAATGCAGTTACTTCACCTCATTTAGTGTTCTTCCACAACAGCTGTGCATTTCAACGAATACCACTTATTATTACAACTTGGTGGCAGCGTACGGCCAAGTTAATCTGTTAGTTACTCTTTAAATTTCAACTTCTTACAATGTGATATTTTAATAATATACATAGTGCATTGAAGTATTGAAATATTTTTACAACTATTTGCTATTCTTGACAAATATTGTTTTCAATTTATTAGCCGACTATAATATATAAAAGTGACTTTGTTTTTGCAATCTTGATATTTATTTAACTTCAAGAGACTGTTTTGTTTGCATTCGAACCTTACGGTATTCTGTTTATTTTTGACAATACAAAATTTAGGATTCCAGTTTTTTTTGTCAAAGGTTGACTATGCAGTTCTCTATGGACTATTGAATTTCAAGTTTTTAACTTCGATTTTGGTTAGATTGGATTCGAATTATATTGGCTTAGTTATCATTTGCCTAATTTTATGTGTTTCGGCGTAAAGTTAATTTCGTTATGGTTTAGTGCTTAGTACGAATTCTTGGATTAATTGCATATTAAGTATTATTGCAAAATTTTCTCCATATAACTTCTCACTAGAAGTTAGCTGGTCTTAGCGATTTTAGCAGTATTGCCTATAGCTTTATTTAACCATTTATTGGTTTTCTCTTTCTATTATCATTTCGCTTGGTAGTAATAAATCCAGTTTCATTTACATCGTAATACTTTCAAAGTTATGGTGTATTGAAATACTGTTATTTCTCCTTAATATTTTCGACTATATTAATTTCTATGATATATTTCATAAATTTTGTAATACAGTGATGCTGTTACAATTTATTGATCGATTTCTGAAAAATTTTATTGTTCGAAAATATCACAAAATTTACAATATCTCCATACAAATTGTATTATTTTGTGTTTCTCACTGTTTTTTTACCAATATGGATTCTCCTTTCAACACCAATAACAGAGCGTCTGGAAATGGTAAAGAAATTTGAATGTCCTGGTTCTTCGGAATTGCAAGACGTATGATGCAACTCCTAGATTGATAACGGAACTAGAGATAAATGAGTCTTCTTGCGTGAATAAGGACGGAACAGTTGATCCTGAAGAGGTGATTCCCGAACATCTAAGTGTGCTGTTAATACACCAGATCAATCGGAATTTGTTCCACGATGAGATATGCATACCTACAATCATTCACGAGCTCCTTTCTTTCACCAAAGAAATTACCTTGTAGGTATTCTAAAGATTGTCAAGCACCAGATTTCTACCCAAGAGCTGAACAAATGTCCTACATTAATAGACACCATCAACGCTAGCCTTGTACGCAAGTAAATGATGATGATTTTAGACCATGTATGCATACCAGATGCCAAACAACGTGCTGGACCAACTAATGTGACTTCTTTAGTGTCTCATTTTGACCAAATGCCTTTTAGAGACTGCCCATCTAGATCTCATAGAGGGAGGGGTAGGGCCCGAGGCCGTAGTTTTGATTCAGCTCATCGCAGCTATTCTTTCAACAACTCTAGAAGCTGAGATAGAGTAAGCACAAAGCTGAGGCTTCCTTCATTCAGTGGAAGAGAGGAAGATTGGAAAGCATTTACTTAGAAAGACAGATAGCTAGAAATACTCGCGTATTTTTCTTCTACTTTCGTGTTAAATATAGTATTTTTGGCCAGATATTTCCCTTAAAAAGTGGACTCACAGTAATGATAGTAAGTGGGTGGAAAGATGGCGGTAGTTTGCCACTATAGAACCATGATAAAAAGTGGCTCTAATTTGTTATTGTAAGCACGTATTGTAAGTTGTGCTAAAATACTTAAGAAAATGTATACATTATTATATGTATTTGACCAAGCCCAAGTGCTTAGTTTTAGCGAGAATGATAGCCAGTAGTATTAGCTTTGGTGTTAAATGATAAAAGAGCCAAGGCATTTGCATATGGAAATACTAATATGGTATATTAGTGGGTCGCTGTTGATGTTTTGCTGGATTCTGCCAAATTACTTCCACATATAAGCAGGAAACAGGAATTTTGGTTTCTTTTAAAGTATGGTATTTCCGTGAGGGGCTCATGTGTGTCAATTATTGCAGCTGTTACTCACAAGAAGTGCTACTATTGCTGCCCGGAAATTTCCGAAAGTTTTCGAGTTAAATGTTTATATTAAAATGAATGAGTCTTGCTTAGTAGTATCAACACATTAATAAAATAGAAACGAAAGTTTCTTGGGGCTAAAGAGTGATAGGTCTTTGAAATATATTTCTGTGAGTTCTTTCGGTCACGTTTGTGAGTTCTTTTGGTCACGTTCGTAAACAAAGCAGCAGAAAAGTTGACATTTTTAATAATTTTATAATTTTGAGAGTTTATTTTTTTCATATACGTAAAGGTATGGTGGTTGAGGGGTAATGCAAAACAACACTTCACGACATGTTGCTCGGTCTCTGACCGGGATCACAACTCTAATTTGCCATGAAAAGTGCTAATTTTTTGACAATTTTTTAATTTTTCGGTATTCACTTTATGGGCGACAATAGAAGAATTCACCATAAATTTGAAAGAGTTTCGTTTTTCGTATTTGACACTGTAACTGGCATTCTGCTAAACAGGGGTATTGAAAGTCTGGCAGGCTAGATTTCTGGGCGTGGCCTTCGAAAAGTACGGTCTCGTTCGCTTGACAGTGCAAAATAAAGGTCCACTAACCTCTTTGCCACTCTTCGAACAACAAGAGAAAGTGGTTCCTGTTGCCAATTGGAGTAGTAACATACAAATATCAGCCCATTCTTGTTCCCCCAAGCGACACCGTACTGCCGGTTCTCTAATCGCCAGTACTACTAGAGAACCACCAAATCCGTACTGTGCCAGAATACCACTTACAGTGGCCACCAGAGGCGAATTCAATAATTTTACGACTTTTTGGACTTACATCAAACAATTTGACATATCTTGAATATATAATATATACAGTTTATTAATACTCCTTTATGGGTAAATATATATATATTGAAGAATTAAATATCCGAGCTATGAGGAACACCGATATCGCTGTGCCGAGTCCAGCTACCTTCTGACTGAGGACTGGTGTCCACATCAATTGCTGTAAACCAAACAAGCTGAAGTGCAAAAATTCGTAATTCCTGTTTTACTGTGTATTTAATTCATTGCGTTGCCATTCACGATCTAGGAAACAGTGTTTCAAAGACTTAAGTAGCTAACAGTAATTTGTTTGCAGTAAAACATCGGTTGTGGACCCCTCCCCCATTATAGACACTTCAGAATTAGGGACAGTTTCGGTTGGCTTAACAGTGAATCAGCATGCGGGAACCATTCAGGTTAGTCCTTGTCATCCGAATATATTTGAACCGCCTGCTCTGTTGGCTCTTCGTCTCAGTCACCCTCGCTGTCACAAATTTCTGCAAGCCTGCCAGTTAATCTTAACTGATATCTTCTAACGCACTGGGTTCAAATTTAGAATCATATTTAATTTGTCCTCGTTCGAAATGACTCCACGTCGATGTAAAATAGTCCAAGGCGCGACGCCAGCGCGTCAGAAGGCAGTGACATCGCCTACTTTTAAAGTTGTGACGTTTTTGTTCGTTCTCAGTCTCAGCAATCAGCTGTAAAATAAAGGTAAAAGTAAGGATGAGGATCCTATTTTTGCTTGGTAAATTTCCACCAGCTTAGAGGCAGTTTTTCTTAACCTCAGCTAGATGGATTTCACTGATTCTCTTATTCTCGGGGTCAGCTTTGTCAGTGGAGCTTAAGGTGTCACTGGAATATGGCTCGTCAACGTCTCTGACGAATTTTAAAATCTGTGAAATTTGAAAGGTCGTCATTGGAGACCAGGTGATATTTTACGGTTTATAAATTCAATACTCCAAACATCAACACCATGAATATTGTACGGAGATTCAGTGATTTTTCGTTTTGAAACTGTTGTTCTGATATTGTATGGAAAACTTCACTAAACTTTGTATCATATGTTATCATATCATATTTAGTCACCATTGTTTGAATGTAACGGAATTGGTTATAACTTTGCTAAGTAACAAATGTAGGTGCATTATTTTGTTATCTTTTGTGCGTGCTATTTTGGAAACTACTTGAATATGCTAGAAATAGTGTATAAGTCTTCAAAACTTAAAAGATCTTCAAACTACCGTTCTCCTTCCGTAATATACTCATGCACTTTAGAAAGTATAAACACTTTTGAATATTTTTAGAATATTTCCGAAAATAATAAAGCTTCATTGTTGAAATTCCACATGATAGTTTTGATGTTTATTGTACACCTTTATTGCTGTTCACACCTTGCTATGACCATTAAAACTTTAGTACTGATCAATAGCAAGGTTTAAGCAATATTGTTTCAGTGCACTATATACACACAGTAGATCACGAAATTTCTTGTAGTACGAAAAAGTTAGGACGAATGCATTAAGGTTTCTCATTGAAATTTTTGTGTGGAACTTAAAGAAGCAATGCCACGGCTTTCTGGAAAGTGGACTTTCTGTACGGAACATCGCTAACCGATTTGGGTGCACTCGAACAACGGTTTATGGGCTACAGGAGAGGTATAGAGCAACGAGGAATATGCTTGATCGGCTTCGACCCGGACAACCCCTTGTGACGACGCCTCAGCAGGATCGCCACATCCGTTTAGTGCACTTACGCAACAGGTTCCAGATTGCTATGCAAACAACGGCAGTAACACCAGGCCGACGGAACAACCGGATAAGTCGAATGACAGTGTTCAGACGTTTGGAGGAACACGTGATACGTGCTCGCAGACCTTATCGAGGCGTGGTACTGGACGCAGGAAGACGCCGCTTAAGGCGGGAGTGGATACTGGCAGGCCAAGTGGTCCCCCACATCCAGCAAGACACCAATGCAATTTTTATGCAGGATAACGCAAAACCGCATGTTGCCAGAGACAGTTTACTGTACCTGCAACACAGTGACGTTACAGTCTTGACATGAACCCCACAGAACATGTCTGGGATTCGCCTCCGAGAGATCATGTCGAACTGCTCCAAGCATTGATCCAGGAGTGGCACCGCTACCCTCAATGGCGGATTAACCGTCTCATTTGCTCGATGCCAAGAAGGATTGGTGCTCTACTTTACGCTGGAGGTGGTGGACGTTATTGAAGTGCTTCGATTTTTTTACTGAAACTGTGAACTGTGAAAATTGGACCTACCCTTGTTTCAAATTGAACTCTCTCAAACGTTGTCACTGCTCGAATTTGTTGTTTTGTCAGTTAGGGAGCATTTATGTAATCTTGTTTCAGCGATAATAGAATTCCTCCATATTAAATAGTTTCAAAGATAAAAAACTTCAAAATTGTGTATACTTTTTAATGTGCATGAGTATAGAAAGACTAGCGCTTAAGACACCAGCAAAGTATAATCTTGTGCTATCGTGTTAGGTTCCTATCAGTATCTTTTCTCGCAAATTTAAACACTCAAATGTTTGTTATTTTGACATTTCCACGCATCACAAACATTGAAAGAGGGTTAAAAAATGGTGTGGAAAAATAATTTCCGTTGACGAGTTTTTTACAACTTATTTGAGAAACATAAGTTTCTGAAGACCCAAATATCATTGGTATGTGATGACCCGAAATTCGTCATTTTGGTAAATTTTCTAAGAGATTTGGAAGGTTGAAAATTGTCATTATGTCTGATGAAAGAGATATCACCCAACGCTACATTCTCAGGGCACAGATGAATTCTTGAATGCTTCTGACAAGCGGCGCAAAAATGTGGGGTTTGTTGGCTATGCAAATATTACGTTTGAGGTTGTAGCAAATAAACACATAAGTAAACACACAACACCGTTGTCAAAACATGAGGTATATTGTTGCATTAAAAATAATGTATTATCACCAGCTTTGTTAGAAAGCATATAATAATTTCTTTGCGTACCGAATTGATTTCAACGTTTTTATCTTTGTTATCAGTCCTAATATTAAGCCAAGTAATATTGTACCAAGCAACAAGGCTTGCATTGCGTACTTAATGACCCGATAAATAAAAAGTTAACATAAGTGACAACTTATACGTGCAGTTGGTCACGTTTTGAAAACAATATAAAGAACTAGCGCACCGTTTATAGATATGCTAAGATTTAACGCCTGGGAAGAACTGACTTTTTGAAAAGAAAGGCACAACAAAACTATTTTGTGATAATTTTGTTAGGTCTGATAATATGATTATCTTTTGGATTTTTGTCTTCTTGTTTACAACATTCAGTCGAGAGGTAAGACAAAAAATATAAACAAAATGAGCGAATTGTATTTAGATATGTTAATGGCAAGGTCAGAAAAAATGGGTTGTTAAATATAATTGCTACTTTGACTTTGTTATAGTTCAGCGGTGAGCTCTTAGGCCTTCCCAAAGCATTCAAATCGAACACAAATGCACAAACCCCATATTCTTTTACTATTATAACATAAATTGTATAATTATGCCTTGAATATCAAATGGAATAGAAATAATCTATTTTTCGAGCACTGTGTCGTCATCGGTGTATTGCATATTGTTGCGCAAAGCACATGGAATTTTCTCTCGAGAGCTTCGTCAATGTCACGTTGGCGTATACCTTAGATGTGCGTGTGAATTTCTCAATGATTTTAAAAGTACCTTTCGTTAGCGATTTGAGAATTCGGGGTCGTTCCTCTCATTTCCTTATACGGAGGTGCATTGTAATTCGATACGAATTATACTGATGGTTTGTGTCATAAATATAGTATTAATCTGCTCATATAGACGCATCCATGTTATAAGTACAGAATAAGTACATTCCAAAGCAAAAGGTATTAGCTTACATTAGCAAATCATCAAAGACGCAATCTATACAATGAAGGGTTATGATATGATCTGTTTTTAGACTAAATGTGATAATGAAAGCATAACTCAACACCGTAAGGGACTTTCATCAGTGTCGCAACGCTTGGAAGAAAGAATGGAATTTATGTTGACGGGTTTATTTTTATGCTTGATTCTGTTTGAATTTAACTAAAATTCCGAAAGTCTTCTGAAATAAAATTCTTAGTATCGCACTTTTTGAGAATAATCAGACCTAAGGCATTTTATTATAGACTAGCAGTAGTCAACTGCTAGTAAACTGTTTTAATATAATTACTGCATATATTAAGTTAGCAAGTGACATTTGAAAATATTTATATCATTTGAACTGTTTGAGAAAAATGTTCATATGAATCATTACTGTAGTTATCCCAGTTCATTTTAAAACAGATTGTGAGCCACAAAAATTGACATTTAACACTATTTTGTTCTTAATCGCAGAGCTTGAACACCAGAAAAAAGAATTACAGGATCTCCAAAAACAATGTTCAGGTTTCTATAATTTGTAATTTGTTCTGCAAAAATTAGTCACGCAAATGTTGTTTACTGGCTGTTTTAATGACAATCGCTCGCCTTTTAACATCTCAATATTGTTCATTGAAGGAAATATACACATTTTTATAATGATACTAGTAGGTCTGGTGCAGTACTGGTTAGAGTGAATATCATTTATATATGTGGTAGTAGAAACGAAGTTTACCTAGAAATCTCTTAATATGCATGAATTTCAGTATCTTATCAAACATTCATAATGTATAGCGCAAATTTGTCTTACATCTCACATCTATGCGTTTATTTCTAGCTATAGCTTAAAAAATTTAAAGCATCTTTTAAATATTTTTTTGCTTTAAATAAAGCGCATCATATCATATCATAACATATCACTCTACTTCCTGCACTTGCTGCGATTTTCCCTGCATTGTGCCATTTTATCCCATTGTGTTGGTAGTTCTAATTAAAAACTAAATAGTTAAGATATTATTATTACCAGTTATTTACAAAATAGGGAATGTTTGTATTATTTTTATTGCCTATTGTATGCTACAGAGTTATCAAAAATTAAGATATAAGATGGTGTCCTTTCCAATGTTTTGTTAGCTTTTAAAAGAAAGCATCAGTTCAGCAAAGACACGAAGATTAAATCAAAGGAATACAAAGAACAACGGAGGGGAATTGTACCACTGTCAAATGATAAATGTAACCATTTTCTCTCGTTATTACGTTCACTAACAATATGTTATTTATTGAAGTATGGTTTGTGGACTAAATATTTTAACATTAATACATATCACAGTTTAATAATATAGATCGCAGCTGATAGGTTGCTGCATTTCAATTGCCTTTTTTCTCATATCATGTACTAAAGAAAATACCACCTTTTATCATTTGTGTCTTTTACTGTGAATCTCTCTAAGGACATAACATTTCTTAATTTTGATGTATGATTAACATAAAAAGATGTTTTTTCAATAATGCAATGATAAAATGTGCATAATATCTTTTAAGTGCCCACTCTTGCACATTTATAAACTTAGATCATTTCAGTGGATTGGGTTGTGAGCTCGATATTGTAACGCTAACATGTGCCAACGGCGGGACCATAAACGTAACCAGTGCTTACTACGGACAATATAGTACACCCTGCAGTTTGGAATGTTGTGCTCCTCATCCAACCGATGATTGCCAGGAGCTAATGGAAGAAACTCATCCCATTGATTGGAACGTTATCAAGGACACATGTGATGGCCAGGCGTCTTGCCAAGTGCAGAATCTCGGAGCCATAGTGGGGAGTTGTGCAGACCCATACTATGCAGACTATGCTATTATTTATTATGGTTGTTCTGAAGGTATACATCTTGCACCTTTAATTCCTGGTTTAAAAGTTTAACCCAAATGAGGATTTGTTAAAATTGAAATGTTCATTCTTATAACTGTAACTCAGTCATAACAGTTCTATTTCTAGAAACTAGAGTACACACTTCAATTAAAACACGCTGATCAGTTTAGTTTAAACCATTTAATCCTTTTGAGACAAAAATGTACAAAGAAAAAATAAATTATTCCACATTCGTCATTTTGCACATTGCATTCGTCAATAGTGCAGGTAGTCTTGAGAAAATTATCATTTTGTAACAATTTGCCTCGAATTTAATGCATTCAGGTACATGACTGCTTTTAGTTTCAGAGGTCATTGGGTTTACGGCATTTCCGCCGGAACACCGGGATTACAATGACAGAGATTTGGTAACTTTTGAATCCATTGTAACGAATGTAGGAGGCTACTACAACAGTGAGACTAGTGTGTTTATCTGTCCCGTATCTGGACTCTATTTATTTTCCGTAAGTTGAAGTCAGCTAGTAATCTCGCGATGTCCGCTAACTTGGTTAAAGAAAGTAGTAATTTGATACAAATTTGGACGCAAAATGAAAATGATGTCCAGAGTTCCTCATTGGTAGTGACCGAATGTATGATTGATGAGAAGGTTTATGTAAGATGTAGTGGAGATAACAGGAATTTAAGAAGTGGAAGGCAATCTAGTTTTACGGGAGTCCTTCTTAATGCTTATACATAAAACATGACAAACATGATAAAGTATATAAAGTTAAACATGGCAAACATGAAAAAGTATTTATCCTGTTTAACCTAAATTTTTTCTTTTTTTCACTAAACCACAATCTTGACAAATGTTCTAAATTAGCTTAGAACCAACTTGAAAAGAATTTGGGCTGATAACTGCAGGCCTTTTTGCAATAAAAAAACACGACTACTTTGCTGCGGACTTATAAGTGCATATTCATGATTTGAGAACGGTGTTCTTGATTTCTGATTTAGTGTCCATTTTTATTGTCTATTTCTGTAAGACTTAATCAGTAAAGGAGGCAAACAAACTTAAGTAAGCGAACAGATGGAAGGTACGACAAAAGTTTTCCTAAAATGTTGCATAATAAATTGTTGTGTTGTTATGCAGTTCATTTATCTGAAAAACTGAAATTAACAAAAATTGATATTTAGATTGAAAATACACAGTGACTTGGAAAAATGAATTTGTGATGTAATTTTATAGCTTTTAAATAAAGTGTTATTTTTCTAAGAAAGAGAATAAATTTAACTGATTTAATCGTTTTGTTCAATTTAATTTCATTTGTATTTAAATGTAAACACTGTTGCAATTTTGTTCTTTTTGCTTTGTACTATAAATGATTGTGATCTAGTGAAAATGACACTTAAATGTATTTAAGAATTACATAATTATAGTTTAAACGAAAATTTTTGAATTCTTTTTGTCATCTGTAAATGATATCAGTTGCTCTTTCATCCGGAATTAATCTAAATGTCCACTTTTTGCTAAAGAGAACACTTTTATCACTATTACCTTTTGATATCTTTTACCAAATTTATCTGAGAATATTGTTGTTGTTTGCACAAACTGACACTGGCTTTAAATGATTAGTGTTATGTATATAATAATTCACTTTCCTTAAATGCGCCGATATAGGTAATGCCGATGCAAAATTAGTGCTAGTACATGCATCGTAAAGAATGACGTTAAAATATTTTTGGCACCATTTCCGCTCCGAGAAGATTGTTGCTAACAGACGGAATATTTTTATTTTAGTTCACATATATGTGAAAGAAACGACTTTCTCTGTGTCCTTCACAGGAACATCGTTAGTTTCATAGTATAAATTAGATGTCGGTTATTATAAACTGTAATATAAATGATAATTTTATTCAGCATACTCTTTTAATTTATGGTTATTTAAATTTAGGGATTAATTACTTTAATAAATAAATATTCATAAATTTTATAATCTTAGTAAAAGTGTGGTATGCCACTGTCATATTTATAAATTACTTTCTTTGTAAAAGTATTTCATAGGCATAATTGCATTTCTCACATCATTGATATAATTTTTAATGTTACAATAGTTTAAGGATATAAAATGACTTGACTTCACGAACGTTTGGTGTTTCATTGAACATTTAGCAATTTAGTTTTACAAATTATGCTATTGGTATATATGAGATTTGATTATAGAATATTTGATGCATTATTGATATCACTAGATTAATCACTCTAGTAATTATAATTTACAGATATTAAACTGAAAGTCTACGTTATTGATATCATCAATCTTCGTTTGATGTTGACAAATATAATTAAATGAGTTATTGATATAATAAGCTAGCCCTTTATTAATATCAATAATAGGCTTATAGAGATTCAAGAACTGAATTAATGATATACTAAATTCCATTTTGATACAAAAATTCAACTAATGATAGCAATAGATATAAACTATGACATACAAATATGAAAAAAGAATTCCTTACAAAGAAAGTTAATGATTAATGATAAAATTCCAAATGAAATGAACTAAAATGTTTGAGAGGTTACTGTATAGCAAACATCTTTAAAATAAGAGAAATATATCTTTTCGCAAAATAGTTGTTGTGCATAAGATATAAAACATTGTGAGAGAACCATAAGTAAGTAAAGCGTAATGATAAACAACAAAATAAACACTTACATCATTGTCGAGGATTTTAATACTCTTATAATGGCTGTATCTAACGCTTTAATAACATTTTTTACAAATGTGTAAAAATGTTTCATTCTTTTCTTACATATTAGATCGAATTTTCTTGTGTAAGTTCGAGAATGTACGCACAATTATATATGAGAGTAATACCCAGTGACAAGACATCTGCTTCAATTGCAATCGAATTGCAACGCATTAAACATACCACGCAGTATTTTATTCTAGGATATCATTGCTCAATATTCTGTCTTTGATTAAAATCTCTGATGCAAATTATACAAACGTATGGTCATGCCTTGTTTATAATTTTAATGAAAACACTTTCCTTTTTGTGTTTCTGATGACACACTGAAACTTAACGTAAAAAACTCTTGGAATATTATTGAACAATAAGGAGATAAGGTAAAGAGCAGTAGTAACATGCAGTTCATATATTTTGTACATCATGATGCAATGGCTGTATGAATCAGTACGAAACCATTATGTAGCTTAAAACCACACGATTTCTCTAAAATTATCATTGAATAATGCAATTTGACGAATCATCATGTTTTGTGGATTTTGCTTTGCTTTGGAGTTACCAGTTGCAACAGCAACAGAACAGGATGCATCAACACGTGTTTCTGATGCAGATTCAACAATGGGCATGCTTGTCGGGTGGTATAATGGGTACAATATTATCCTCTGCTTTAAATGAGGCATTGTATGATACCATTTTATTTGGTTCTGCTATGTGTATTTACTGCAGGTTTTTCCTGCATTGTGCCATTCTATCCCATTGTGTTCAAAAGTTTTAAATAATATCAATGCCATTTATTTAAAGAGTAGAACATGTTTGCATTATTTTCATTTCCTATTGTATGTTAAAGATTTAGCAAATGGATGCATTATCAAACATAAAGATATAAAATGATATCCTTTTCAATATTTTACTAGCTTTTCCAAGAAAGCGTCAGTGCAAGAAAGAGGAATATTACATCAAACAATAAATATTAAAAAAAAAATAAAGAGAGAAACTTAATGACTCCAATAGAGACAAAAAGTGCATTGGATATCTTAACTTAACCATATTAAAACTTAAGCATGAAAGCAAGTAATTCAGTTAAATGCCCGAAATACATATGAAAAGTGCAGAAACAACACCGTCACTATAAAACAGCATTTTATGAATCACCAGTATTTAAAATGAATTCTAAAAATATATATCGCAGCATTATACGAGTGCAATACGTAGTTCCGTTCATGTTTGGAACAATGGCAAATTGACGGAACACAGTTAAACATGGAAGACTATAATCAGATATTCATTAAAACTATATATCTCACTAAAGTGGTTAGTGATAGTATAAAATCCTCCACAAAATTTATGCGTCTAAATATATTGTTTCAAAATTTGACAGCTCGGTTAATCTGATGTGTAACAACTGCAAAAATAAAAAATAATATCACTCATATGTTCACACATTGCGCAAATGTAAAATTATATTGGTCTCTATTGGAAAATTTAATACAAAATAATTTTAATTTAAATGAATTTGCCTTTGACGCTATATACGTGCCTGTAGCAAGACATAGTCCATAGCGAATTAAAGGTATTTTTCAACACAAACAGTCTTTACTAATCCAAGTATCTTTTTCCTTGTACAGAGATACCGTTGTACCAATCGGGAAATATATTTTTCTGAATTCTTAATATTTCTTAATCAATCTAAACTGCAAATTAAAAAAGTATTAAGAAAAAAAGAAAAAAAAAAGTGATCGATACTTTAAATAAAATTGATTCTGTGTTATGACGAATAGGATACATGTATATTTATGTTTGTTAAAACAAAATTTTCATTGTATCAGCAACAGCAAAAAATGTCATTTACAGTAATTACAGTAACTATCTGTTTGACTGAGTGTTGTTAAATATGTACCGGTTATATATGAAATGACAATAAAAACAAATAAAGCGTAGTTGATAAGTTGCTTTATTGCAGTTGTTTTTGCTCATATCATGTACTGCTATTTAATATTCATGTTGCTTTAACAGCAAAGAAAACACTACCTTTTATCATCTGTCTTTAAATATGAATTTCTCCATATAAATAACATTTGCTAAATATAAGATATTTTGATGTATGACTGATATAAAAAAACTTTTAGGAACATATATTCCCGTATCTGTATGCCTAGCTTTACGATGGTCCTTATTAATGCTTATGCATGTTAATGTGTTAAAACAGTATTAAGATAAACTGATCTCTAAACCTACAAATATTTGTTCAATGAAACACAATCACAGCAGTTTCAGTCTTGTCAATATATATTTAAAAAGTTTAAAATATAACATATTACTAAAAGCTCCACATAAGTTTTTAAATGAAGAAAACAACTAAAGTTGCTTAAGTTTCATAATAAATTGCTAGGTCATTCCCATTCACTTATAAGAAAAAAGTGAAATTGGCAAGAAAGTTAAATCGGTATTTAAGTTCGAAATACAGTATGACTTATAAATAGAATGTACTATGCATAAGTTGCAATGATTAAAACATTTTATAGATCTTAAATTACAACAGCTTTCAATTTCCTTGGTTGAAATACACTCATCACTCAAAAAGTAGTGACTTTTGTTAGAAAAAAGGAATGATTGTACTCTTTTTAAAAATCTTAAAATGTGAGGAATAATGGCAATTTGCAAAGCCCCTACAGATGTCGGTGTGCCTATATAGTCATCTAATACCAAATTAGGGTTGTATTATTGTTAGGCGAATGTGGAATAGAGAGGAATACTATATGGGCACGTCGAAATTATAATAATCATAAGTTAAAAAATGTAATCTATAATTATATACATGCATGCTCACATTGTAAACCGGTTTGAGCAGGTTCTCTGAAAAATCGGTATATAAAAACTCATTATTATTATTATTATTATTATTATTATTATTATTATTATTATAGATATACGCAGTTACAGTTTAAATGAAAATGTCTGAATTGTGATTCATGTGTCTATTATTTCATTTGAGAGATTGTTGTGATGGACCACTTCATGTTAACAGGTGCCTCTTTGTCTATATATATGTCAATTGTTGTGTATGATGCATTCAGATAGTTATGATATATCTCTGACTTTAAACTGACTTGATCGATCTACATCACCATCAATATACATACGCCTCGCTCCACATCCGAAGTGCCCGAAACTGTATTCAAAGGCAAATTTTGTCCAAAGCATCTACTCCTTATTAATATACATGAAAGAGATATTGAAAAAGACTATTCAAGACTAATATTTTAGTTCAGTTAAATCTAGAATAAATGAATATAAAGATAAACTGATCTCTAAACCTATAAATATTTGTTCAACAAGCGAAATGGAAAAAAGCCCTCTTGTTGGGACTCGTATGCCGCTGTATATACGTCTTTATTTGCGATTTTTTCTTTAACGATTTCTTCGTAACGCAATAGAAACTTTTAAAAATCATGAATTTTAAGGATTTTGATTATTTGTGATATACAGAAGGAGTCACTCGTGGTACTTGACACCAGAAATCTTTCATTGTAAAATAAAACACTCGCAATCCCTCCTCTGTATTACATTCATGCAGATTTCTTATTATAGTAAATAGTCAACATTTGATTAAGCAAATTATTTTTTTTGTTCATTCTAAATTGTGTTTCTTTCTAGCCTATTGGTATTGTAATTACTCACTCGTAGGATCTGAGCATCAAGTGAATGTGTGCCTTCAAATAAGATATAGCTAGATCAAACCGTAGTCAGTTGATTTCATCGCTACAATGACACTTGAGCAAATTGGGAAGGTTGTTGCTTTGTGATACACAGTTCGATTCTGCAACACGTCTAAAGTCATTGCATGATGGCTCAATTGTGAATTTAAAACAAATATTCGTAGACTTATTGATTAAAATAAAGTGTTGATTACAAAATACTCTGAATGGTTGATAAATGTTTAAATGGAGAGACCTCAAGATATTTCAGCGATTTGCTTCAGCTATACCTGCTGACAAGAACACTTAGATCTCAAAATGCAATTAGACTTCTAGAGCCTAAGTTTAATCTTAAAACATGATCTTAATATTAAAACTTTTTTCTTTAAAAAGGCATAAATTATGTAAGGTTTACACATATCTTTTTAGTCCATTATTATTTTATGTTCTTGTTGTTGTTGTTTATTTTTTTAAATAATTTTTAGATAGTTAAATAATTTTGATTAAATTCTTTATTGTACCTCTATGATGTAGCTTAGGCTAAAATTGCGTAATCCGTAATGATAATAATAATAATAATAATAATAATAATAATAATAATAATAATAATAATAATAATAATAATAATAATAATAATAATAATAATAATAATAATAATAATAATAATAATAATAATAATTATAACAACAACAATAGTAATAAAACTTTTATGTATTTTTGCGGAAGACGCTTCTTGGCGCATAATATTTATTATAGTTGTTCATATCTTGGTTACAGCAAGCGACTTTCTATGGTACTTTAAATGAAACAAGGCCAGTTTCATAGTTACCAATAGATGTCAGTTATTGTTTATTAAAGATGACAAACTTGCTCTACATGCTCATTAAACTTATGATTAATAAATAAATATCTACAAATCATAAAAAAAGTCCGGAATATTAAACTTGATTCATGATATCAGGAAAATAACTTGACTTCATAAATTTTGGGTGTTTTAATGGTATCAGTGATTAAATTCGAAAAATTTCTGATTGGTATAAAGAAAATTTCTGATAATAATACTTGGTGCATCATTGTTATCATTAATTCAATCATTGAAAGAAAATAATTTACTGATACCAAAATATAACTTTGCTATGTTGATGTCAGTAATTTTATCTTGATATCTATAACTGAATGGTTATAGATATCAAGAGAATTATTGATATAGCAAACTCAGATCTATTATTGACATCAGCAAAAGATTTATTAATATAAAACAAATGAAATAATGATACCTAAATTTCAATTAATGACAATAATAACTACAAATAATTATGATTACAATTACAATTGCAATTAGTTAATGATTAATGACAAATTTGTAAATAACATTAACCAAATTGTGTGAGATAGGAAACCCTTACAAACAATTTGTTAAATATATTATATCGTAAAAAGTAATTTTGCACAAAAACTTTAAAACAGAAAAAGTCATCGTAAACAAAAAATAAACAAATAACAAACAAAATGATCAACTATACGTTATAGTGGATTTGTTAATGCCCCATTAATAGTTATTTTAACGTTTTACTATACACACCACGTTAGTTTGCTGGGCGTTTGATTTGAGGCGCGCCTGTTCTCATTTGAAACGCTCGTAAACTCGGGCCTCAAATGCCACGTAGAGGGCATCAAATGGGTAAATAAAGGCCTCAAATGAAAACACAGGTCCTCATATCACAATAATGTTCCAGCAAAATAATGTGATTACTATTATTATAAAATATGTAAGACATTTAGCTAGCCCAGCTTTATCGAAAAATGTTTTATTCATCTAAAAACAAGGAATTTTGACATCCTCTTAACAGTGGCACATTTTTCGGCTAATGTTTTTAAAAAATACATTCTTCCACATGTATTTGGCCAAACAAAGCAAATGCGTTCTTGAATCAATTACAAGACTGAGCAGGATACTTCACCCGGTAATATCTCGGATGGACAAAACTAGATATCACCATTCTGGCTATATTTAACAACTAGGCAAAATTATATCTTGTTTTCTTGTTGTCTTCCTGTTCAGTGTTCAATGCATTTTATAATATGCACACTACTACGCTTTCACTGATGCAAAATCAAAATCTGCTCAACCCGTAAAGCGTTCTATATATGTTACAAGGAATTTGTGTAATTAAGGATTTCATGGAATCCCTAAGGAATTCGTGTAATAACTAGCTCAATCAATATATGCATGTTTATTGAGAATTTTTATGTAAGCAATGTAGCATTTCAACGGCCTTAATAGTAGATTTTGAATTTATATACTCAAAGTACTCCATTGCTTAATTATCACTCATGGGATACTTCAGCAGCTGAATTTAGCGACATTTTCTCCTATGTAACCTCTGTTAATTCCTCATTTTGTAAGTTTGGATGGTTATATTTCTAATTCCAATTCTTTCGATGTGAAAGAACATACACAGTTTTGACAAGCCATCCAACACTCCTTTTGAATGGATAATTTTTCAAAATATTCTGAAAATCAATGTGAGCTTAGTCATTACATAAATTCCATGAAATCCATAATTATACAGATTCCCTGTAACTATACACCATATGTCTCGTATAAAACAGAGAATTTGTTTATTTTCTTTAAAGGCCAAACTGAAAACGCTGCTTTTAGCCATGGCACCGAGTCCGCCCCTTTTCTCACTTTCTTGGAAAAGGCCATCAATCAATTTTATACAGATTTTACAACCTTAAGATAAACGTCTTTGTGCGATGTGCGAACTGACCAACTGAAGATAACAGTTAATTTATGCAGCATATTTGTATCCACACTATGAGTCCAGCTTAGACAAAGGAGTTGAAAGGAAAGATGTGTGAAATCGGTTTTGCTTGAAGTGGCTCCCTATAACATGCTGTTCAATGAGCATCAATGGGTCAATGTTTTGACAGCGTCAATCAAGCAGCAATTAGGTCGCGTAAAACACGTGGAATTTACAATGTGGGTGGGCCGTTTTTAAAATTGTGATATGATTTAAAGTTAAATTTTGATGTAATCTCTTTTCAAACGGTCGGTAAAATACTTTTAGTATGGTTAGAAAGTAATTGTTAACTGATTGACCATTTTATTTTACCCAAATCTGTCAAAATGTTTAGTAAAAACGCAAAAAAAGTACGCGAGGAACTGATGTTGCCTCGTTGATCTCCAGAATCATAATGAAAATGGGAGGAGCTAAGGGCTGCTTTTATAGTCCTCGTTGGGCCTTTAACACAAATACACTAAAAATCTACATATATTTTCTGCGAGAAACACTTTTTATTACATTGTAAATCACAAGCAGGTAGTAAACCCAAGTAATAATAACATGAATTCATATATTTATATATTTTGTGATACAGTGAATATATGAATCATGAAAAGAAACCATTATATCGTTTTAAGTCACCTGTTTGTATAATACATCTGCATCAAGTAAAATTACTATTGAATGATACATTTTGACTTATCATCATTGTTTTGGATTTTTGCATCGGAAACACCTATTGTAAGACTGACAGATGGGGTTACATTAGCACGCACTTCTGAAGCAGATTCAACATTGGGCATTGATGACGGGAACTATGTGGGTGTTGTATTTTCTCTGAAGCAGTGGGTGTGGTGCGGTATGCGGAATCTGAAGTGTATCTTGCAGACGCAGTACTCGTAGATCTCACATTGGCGTTTGGCGAAACCGTTGTACTCAGAAGGTTTTCGGAACTTAATGTACCTCGTACTGCCCCAGGAATTACAACTGATGTGGTTCTTGATGTACTGCTTGATGACGTATTTGGGGAAGCAGAAGGTTGAGAGCGAGTATGTGCGCTCACTGTTCTTCGTACTGCCCTGGGAATTGTGGCTGATGTAATGCTTTATGACGTATTGTAGGAAACGACAGACGCTTAAACAGATGGCGCTTTGATTGTCTTTGAAGTAGTAGTCGAGGGTCTGACGCCAGCAAGAAGTGGTAATGTGCTTTGTCCATAGCCCGCATGTTGAACAGGCGTAAGTGTCGCAGCAGGAGAAGTCCTGGCCCTAGACCTAGCAGTGGGCTGGAAATCGCTGTATTCTATTAGATATTCTGGATAACTTTGATCCTTCTCAAAACAACGTAGATAGTAGGGTGTGATGTGTTATTGACGCAGCTGTCAAAGAGCTCTCCACGTTGATTTTTAGGATCGACAGGAGGGGGACGCTTATAGGCCGAGCTCCCCGAAGTGTACCTACCCACGGCCACTTTGGCTAGAAACATGTATCGCCTTTTGTTTCCCCGGTCGGTAAATTTATCACTGTATTCCGCTTTAGAAGCAAAGTAATAGCCACAACCGTATGCAGTCGCGTTCTTTCGTGCATCCGTGGATCAAAATTTCGAAAACAGATTCCTTCAACAGTTGACTTGTCGGTACCATGGAACAGAAGAAGAATTTTGCATCCAGATGTCCCATTTTTGTTTTTTATTTCTTGCGTTTTTCTTAAGTAAAAATTATTGTAGTACGTTCTAAATGTGAAAAAAAAATTTTTTTTGTCATTAAAGAAACCAGTTCAACGATGTTGTTTCACATTATAGTGCAAATATCGTGAACGTAGCATACTAATCATAAGATGACCTACGTAAGCTGTAGAGTGTAGACACTCCAATGATCTTTCTAAAGGGATCCGTTTTAAGCCTATGAGTTAGTTTAAATAGCGTTTCTAAAAGTAGCACACCTCATATGTTCTGTCTGTACACTTTAAGTGACATTTTTCGTTATGTGTTGTGGATTATTTGCGTGGTTAATGTTGCGTGTGGTTAGTACTGTGTGTGGTTCACCAGTTAGTGTTTTGTACGGTTCAAGTGTTGAGTGTTGTGTATCGTTCAAGTGGTGAGTGTAATGTTATGGTTCCTTTGTTTTGTGTTGTGTACGATTCACGAAGCTAGTGCTGTGTGTAGTTCATCTAGCTAGTGTTTTGTATGATTCATGTAGTTGTAGGTGCTTTGTATGAACATACACATGGCCTACGCGCCGCGTAACTTATAAATATATATTTTTGGGGAAGCTATTAAAGTTGACACGTGTTTAATATTATATTTGCATGTGTAACTGTCCTGACATAAGTTTTTATAGGTAATATTTCTCCCATAATAATTTCAAACGTAATATGCTTAACGAGATGTATGTTTCATGAAGTTTGCACATGAAACGTTCTATATATAACTTCTGCATACGAAATGTCAGCGCATACGCACCATGACGTTTTATAGTGTTTAGTAGACAATTGTTTAACTGTGCAACAAGTCACACTTGGTAAGTCTCAAGTTATATTTTAATCGAAGACATAACCTTATTAGTCGTACAAATTACAAACAGAAAAGTTCAACATACATAACATCTAAAAATTCTGTCATCAATCTCATGGCATTCTATGAAAAGACACTTCTCAGCCACCCAAGACATATATAAAGACTTCATTTGAGAATAATGCTCTAAATGTAATAACAAATGGATTTACTTTAATGAAATATAAGGATATGTAAGTAAGCGTGTTCTATTTCTAGATAAAGATAACATGAGTAAACCTGTGATAAGCCTTCCATAAGTCCGGATTTTGAATACGGTAGATATGCTTGATCAAAAATCCGTTACTGAGCGAATCCTTAAATTTTTTCTTCACTTTTCATATTTCGGATGATGAGAAGGTAACTGTACCTGTTAAATCAGAAAGAAATGTATAAATTAAACACTGAAAATATAAAAAAATACAACAAGTAACTAATTTGCAACTTAAAAATAGCTAACGATTTATACGGTAAAACAATAAAATATGTAATACGTGATTTGAAAGTTACAAAGAAATACCTTTTCATACTTTGGCCTGCAACTTGACTTGGTATCCATGGGTGACCATCGGGACGGCAAAGACTGTGGATCATACTCTCTTTCCTGTGCGGGTGGACTTGAAACCATAAACAATATCCAGCTGACATTTAGATGATATTTTATTAATTTCCCTAATGAATCATTTGCAATTTGAAAAAAATGATGTAGCACAAATATTGTGCCTAATCTTGTGTAACAGATCTGATCACAGACTATGTCTGAGACTGTATCCTAGATTTCGTCAAGCATTGTGTCTGTATCACAGATTGTATCACAGACTGTTTCTGAGATTGTGTCACAGACTGCGGCCCAGATTTAATAATTGCTTATTAACAACTGAATTTTATTGACCAGACGTTTGTAAAGTGAGATAATTGTGTTGACATTAAGTGACCTTAATTAACTATATGAACCAGCAAATTAACATAAATAAACAAGGCATTGACTGATATCGTGAAACACCATTGAATGATACTGTGAACAAAGCATAAACAAATCGTTTTCGTCGAACCACACAACTGTAATTGTATATGACCTGAAATACCACCGCGGTATCAAGAAGCCATGATTATGGAGAGGTCAATTGTTTTCAGAATAAAAAGATTCTACTCCCGTATAGTTTTCCTGTATTACTTGATGTTACTTTTTATCTTGTTTCTTTGTCTAAAATCTTTCGCAAAACCAATTTGGCAAAGATGACTGAAAGACTGCGCAGTAATTTTGAATCCTTGATAAGTGGACTAGCCGATCGCATTCGCCCAATTCTTACCATCTCTGACGGGATTCGAAATCTAAATCTTGGCCTTATTAGACCAACGCTCTAAGTGAGCTAACCGTTACTCAACAAAAACCTTACACTTCTTATAAGAATCCCTTCATCTTTGTATGATACTTTTTGCCTTGTTTGTGTAAACTGGAATACTAAAATGAAAAAAAATAGAAAATCTTTTACATACTACGTAAGCGTTTTGACATCGTTGGGGCTGACGTAATATGGCTTTCTTCTCACACATCTCGTCTTGCCTGTTGTCCGATTTCTTTGAATCATTTTAATCAAATCCAGGTAATATTCGCATTTATTTATACTGAAATGCAGTTTAGGGATTATCTCGCGTTGACTGTAGCACATTTCAGTGATATCGTTTTGAGGTCCTGTTTTGTCCTAGGAATGACAAAATACTTAATAATTAATGACAAAAGTACTTAATAATTAATTTTAATGTTTAATTGAAATCAATTATTGATAATAAACCATTGAACAAAAATGAAAAGAAATACAAAAAGAAAGATTAGTTGATGCGTAAGCGAGCGTTCATTTCCGACTTCAACTAAGAAAATCTTAATTTGTATTTGCACTTTTACATTAAGAAATGTTAAAAATGCAAATAGTTTGTTTCATGGTAATTATGCTAATTTTCAAGAGAAGCAAAGCTGCTTGTACTTCATGTACTACCTCTACTATCTTCAGCTCGTATTTTGCAGTAAATCAACAATACTGAAATGAAAATTTTTGATAAAATGATAAAAAATAGACAGTATCACCGGAAAGGGTGATTCCGTACAGCTAAAATCTACAGCTATTGATCTATAGCTATTGTTGTCATTGTCTTCGAGAGAATACTGTACAAACATAAAATATAAAAACTTGCCAGTCCATATGGAATCCAAGTTTGATCAGCGTCCTGCCAGTACCAAATCCACAGCGTTGTGAAACCAGAAGAAAGCGCTGATTGTACCGATGGTTTGGTTGAAAGCCGCCGAACAGGAAGGGTATGCCCAGTTTCCATGTCTTTTAGCTTCATTGTATCCAAACTTAAATTGTATGAGACCTAAAATTGAATAAAATTATATCCAAATTGTATTTTAGACTTGGTGAGACTTGAGTTTAAGGTCATAGAATTATTAATGACTAAAAAAAAGACTGAAAACGAACGGAACAGTTTTCACGAAAAGATGATGACTTTGTGTAGAAACCACTTTATCACCTACTGTTCTGAGGTCCTTATTATGGTCTCTGAATTTTGTGTATCACCAATTATGTGTAATATGTGATTTTACCAAAATATAAAAAGGCATTAATTGAAAATCTAACCTGGTTAGCTGTTACAGTACATTGTGAAATCTTTGGAATGCAGTTATTCTTCTCTATGTTTTTAACATGCGACCACTTTCCCTGGTTAAACACCTGCCAGTAATAAGGAGCTTCGCAGTGGTGAAATTCACAGTCATTACCGCTGTCACAATTTCCGGTTAGCTGTTTCTCACAAATATACGTTTCTCTTGAGCGAATTAAAGTCTTTCTGACTGGAGGTGTGGGAAGCTTTGGAGCTGATTTAGGAATCAATGTTATTCGTTTCAGAAGTCTTAAATCAGGCAGTTTATAAAAGTACTTCTTTAGAGTCTCTTGAACGCGGCTGACGTTCAGGTTATGACCCAGTTTACATTCAGTTTCCGGTTTTAAGCAACAGTCCCGGATGTAGTGATCACAAATATGTAAATGTGGACAGGATCCACTGTCGTAGTCAGCGCATGCGCTTGTATCAATATACTTTTGGCATATTCTCAAGCACGTGCATAGAAGTGCAATAAGCTCCGATTCCTCAAATATATTTAGACCTAATTCGTTCACAATCTCCTTATTATGGCGGGTCTCAAATGTATTGCTGCATAACGGATCTGCACAGAATCCAGACAAAAAATCTTTACATATGTGAATGGATTTACAGTCTCCTCTATTGCATCCTCGTTCTGCTTGGAAGTCGGAACATAATGTAAAACCTTGCCTACAAACGTACACTCTAGATTCGGTCCACCGACTGTCTTCAAAATATCTCAAGAGGTTGGAATTCTGTCGGAAGAATTCTCTCACTGGTGCTTCATCAAAGGGAAGTTTTTCCAAATAGTCAAGGCAACTACAAGCTCCAACCACTATCATTCCTCCACTCTGCTTGAGAATTGTGCTAAACAAGCGATTAGGGTCGCATGATGACGCCAGCAAAACCTCGCTGTTTTTTCTTTCTGGGAATGTGGAACGTTCGTCTCCAAAATTGCCATAGAGAGAGCCTTCAACATTAATTGCTTTGTCAGCTCTTACGTGACAACAATGCTCTAGAAAAGCTACAACTGACGTCATAGCAGTTGTAGTGGTCATGTCATGTGTATGCTGTAGAAAGTCTCCGCCTTCTGCCTCTGAATTAGACGGTTTTAGGTCATGCCCTCTTGCGACCCACTTCTGTTTAACTTCCGTTTTTTCCTGATCTGATATAAATCTCGGTAATATAGTGGCGAACAGTATCATCCTCAGAACGACATCTTCATGAAACGTACGAATCCTATACATTCATTGAGTGTCCTTGCACTTTTTTATGTCATGGTTTTTATCACAAGAGGTATTTTTACAGCGACGTAATATATAATCCTTACACATATGTATATGCGGGCAGCATTCATCTTCACCGTTCGTACACATACCATTGTTGTAGCTCTCGCATAGGTTTGGATTGGAGCAGCGAATAACAGTGATTTGTTCACCCATTGAGAGTTTCATAAGCAGCCCATCTCTATCTTGCTCACTGATGAGGCGCGCATTGTGATCGCTTCTAACGTCATGACAATACCTACATGCTTGGTAAGTACACTTGTTCATGATGTGTTGTCTACAGAGATGTAGGTATTTACAGGTCTCATTGGAACAACCTTTCTCTGCTAAGTACTTAATACGCAGCCGTAATCCACTCTGGTACAGCACAACAACTGAATTAGCTCGATAAAACTCGTTTACAAAAATCGTAAAGTGACATTTTTGCTTTTGTAGCCAATCTAATATATCCACTCCTTGAACGAAATAGTCTTTAAGGATGTGTAAGTGAATTTCATCTAAGCTCACGACACCTCCATATAGCTTTAACATCTTCATAAACACTTCTTTTTCATTTATCTGTGGAGCTTGCTTTGATTGGTTGAGCATGGTAGACTGATGAGAAAAACTTGATTTGACCTTATTATTTACAAACATACGCGTGTTAACAAAATCTCTGCTACTTGATGGATTAGTTTCAAAACACTGATCTACTGTTGTTCTGTCACGAGCCTTCGCCATTTTGCAGTTGGTAGCGTAACACCTAACAACCAACTTGTTTTATGTCATCATTTTTACACTGTAAAATCCTCTTTTGAAGAATAACCTTCTTGTTTTCACCTGTAGGCACCAGAGAAAGGATATTCTTTCCTGTATTTGAAACACTTTGAGCTTTGGAAATGAATAACTACATTAAGAGGTTTTATCTTTATAAGTATAAGTTATACCATCGAAGTCGAATGTTATTGAACTATAGATTCTTCAGCTATTTAAATAATTAAACAAAAATTACTGTTAGTTGTGTTCCCCATTGAAAGTTAAACATCATTTAACATTAAGCTGCATTTATTAAACACATTTTAATTGTTTTGGCATCAGGTACGTGATTATACATGACTGAATCTAAACCATCAGCCATAACATAACATTCATGAAATAATTATATCCTCTGCTTGTCAATAGGCACTTTGGTAAAAACTCTTAATGCAAATGTTACTCGACAGGGCCTACAGGCTTGCTTATTGTGCTTCAGAAATAAAAATATTGATTTATTTTCCTTTGTACTTTGTCAAGGCATATACTTAGATAATTATATACCATTGCAAGTGTGTTTATAAAAGGTACTTGCTAACTGTGCCATAAATAAACGATATCAAGCAAACAGGCTGACATACAGAAATGATTTTAAATGATCTTCAAATTTTAATATCGCTATTAACTTTCAAATGTTTTGCATGCAAATGCGGAAGTCTAACGATAGCCAAGATCGTGCCTGCCTGTTCAAATAAGAGAACGGAGAGGAAGGAGATGGCAACTCTATCAAATACTAAAATCGAAAACTATTAACAAAACAAATTTTCAAAATTATAGGTATTATATCCGTTTATAAAGTGCTGTGGGGCTTTTTCATGCCAATGGCCACACCCTTGAGCCATGAGAAAAACATTGGTCTATAGATATAACAAAAATGAAGTGCTTGAAGTCCAGCCCCTATTTTACCGCATCCCATTATTGTGATTTTGAAGTTTATCGACTTTTATTATAAATATATGTTCAAGTCCCAGCGATGTCTAATTATAATCTTTCAGTTTTTCGACATCTGAACAGCCAGTTGGATTTGTTGCTCATTTCAATAAAATGATTCTGAAAATACTTGATTCAGCTAATATTTGTTTTTCCACAAATTGTGTTAAAGGTGATTAAATAAACATTGATAACGCACAAACATTTTTCTGTCGTTCATTTATTTGATATATTTTGTGACTGTTAAGTAGTTCATAAGAAAATATCAATGCCGTATAGAAGTGCGAGAGTAATTTTTGACAAATTTGTCCTACAAGACTTATTTATTTCTTTTTGGTTGATACTTTTCGCACTCAACATTAGAGTTTTTTTAAGGAATAGCTGCTTGGTCTTAGCGTTCTTTGATAAGTGATCTAATCATCTGTACTTGTTTAACCAATGAAAGTCAGTCTCTTCTTGACAACTCTCAGTCGCATTTGAGCCATGGGCGTTAGGATTTCAAGACCAACTCTATAATCATATCAACTATCCGTCATTCCTCGAACCGGCAATAAATTTTAGTGCGTCCTCGTCGGAGTTTCCCAATCCGAGCCGTATTTTTTAAACTTGACTTGCATCCCACTTGCTCTATCATAAGTTATTCCAAAAACTGCATACTCAAAAGATTTCAGGATTCAAAAGTGCAGTTTTCCCATAACAACGGATGTGTATGGAGAAAGGCCATCTTGACTAGGGAAAGCTTTTCGAGCCTGGGTCTTTGTTATTCCCATTGAAGGGATCAAACATGGCTTACTTTCTTCCTTGTCTTGGAGGTGTATATGTGTGCTTTGGTCCTAAATATCTTGAATACTTGAATAATCGGCAACAATGAGACTCCTTATACCAATCAAATATTTAAATTATTGCTCAAATTGAATTAAAAGTTTCAATGCAAAGCGTTTGTAAATATGCGAATCACAGATTTGATTTATTGTTCGAGGTAAATTAAAGGTTTTGCTTCACAGCGTTTGTGAAGTTGAAAACATATTACTAATGGACAGTATTTAAACTGGTAAGATAACATGAGGCAATTTCTTCTAGGGAGAAAGTAGAGGTAAAGGAATACATTTATCTATAGGGATTGACAGAGTTGCATCAAGTGCAATAAATTCATGCGGACAGCCACAGATCTTGAAAATCGTTATTACCTTTTGTAATTATAAAATAAGCCAGTCGTGTGTTCTCTCACGTCTGTACTACTGCCTTTATATGCATCATTAAATGTCAAGCACTTGCCACGGTAGAAACGCCAGCGTAATTCTAGATCCGCAGAAGTCTCCGCTCGTGCCTTGGTATTTACTTCTACTCTTAACGTTTGTAGCTCCCGGTCAAGAGGTAAGGCAATTGTTTCAGTCATTTCAAAGACCACGAAAACGCCGTATAGGGATTTCTGGGATATGCTATGCCTGTTATGCCTGTCTGTGATTATCAAGGGCTCGCTGGTAATGCTCTGAAAACGGGAGATCAATGTTTATTTGATAAAGACAATGCTGGTACAAAATTACAGAGCAGAACACACAAAAGATAGAATAAGTGATGAGATATTGGCAATAGGGTGGTCCAAATGCAATGCAGATGAACCAAAGCACTCGTAGCATAACAAGAACAAAACTTTTAAGAAAGAAATAGCGGAGCTAGAAGAACGTTCATAGGGACTGATGATGACATACCACATCCCCTCTCCTTAAAGAGCACATACGAGTCTTTGTTGTATGTAACTGGTATGTAAGATAATTCAATGCCACAGTAAGAAGTAAGAAACTGATTTTCGTTCAAGTAAAATAGTTCCACCAAGGAAGTTTTCTGATGAGTGCAAATGATTATTGTACCACAAAGCTATGTAGTAGCCTATTGTAAGACCACTCCTTGTTCCTGTTACAAATTTTTCATGGAGTATATTTATCAGTTCGCATCATTCCAGATAATTTTTATTTCATCGTTTACTAACAATGATGAAGTGTCAACTCGTTGGGTGCAAAATAATAAAATGTTTTCAATGTTGCCAACTCATCCCTCTTAATAAACACAAAGCAATCAGAATATACATACATGAATACGTAATAAGAATTATTGTGTTAGAAATTATAATGTGCATAAATATTAGTCCTGAATAAATAATGACAAGGATTTCTTCCAGGTCCGTATTTTAAGTGTTTTCTTTTAAAATATTTTTGTTTTTTTTTTCTGAACGCTGGTAGAACGTTTCTTGTGGTTTCTTAAGCGATACACACAACAGTTAATTCTTGTTATCACTCGCGCCATCCTGAGTGCACCAGGATAGCATTTAGTGTCTTGCATTTATCACTCATCATATCGTTCTTCAGACTGATATCTTGTTATTGTGCATTAATCAGTTTGGATATGGCATCATATATTTATCAGCCTCTGCCTGCAATTATACCACATAATATATGCATTAATATATTAATTAATATTAATTAATATGTACTCCAAACTTATCCTTGAAGCTCGAAAGTGAGTTTGATATCCTGTCATTCTAATATTCGATATGATACACAATTCCTAAATTCTAATGGCCAGATTTCAAATCCTGTATATCAAAATTCCTTGTTGATAAATGCAAGTTAGTGAAGAAACTAAATATCGATCACTTCATATATGTACAGATATATTTACATGTAAAACTGAATATTTAGAAAAAGACACCAAAGCTGAATACACGTACCTCACCGTCGACAGTGAACATTTGTTATATTCCATACAAGAAAAGTTAATATTTTGTTTAGTAATACTTATGAACTAGGCAAAAAACACAAAGATCATGTTTTATAATTTAAACTATTCTTTTAAAATCGAGCACGCGGTGGGGGAGGGGGCTGAGGGGGGAGACAGAGGAGAATGCGAAAATCATTGGTTCTTATAAGTTAAAATAAGAACTGAAGTGTGTGAAGTTAAGCTTTCTTTTTACCGTATTCTACTATTGTCATTTCGAAGTTAACGCACTTTTATTATAAATCAATGTCTCATTTAAGTCCAAGGACAGTGTATTAATTTTTGATCATCCTCACAGTCAACAGCTTAAACAATCCATAATTTCAGCCTTCTGATAGCTTTCCATCAATAGCTTTTTCAGGGAATTCTTAAAATACAATTATGCACAATGTGGATTAGGTAGTAATTTTTCGAATAGCAGGTTATTTTTTCGAGGTGGGCCGTCTTGTTTTTCCTAGTTTAAAGAAATATTTCCAAAAATTGAATCAGACAAGATATATGTTTTCCACAGAATAATGAAAAACTGGTTAAATAAAATTTATATCACATCAGAAATTTTCTGTCGTACTTTGATATCATTTTGTGAATTTCAGCTTGTTTGGTAAGAAAATGCCTTTGTCATATGAAGGCACGGAAGCAAATAGTATTGACAATTGTGTCTCGAAAAAGACTTACTTCGAAACCTTTTGAGAAATAATTTTAACACCCAACTTAAGTAATGCTTAAACTAACTGATCAGAAGTCATTTGGCTGCTTACACAACCCGATTTGGTTTCGAATCAGTTATTTTAGGAATCTCACCCATCTAACCATCTGAACTACTGTACACTCTTCGCAGCTACGAAGGGCATGGGGATACCTGTAATAGTCTGTCTTTCTTAACCACATGTATTTGGCGTGGTAAACGTTTCATTTATTCTACCACAATGTTGTATAAAACTTGCACATTTAAAGTACTTTTGTCTTTCACACTTTGCCAGACAGATAAAGCCTTTCACATTCTACCGAGTCGTCATTAAATTGCAAAAAATTCGAATTAGGGCAAAACATCTCGATAAGGGAAATCTGGTGTCCACTCTCCCAACCACATCAACTGTTTGCGCTTTATCTTAGTGCGTTATTCACGCAGACTGTGGCGTATCTTGAAATTTTTTATCACCATTTGTAATGATAAAATAAGCGAGACATGTGTTCTGCCACGTCTCTACCACCAGCTTTATATATATCGTATCAAGTTACTGCAAGTAAGGCTTACTACGGTGAATAGCGTCGCCTACAGAGCAAGTGGCAAACTTTTCCGATGATGCTTTTGTATTTACTTCTATTCTCAACATTTGCAGCTGCCAGCCAAGAGGTAAGGCAAAGGTAGCAGTCATTTTAAAGTGCACGTCAGTACCAGATAGGAATTTCGCGAACGTTCGATTTTAACAGACCCAACAGAGCCTGTTGTCGACAACCATTTAAAATTGGTACATGAGTCTGGAAAGAAACATAGAACTGAAGAAAAAATATTAATTGATCAGATATAGGCTATAGGGTTATATAATTGTGATCCATATTAAAATAATCAAAACGTAATAAAAATGGAATATTTTAAAATCAAATGACGTGGCCATCGGTATGATGTTATAGACCAAAATAACATAACGACTGCATCTAATTGGCATATCACATAACTCAATGCCGTAATAAGAAGTAAGGAAGTTTTACAAAGGACAGTTTTCTTATGTGTTGGCGTGCACAGTGTAAATAACATCAGAAGTATAAACATAGCGTGAGAAAGTCTACAAAGCTTTGCATCAGCCTATTTCCTAACCACTCCTTATGCGTGTTAGAAATCTGCTGTGGAGTATATAAATCATTTCTCCTTCGTTATGATACATTCTCTGGAATCCTCCACAGAAAAATTTACATTGTAGAAGAAAAGTAAATATTTGGTTCATCACATGCCCAAAACGGAGTGAAGAATATACAAATTTTATGTTTTTTTAGTCAAGAAAACTTTTCGAACTGTCTCCATTACATTTTGTTATTTCGGGGCTGGGGTTGGAGAGCGGTGGGATAATAGCGGATAGGTGACCGAAAGGGTTACTACCCTTCAGTTGACAATTGTTGGAAAAAGTTTAGCTTTATGTCTAATTATCAAGCACAAAACCATTGCATATTTTATCCTTGTATTGTAATGGACATCTTTTATCAACGAGTAACTTTTAACAAATGGGCAAGTATTAATAAATTAATAAGAAAATAGTTAAAAATAAAATGAACAAAATTTTTAGAGCGTACTGGTGGAGGATGAGATTGGCAACGGAGGTCTTGAGATACAACAAATAAAGCAACTTCTTCAGAACGAAATGGAGCGATTGTTTGAGCATTTGGGCTCGACAAATAAAGGTTGTAAACCACAATATCAAGGTTTTCTTATGCTCTCAGTAACAGTAAATTTATGTGACACTGAGCGCCAAATAACTATCACAAAATTAGGCATTTGGTCAATTTTGCTTTGCTTATATGATGAAATGAAATTTTTATTTAAACAAAGTTGAATATGCATAATATTTGTAAAAGTTCTTTTGATAATAAAAAATCATCTTAAACTATTTTACTATGCTTAAAACTTTATAAGTATGGAGTTTACTTAATATGGGACGCTATTTAAATGTTAGGTATTATTTAAGAAAATAACAGCTGGCCTAATGTGCTTGGCTTAATGTAATTAGTTATTTTGTTTTTTCTCCTTACAGAAATAGAACGACAAAAACTCGAGAACATAGGTTTAAGAATGCAAGTACACGAGCTAGCGTCGGGTATTTATTAAATATTAAAGACCCTCTGCAAGAAGTACAAACTTCTCATTTTGTGTCAAATTTTACTTCTTGTGTATACAAGTGTGCAAAATAAAACGTTTCTTGAAAAGTTTCAACTTGGGAAACACGATTCGGAAGTAAACACTACTTCTCTAGTAATATGCTTTTACAATTGATTATGTATCACATTGGTGTAAATAATCATGTTTCTGAATCCCTTGTTCATATATTACATGTTGTGTTTACATTTCAATAAGAAAATTTCACTGTAAATTACTATAACGAATTCCTCATGAATATGCATATATACATTTTTTGACTGATAAAACACGGCTTCGATTCACATTTAGGGTTTGGATAATCGATTAAAAACTGAAAAGTTAACTTTTTGCAAAAGGTCTCTATTTTCTTGAACTTCAGAACTGTTTGACCATAAGAATGTAGCATACGGTTAACGATAGTAATTGCTCGACTTTCTAAAAATAAACGGCTGTAAATTATAAATTATTGTTGGCATTTTCCGATTTTACATAATGTTACTCTTAGGTGTTTACTCCTGCTATCAGAGCAAGCACAACACAAAGTGCAGAACACAGAATTAAGCAATATTGACTTAAGTTTAGGTGATCGTTTAATATGTTTTTGAGAATTAAGGTAAAAGTTCAGTATCCGAATGCAGTATTCATCCTTGGCTGACTTCATAATGATTAAAAGCTGTATATTTCAAGTTGTTCTTTACGCTGCTTATTTTCGTTTTATCGTATCAGAGCAAGCAGAACAGAGCGCAGAGAACGCTGAATTAAGAACGCAAATACATGAGCTAATGTCGGGTAATTATTTACGTTTCTGCAGGCTTTATAATTATTAAATTATCAAACATCGAAAAATGTCAGTTCCTTTTCTGCATTTAACAGATTTATTTTCATTACAGAAAAATAAAATGAGATAAATGTTTATACTAATTTTTGCTATTTATGACTCTTAAAGAACAAGAGCAACAGAAGGCGGAGAACATGGAATTAAGATTGCAAGTGAAAGACCTAAATCAGGGTAACTGTTGAATAGTTTCTTTAAATTTAGCAATGCCGGAGCATAAAATTTCAAAAAATTCCTGTACATATAATTGTAGTATGTGTATGCCTTTCTGATTTGCAGGTCATTTCAATGTTAGCCCTTAATTGCACTGTTATTTTGGAAGTTGCTTTTATGATAATACTTAAAATTATCTGCTGTAATATTAAAATTTATTCCTTAGGTTGGTATTTTGAACGTTGTATCTTTTTTCTTACCTGACAGAAATAGGAGCACATGAAATGGAAATTTCAAGACAAAAACGACAAATAGCAGAATTATATTCCAGCTGTTATAATTTACAGTCATCCGGTAAGAGCTTACACTTGTACTAGTATGCTTTGTTAAACCGTACCATTTAAGAATTACTAAAATGAATTTGCTTATGCATAACTTAATTATATTGTCAAATCGCATACTTCATGTTTGAAAATGAGTTTCAGGCAATTACTATTTACAGTGATATTTTTTCAGAAATGTCATTACAACAGCAAAATTATACACGGGATATCCATAACAGTAATATCATAAGACCAGCAAGAATTGTACCCAAGCAAAGTGGAATTGACACGTGTAAGTGCTTATCTGCTTGAAACAGCACATGTTTAATTATTGTTAGACCAACGTTGAACTGATATTTTATTCAAAAAGAGTCTGAAAACATGATAAAAATACCTATGACATAAACATAATAACGTTAAATCAGTGTCAGGGTGCTGTAGAGAAAGTGTGTGCTTGCCTTAAAATCTATTTCTTTTGTGTTACAGTAGATCAATTTAGTGGCTTTGGCTGTGAGCTGGAAACCATAAGGCTTTCCTGCACTAACGGCGGCGTTATGACCGTAACCAGTGCTTATTTCGGGCAATATGTCACAGAATGTACTAGCGAGTGCTGTGCTCCCCACCCATTTAACGATTGCCAGGAACTGATGTCAGAAGATCATCCCATAGACTGGAACGCGCTGAAAAATGCATGTGATAACCAAACGTCTTGCCAGATAGAGAACCTAGGAGCTCTGCTGGGGAGCTGTGTTGATCCATACTATTCAGATTATGCTGTCATCTACTACTCCTGCTCTGAAGGTTCTATGATCTTTTTTCTTTCTGTCGTCAGCAGGAGAAAATGTTTGCTTGCATAATTTATTACGAAGGAAGTAAATTAGTATGTAGTAAAGTAGTATTTGCGTATGTTATTGAGAGAAACGAAATCTTTATTATCTTATTTGATGATCATTAAGTAAATTTCAAGTCCATCCATGCTGACGCAATGCAATCCTTTGTCTGGACTCATTTTGGGTGTAATCCTTAATTAGGGGTTGCTATTAAGCATTGATCTAAGTTTAAACTATTTTACTGAATGCAGGCGCTGGCAGCAATAAGCTGTATAACCAATAAAATTACTTATGTTTGATCATTCTTTTTTAAGTTTCTACAACAGCTGGCTTCACCGCATTTACATCTGAAACTCGGGAGTACAATGACCAAGACGTGGTGATCTTTGACACAGTGCTGACCAATGTGGGTAGTTATTACAACAGAGATACGAGTATTTTCATATGTCCTGTGACTGGACTTTATTTATTTTCTGCGTCCTTACGAACAGCTGATGGCCGTACAATGAATGCACATATATATCGTGAAGATGACCGTTTAATTAGGATCTGGGCTGTAAATGATCAAAGTTCGTCATTAGTCATTACAGAATGTACCACTAATGACCGGGTATGGGTCAGGTCCTACGGGGATAACAGAAATTTGCAATACGACAGAAGTTCAAGTTTCTCGGGAGTCCTTCTCACTACTTACACTTAAATATATTAGTGTAAAGGCATTAAAACAATAGTCAACCAAACTAGCCTAGAAAGGTAATTGATGCAATCTATTTTATCTTACATATGTTAGACTGTATACTTTCCTCTTAATTTCCTTTTCGATTTATAAATTTAAAATTTTCATTCACAAAATGAAGAGTAAATCAACTTAAATATTAATTTATGATTAATGACCAATATTAATTTCTATAGCAACTCGTAACTTGTGAAAAAATGATGTTAGAAAAATATTTGAAACTAACGTTTGAAGGTCAGATTTGAATCCAATGCACTGGTCGTCTAACTCTCCTGAATTATATGAAAAATATAATAGAACCAAATAAAAAATCCTTGTTCGTTTTTCGTTTTCTGTATGGTTTTGCTCAGAAGAATTAAATTTAAAAAAGCTTTTTAAGCTCGAAAACAGTTTCTGGTGCTTTACTCAATAGCGACATTAAAAGTAGAAAATATAATCAAATATATTTTATGACAATGTACCTGAATGGAAGCCTGACATAGCCTAAACTATTATTTCCTAAAGAACATACCAGATCAATATATAAAATGAAGAATCAACTATTCTGGAGCAGCAAGACCATAATCATATCCAGAAAATAATAAATAGTCTAGTACAGTTGGTTTTCAACTCAGGTGTCATATGGCCCTGTTTCCTTCCAATTTAAAATGCTGCACACACACATGAAACAAGATAGAAAAACATACTAACATCTTTTCTTTTTGTTGACACCTTACTACCTTGATTTACAATGGCTTATGTTGTTTTTTATAGTCCTGTTTCCTTCCCATTTAAAACGCTATACACAAACAGACTTCGAACAAGAAGTGACATAACAAAGCACATCTCGATGCAGAAGGCATGACTGTAGCAACATATTTACGTGGACCTACTGAGCATATGATGTGTTGTGCCTATTACGTGACGCCACAATCATAGATCCACCCCAAGATATTTATAACAAGGCAAAGGAAGATTCGTCAAGCGTTGCCCGATGTTGGGGAAGGGGGTAGACTTAATGGCGTATCTAAGAAAAAAAATTTAGTAGGCAAACTTTTGCCCTAGAATTGAACGTTTTTACTCTTGTTCTTTGTTTGTTTGCCTGTTTGGAGTGGGGGAGTTGGAGTTGCAAGTAGAGTAGGGCGTCATCACACAAATATCCCTTAAAAAATTGCTTTAATTGAATCATCCGCCCCTCCCCTATGAATCAAATTCACCCGTCTTGATATAGCATGGCATGGGACACACGGTTGTTTTATTACCCTCTTTCTAACCGGAAATGCACGAGATTGAGGGTATGAGTGATATGGTGATTAGAAATTTTGCCCATTTCTGAGCTGCGATTTTGTTCATTTTGATTTTCAGCTTCCCAGGTTGTTAAATGCATAAAAATCTAAGAGAAATTAAAAGTAACATGAACGATCGTTCTGACCTTGCCCTTTCAACAAGTAAAACAAATGACTGTGCCGTCGTGGAACAAAAATTCAAAATAGTCCACCATTTATAACATAATACTAGATCCTGTATCGCAGCGTAAACCAACATCAAATGTCTCATAATTTACCACATTCGTAATTGAAGTTATTCTTTAAAAATCAGAATCGGACTCTACTTGGTATTACAATCATATTCTTGCGCTATAAATGTTAATAATATCGTCTGGTGTAATTTGACATTTTTATGCTGACATATTTTAATTTAGCGTTATTTTTCTCTAACCTGAACATCAAAGGAAATCGACTATGATGATCTTATTCTTAAAAAGACAATCAAAATATAGTTGTTTTCTAACTGCCACACGGACAAAACGAAAGGTAAAAATTGCGCTGGCGATGATCTTACTTAAACAGCATTCATTTGGACACGTAAGAGCAATATGCTTTAAATTTCAAACATTTGTCCTGATTTACAACTCTTGCTGTTAAAAGCTATCAGTGTATTGTGAAAGTTGTCTTAGGACAGATTAAGTGTTGAAGTGCAGTTGCATTAATTAAATGAAACAAGCAACTATTATAGGCATCCTAATGATAAAACAGACGAGATGTGTCCACGTCTCTACCACGCCATTTATATGCATTGCCAAACTGAAATGCATTCAAACAGCGCTAATACGGTGCATACACCCACGTAATTCTACAGCTGACTTTTTAAAAGCAAGTCAAAGAAGTCTCCCATTATGCCTTGGTATTACCTTCTAATCTCAACATTTGTAGCCATTTGTCAAAGGGGTAGGTAAATGCAATAGTAATTTCAACAACAATGTGCAAGTTATATACACTTGTGGTTTACATGTGGTTTGCATCAAGGGCCCGGCAGTAATTTTCAGCACAAATGAGAGCTCGATTTTAAATTTTTAGAGACCCTAGACAAGATGTTGACAACAGCTTCTGCGTTTAAAGGTGGGTGCAAAATTCGAGGTAAAATCACAGAACAACAAGTTGTTTGATCAGGCTACAGGGTTACCCAAATGCTATACATATTATAATAAAACAAAACGGTTAAGAATAAAATGCCGGAAAAATGAGCCCACTGATATAGATTTTTATTATCAGACCCCAGCTGATGGATGGGGTTCGGTGGATGGGGGCTCTTCTGTATCTCAGTATTACACCAGATACTTTGTTGCCATAATAAGAAGTAAGAAGCTCATTTTCGTCCAAGGAAATAAAGACTAAATAAGTTTTCTGATGTGCTGGAATACACAGTGCAAATAATAATAAAAGTAAATACATGGCGCGAGCAAAGCTTCGCAGGAGCATATTTGGTAAATATCCATTCTTCCCGTTACAAAGTTACAGGAACATTTCTTCCTGAAAACACTCATGTGTCTTATTTCTAACATTTCTTAGCTTTCTCACATTAAGCACAACAGAATTATGGTATACCGATGTAGCTAAAATTTGTTTTATTACATAAAATACTGGGTATAGATATTAATCCTTACGAAAATTATCCCAAATTTTGTTCCGGCTGTTAACATATACGTTGTCAAATACAAGTTAGAGAACAAACTAATGCATAAATATGATCACCGCGGGAGCAGAAATGCAAAACTATTCACTTGTAAGATTATAATATTCACAAAAAAGATACCTGAGCTGAATATTGGTTTCTCATCCTCACCAAGGAATATTTGAATGGTGAGTGATGAGCACAAACATTTTATAGTTAAAACTGTTCTTTAAAATCAAACAAACTTCAGAAGAAAAATACATATCAAAATTTTATATTCATAATGAAAATTTAATCATATATTCGAGTTTAACTGCTGTAAACTTATTGCCACTCTAAAGACTTTTTGCATTCTGTCGACCTAGTGCGGCTTGCACAGGTACAGCTCTCTCTCAAATGTTTATACAAAACATGCAAAAAATTAAAATGTTAAAGTTTTGTGTTTCATTTTTAAAAATGTGGTTCAGACAATTATTGTTTGAAGTGATATTTTTTCCTGAAGTGTCAACACAACAGCACAATTATACACAAGAAATCCGTAACGGTAATATCATAATAAGACCTGTAAGAAGTTGGGTTGATATTTGATATTCAAAATGAATCTGGAAACATAGCAATATTATCTTTGAAACGAAATAATAGCATTAAATCAATGTCAGGGTGCTGTAAAGAAAGTGTACGTTAGCCTCAAAATATGTTTCTTTTGTGCTGCTGTAGATCATTTTAGTGGACATTTCAGTGGCTGTCCGCTGGAAATGCTTTCCTGCAATAACGGCAGCTTTATGACCGTAACCAGTGCTTATTACGAGCAGTGCGTGACACAATGTACTAGCGAATGCTATGCTCTCCTTCTCACCCTTTAACGACTGCCAGGAACTGATGTCAGAAAATCATCCTATAGACTGGAACGCGCTGAAAGATGCTTGCGACAATCAAGCGTCTTTCCGGATCGAGACCTGGATGCTGTGCTGGGGAGCTGTATGGATAAATTCTATTCAGACTGCTCTCATCTACTACTCCTGCTCTGAATCTTTCACATCAATGCAATGGAACGTCTTTTTTTTGTTTTGCTTCCTTTATTCATTTATAGTGATTATTTATAAACCGTCAGCCTACGCCTGCATTCATTAACTTTGGTGAATCTCATCCTTAAATCGAGTCTTCAACTGAAGGTTCACTAAGCGATGCGCATTTTCTGTTCAGCGGGAGAAAATGTTTGTATCAATCATTGGGATTTAAGAAAAGTATTCTTACTATGTTTTCGTGAGAAATGAATGTTCTTTGGCTGTCTTATTTGGTTATTATTTAGTTAATTTTAAGTCCCCCCCCCCCCATGTTGACTCAAAGTCATCTTTAGGCTAGACTCATTTTGAGCACACACTTTAATTATTTAATACTCATGCTTTGACTAAAGTTTGAGCCTGGTGTGAGTTTGGGTCACTTTACTGAATACACGCTTTTGCAAGAATAAGCTTTATAAGCCATGAAATTACTTATGCCTGATAATTCTGTTTTAAGTTTCTACAACGGCTGGCTTCACCGCATATGCATCTGAGACTCGGAAGTACAATTACCATGTAGACGGCTACTACAAGACCGAGAAGAGTGTATTCATATGCCCTGTGACTGGACTTTTCTTATTTTCTGCGTCTTTACGAACACCCGAATGCTCATATATAGAACGTGAAAATGGCACTGTCATTTGAATTTGGTCTATAAATGATCAACGTTTTTCATTAGCCATTATAGAATATACGGCTAATGAACTTGTATGGGCCAGATGAAGTGGAGATAACAGAAATCTGGAATCAGACAGAATTTTAAGTTTCTCGAGAGTCCTTTTCACTACTTACACTTCAATATATTCATGTATTGGTATCAAAATATCAGCCAACCCAAAGTAACATAAACATGTCAAGTGACGCAATAACTGTACACCTTTTATCCATTTTCCATCTTTTAGACTGTTCTTTCTTCTTTCCAATGAGTGTTTGCTTGCTGATTTCATTTTCGATTTGTAAGAATTATTTTGCACTTTCTTTGCTTTCTGGATAATTTTGCTTGGAACAGAAATTTTCGTCTTCTTAAAATCCATGCTAAGTTGCCAGTTACATGAAAGCTCTGCAAAACACAGCATTTGATTTGCTATACTCCAGTAAATATCGTGATATCGATAAAACGGTTGTTGTTTACTAATTTCTTTTTCAGACCTTTGTTAATATATTTGATGCAGTGTTGAATACTATTCTATAAATCAACGACTTGCGTTGATGTTAAAAAAAGAAGTCGCAAAGATGTCCATATCGCAACCGAAATAAAAAACAGCCATCGTCGAAGGCGCAGACCGCAACCGGACACATCTAATCGCCGTTTTGGCAATTTTTTACCGATTTGAAAAATAACACAATGGGTGGGGTTCGGTGGATGGGGGCTCTTCTGTATCTCAGTATTACACCAGATACTTTTTTGCCATAATAAGAAGTAAGAAGCTCATTTTCGTCCAAGGACATAAAGACTAGATAAGTTTTCTGTTGTGCTGGAATACACAGTGCAAATAATAATAAAGTAAATACACGGCGCGAGCAAAGCTTCGCAGGAGCATATTTGGTAAATATCCATTCTTCCCGTTACAAAGTTACAGGAACATTTCTTCCAGAAAACACTCATGTGACTATTTCTAACATTTCTTGGCTTTCTGACATTAAGCACAACAGAATTATGGTATACCGATGTAGGAACAGATAACTAAAATTTGTTTTGTTACATAAAATACTGCGCATAGATATTAATCCTTACGAAAATTATCCCAAATTTTGTTCCGGCTGTTAACATATACGTTGTCAAATACAAGTTAGAGAACAAACTAATGCATAAACATGATCACCGTGGGAACAGAAATGCAAAACTATTCACTTGTAAAATTAAATATTCACAAAAAAGATACCTGAGCTGAATATTGGTTTCTCATCCTCACCAATGAATATTTGAATGGCGAGTGATGAGCACACATATTTTATAATTAAAACTGTTCTTTAAAATCAAACAAACTTCAGCAGAAATAATACATATCAAATTTTTATATTCATAATGAAAATGTAATCATATAATCGAGTTTAACTGCTGTAAACTTATTGCCACTCTGAAGACTTTTTGCATTCTGTCGACCTAGTGCGGCTTGCCCAGGTACAGCTCTAGCTTAAATGTTCATACAAAACATGCAAAAAAATAAAAATGTTAAAGTTTTGTGCTTTAACATTATTTAACAAAATTATACACAAGAAATCCGCAACGGTAATATCATAATAAGACCTGTAAGAAGTTGGGTTAATATTTTATTCAAATTGAATCTGGAAACATAGCAGCAATATCTATGAAACAAAATAATAGCATTAAATCAATGTCAGGTTGCTGTAGAGAAAGTGTACGTTAGCCTCAAAATATGTTTCTTTATGACCGTAACCAGTGCTTATTACGAGCAGTGCGTGACACAATGTACCAGCGAATGCTGTGCTCTCCTTCTCACCCATTTAACGACTGCCAGGAACTGATGTCAGAAAATCATCCTAAAGACTGGAACGCGCTGAAAGATGCTTGCGACAATTAAACGTCTTTCCGGATAGAGGCCTGTATCCTGTGCTGGGGAGCTGTATGGGGAAATTCTATTCAGACTGCGCTCTCATCTACTACTCCTGCTCTGAATCTTTGACATCAATGTAATTAAGCGTCTTTTTTGTTGTGTTTCCTTTATTCATTTATATTGATTATTTATAAAACGTCAGCCTGCGCCTGCATTCATTAACTTTAGTGAATCTCATCCTTAAATCGAGTCTTTAACTGAAGGTTCACTAAACGATGTGCAGTTTCTGTTCAGCGGGAGAAAATGTTGGCTTGTATCAATCATTGGGAGTTACGAAAAGTATTTTTACTATGTTTTCGTGAGAAATGAATTTTCTTTGTCTTATTTGGTTATTATTTAGTTAATTTTAAGCCCCCCTTATGTTGACTCAAAGACTAGACTCATTTTGAGCACACACTTTAATTATTTAATGCTCATGCTTTGACTAAAGTTTGCGTCTGGTGTGAGTTTGGGTCACTTTGCTGGGTACAGGCTTTTGCAAGAATAAGCTTTATAAGCCATGAAATTACTTATGCCTGATAATTCTGTTTTAAGTTTCTCAACGGCTGGCTTCACCGCATATGCATCTGAGACTCGGAAGTACAATTACCATGTAGACGGCTACTACAAGAGCGAGACGAGTGTATTCTTATGCCCTGTGACTAGACTTTACTTATTTTCTGCGTCCTTACGAACAGCCGAATGCTCATATATAGAACGTGAAAATGGCACTGTCAATCGAATTTGGTCTGTAAATGATCAACGTTTTTCATTAGCCATTATAGAATATACGGCTAATGAACTTGTATGGGCCAGATGAAGTGGAGATAACAGAAATCTGGAATCAGACAGAATTTTAAGTTTCTCGAGAGTCCTTTTCACTACTTACACTTCAATATATTCATGTATTGGTATCAAAATATCAGCCAACCCAAAGTAACATAAACATGTCAAGTGACGCAATAACTGTACACCTTTTATCCATTTTCCATCTTTTAGACTGTTCTTTCTTCTTTCCAATGAGTGTTTGCTTGCTGATTTCATTTTCGATTTGTAAGAATTATTTTGCACTTTCTTTGCTTTCTGGATAATTTTGCTTGGAACAGAAATTTTCGTCTTTTTAAAATCCATGCTAAGTTGCCAGTTACATGAAAGCTCTGCAAAACACAGCATTTGATTTGCTATACTCCAGTAAATATCGTGATATCGATAAAACGGTTGTTGTTTACTAATTTCTTTTTCAGACCTTTGTTAATATATTTGATGCAGTGTTGAATACTATTCTATAAATCGACGACTTGCGTTGATGTTAAAAAAAGAAGTCGCAAAGATGTCCATATCGCAACCGAAATAAAAAACAAGCCATCGTCGAAGGCGCAGACCGCAACCGGACACATCTAATCGCCGTTTTGGCAATTTTTTACCGATTTGAAAAATAACACAATGGGTGGGGTTCGGTGGATGGGGGCTCTTCTGTATCTCAGTATTACACCAGATACTTTTTTGCCATAATAAGAAGTAAGAAGCTCATTTTCGTCCAAGGACATAAAGACTAGATAAGTTTTCTGTTGTGCTGGAATACACAGTGCAAATAATAATAAAGTAAATACACGGCGCGAGCAAAGCTTCGCAGGAGCATATTTGGTAAATATCCATTCTTCCCGTTACAAAGTTACAGGAACATTTCTTCCAGAAAACCATCATGTGACTATTTCTAACATTTCTTGGCTTTCTGACATTAAGCACAACAGAATTATGGTATACCGATGTAGGAACAGATAACTAAAATTTGTTTTGTTACATAAAATACTGCGCATAGATATTAATCCTTACGAAAATTATCCCAAATTTTGTTCCGGCTGTTAACATATACGTTGTCAAATACAAGTTAGAGAACAAACTAATGCATAAACATGATCACCGTGGGAACAGAAATGCAAAACTATTCACTTGTAAAATTAAATATTCACAAAAAAGATACCTGAGCTGAATATTGGTTTCTCATCCTCACCAATGAATATTTGAATGGCGAGTGATGAGCACACATATTTTATAATTAAAACTGTTCTTTAAAATCAAACAAACTTCAGCAGAAATAATACATATCAAATTTTTATATTCATAATGAAAATGTAATCATATAATCGAGTTTAACTGCTGTAAACTTATTGCCACTCTGAAGACTTTTTGCATTCTGTCGACCTAGTGCGGCTTGCCCAGGTACAGCTCTAGCTTAAATGTTCATACAAAACATGCAAAAAAATAAAAATGTTAAAGTTTTGTGCTTTAACATTATTTAACAAAATTATACACAAGAAATCCGCAACGGTAATATCATAATAAGACCTGTAAGAAGTTGGGTTAATATTTTATTCAAATTGAATCTGGAAACATAGCAGCAATATCTATGAAACAAAATAATAGCATTAAATCAATGTCAGGTTGCTGTAGAGAAAGTGTACGTTAGCCTCAAAATATGTTTCTTTATGACCGTAACCAGTGCTTATTACGAGCAGTGCGTGACACAATGTACCAGCGAATGCTGTGCTCTCCTTCTCACCCATTTAACGACTGCCAGGAACTGATGTCAGAAAATCATCCTAAAGACTGGAACGCGCTGAAAGATGCTTGCGACAATTAAACGTCTTTCCGGATAGAGGCCTGTATCCTGTGCTGGGGAGCTGTATGGGGAAATTCTATTCAGACTGCGCTCTCATCTACTACTCCTGCTCTGAATCTTTGACATCAATGTAATTAAGCGTCTTTTTTGTTGTGTTTCCTTTATTCATTTATATTGATTATTTATAAAACGTCAGCCTGCGCCTGCATTCATTAACTTTAGTGAATCTCATCCTTAAATCGAGTCTTTAACTGAAGGTTCACTAAACGATGTGCAGTTTCTGTTCAGCGGGAGAAAATGTTGGCTTGTATCAATCATTGGGAGTGACGAAAAGTATTTTTACTATGTTTTCGTGAGAAATGAATTTTCTTTGTCTTATTTGGTTATTATTTAGTTAATTTTAAGCCCCCCTTATGTTGACTCAAAGACTAGACTCATTTTGAGCACACACTTTAATTATTTAATGCTCATGCTTTGACTAAAGTTTGCGTCTGGTGTGAGTTTGGGTCACTTTGCTGGGTACAGGCTTTTGCAAGAATAAGCTTTATAAGCCATGAAATTACTTATGCCTGATAATTCTGTTTTAAGTTTCTCAACGGCTGGCTTCACCGCATATGCATCTGAGACTCGGAAGTACAATTACCATGTAGACGGCTACTACAAGAGCGAGACGAGTGTATTCTTATGCCCTGTGACTAGACTTTACTTATTTTCTGCGTCCTTACGAACAGCCGAATGCTCATATATAGAACGTGAAAATGGCACTGTCAATCGAATTTTTTCTGTAAATGATCAACGTTTTTCATTAGCCATTATAGAATATACGGCTAATGACCGGATATGGGCCAGATGAAGTGGAGATAACAGAAATCTGGAATCAGACAGAATTTTAAATTTCTCGAGAGTCCTTTTCACTACTTACACTTCAATATATTCATGTATTGGTATCAAAATATCAGCCAACCCAAAGTAACATAAACATGTCAAGTGACGCAATAACTGTACACCTTTTATCCATTTTCCATCTTCTAGACTGTTCTTTCTTCTTTCCAATGAGTGTTTGCTTGCTGATTTCATTTTCGATTTGTAAGAATTATTTTGCACTTTCTTTGCTTTCTGGATAATTTTGCTTGGAACAGAAATTTTCGTCTTCTTAAAATCCATGCTAAGTTGCCAGTTACATGAAAGCTCTGCAAAACACAGCATTTGATTTGCTATACTCCAGTAAATATCGTGATATCGATAAAACGGTTGTTGTTTACTAATTTCTTTGTCAGACCTTTGTTAATATATTTGATGCAGTGTTGAATACTATTCTATAAATCGACGACTTGCGTTGATGTTAAAAAAAGAAGTCGCAAAGATGTCCATATCGCAACCGAAATAAAAAACAAGCCATCGTCGAAGGCGCAGACCGCGACCGGACACACCTAATCGCCGTTTTGGCAATTTTTTACCGATTTGAAAAATAACACAATGGGTGGGGTTCGGTGGATGGGGGCTCTTCTGTATCTCAGTATTACACCAGATACTTTTTTTGCCATAATAAGAAGTAAGAAGCTCATTTTCATCCAAGGACATAAAGACGAGATAGGTTTTCTGTTGTGCTGGAATACACAGTGCAAATAATAATAAAGTAAATACACGGCGCGAGCAAAGCTTCGCAGGAGCATATTTGGTAAATATCCATTCTTCCCGTTACAAAGTTACAGGAACATTTCTTCCAGCAAACACTCATGTGACTATTTCTAACATTTCTTGGCTTTCTGACATTAAGCACAACAGAATTATGGTATACCGATGTAGGAACAGATAACTAAAATTTGTTTTGTTACATAAAATACTGCGCATAGATATTAATCCTTACGAAAATTATCCCAAATTTTGTTCCGGCTGTTAACATATACGTTGTCAAATACAAGTTAGAGAACAAACTAATGCATAAACATGATCACCGTGGGAACAGAAATGCAAAACTATTTACTTGTAAAATTAAATATTCACAAAAAAGATACCTGAGCTGAATATTGGTTTCTCATCCTCACCAATGAATATTTGAATGGCGAGTGATGAGCACACATATTTTATAATGTAAACTGTTCTTTAAAATCAAACAAACTTCAGCAGAAATAATACATATCAAACTTTTATATTCATAATGAAAATGTAATCATATAATCGAGTTTAACTGCTGTAAACTTATTGCCACTCTGAAGACTTTTTGCATTCTGTCGACCTAGTGCGGCTTGCACAGGTACAGCTCTAGCTTAAATGTTCATACAAAACATGCAAAAAAATAAAAATGTTAAAGTTTTGTGCTTCATTTTTAAAAATGTGGTTTAGGCAATTATTGTTTGCAGTGATATTTTTTCCTGAAGTGTCAACACAACAGCAAAATTATACACAAGAAATCCGCAACGGTAATATCATAATAAAACCTGTAAGAAGTTGGGTTAATATTTTATTCAAATTGAATCTGGAAACATAGCAGCAATATCTATGAAACAAAATAATAGCATTAAATCAATGTCAGGGTGCTGTAGAGAAAGTGTACGTTAGCCTCAAAATATGTTTCTTTATGACCGTAACCAGTGCTTATTACGAGCAGTGCGTGACACAATGTACCAGCGAATGCTGTGCTCTCCTTCTCACCCATTTAACGACTCTCAGGAACTGATGTCAGAAAATCATCCTAAAGACTGGAACGCGCTGAAAGATGCTTGCGACAATTAAACGTCTTTCCGGATAGAGGCCTGTATCCTGTGCTGGGGAGCTGTATGGGGAAATTCTATTCAGACTGCGCTCTCATCTACTACTCCTGCTCTGAATCTTTGACATCAATGTAATTAAGCGTCTTTTTTGTTGTGTTTCCTTTATTCATTTATATTGATTATTTATAAAACGTCAGCCTGCGCCTGCATTCATTAACTTTAGTGAATGTCATCCTTAAATCGAGTCTTTAACTGAAGGTTCACTAAACGATGGGCATTTTCTGTTCAGCGGGAGAAAATGTTGGCTTGTATCAATCATTGGGAGTGACGAAAAGTATTCTTACTATGTTTTCGTGAGAAATGAATGTTCTTTGGCTGTCTTATTTGGTTATTATTTAGTTACTTTTAAGTCCCCCCATGCTGGTTCAAAGTCATCTTTAGGCTAGACTCATTTTGAGCACACACTCTTTAATTATTTAATGCTCATGCTTTGACTAAAGTATGAGTCTGATGTGAGTTTGGGTCACTTTACTGAGTACAGGTTTTTGCAAGAATGAGCTTTATAAGCCATGAAATTACTTATGCCTGATAATTCTGTTTCAAGTTTCTACAACGGATGACTTCACCGCATATGCATCTGAGACTTGGAAGTACAATTACCATGTAGGCGACTACTACAAGAGCGAGACGAGTGTATTCATATGCCCTGTGACTGGACTTTACTTACGAACAGCCGAATGCTCATATATAGAACGTGAAAATGGCACTGTCATTCGAATTTGGTCTGTAAATGATCAACGTTTTTCATTAGCCATTATAGAATGAACGAGCATGGGCCAGATGAAGTGGAGATAACAGAAATCAAGAATCAGAGAGAACGAAGTTTATACTTCAATATATTCATGTATTGGTATTAAAATAACAACCAACCAAAAATAACATAAACATGTCAAGTGACGCAATAACTGTACACCTTTTATCCATTTTGCATCTTTTAGACTGTATACTTTCTTCTTTACGATGAGTGTTTGCTTGCTGATTTCATTTTCGATTTATAGGATATTTTTTGCACTTTGTTCGTTTGCTGGATAGTTTTGCTTAGAACAGAAAGTTTTCATCTTTGTTAAAATCCATAAGATGCCAGTTACATAAAAACTCTACATAACGCGGCTTTGGTTTGCTGTATTCCAGTAAATTTTGTGATATCGATAAAACGTCGATCTGAGGTTGCTTCAGTGAACAGACAGTGGCAACACTGAATATGGTTGTTGTTTGCTAATTTGTTTTTCCCACGCTTAGTTAACATCTTTGATGCAGTGATGCAATCGACGACTTGTGTCGACGTAAAAAATAGAAGTCGCAAAGATGTCCAGATCAATTGGTCGCTTTGAAATTGATGCAAATTAGCACTTTAAATGTTATATTTATTCATATACGTGCCAGATATTACCGATTAATTTAAAAAATATTCTTCGCAACAGACTTATTGCATATGTTGTGTTACCGTATGCGAATTTTTGCAGAGCAATGAGAACTATTCCCAATTATTGTCACTGAGCAGACGGTGATGTGAGTAATATCATTGTGACGTCTACATTTCCCCCGAGGTCTAAATAGAATGTAAGACAATTGGCTGAGCAACATTTAGTCAAATTTTGTGCACGGGTTATATACGGTGGATTGGTTCGCGTGACATGGCTATGGTAGAAAAAATGTAATCACTTAGAAACACCTTCCCGCATCGTACGAATTCAAGAAAGTTTGGGGACTGAAAATCCCCAAGTCTGTTGGAGCTTGAATAGACCAAGCTCCATGTTCTGCCGCTGTGCGAGTATAGCAGACATCAATGTCATAAATGTATACAGGAAAGAAATAATAAAATTACAACATAATCTGACAGAACTTTACCGTTATATCTCGAAGTGAACTTGCTTAATTGTAGCACATGAAATTAAGAAGACTTCTGTAGACATAATTTATTTAACATGTTAAGATAAAGCACTTGTCTAGGTCAGACCTAACCATATGTATTTGTGCTTTGTAAGAATAAAAGCTGAACGCCTATTCAATTTGATGAGTTTCTAATTGACACACTTATGTTACTTTGAGGTTCTTTTGGAAATGTAAATAGGAAAATAACTAATACAAGAAAAAAGTAAAGGAAAATCTTGTTCTTCGTGCCATTGCACACAACGTTTGCTTTGTCATGGGAAGAAATGCCATATAAAACGTTCACAATAGAAGAAAGAATTTCCCTTGATAAACGAGAATTTGCACGCAGACGCACATAGTATAAAGCAACCACAAAACACACACAGTGTTATCGTGAGCTTGGAGGAGACAAAATGGTTTCGTATAAATGGTGCTTAACATTGCCCCAAATTTGTTTTGCCATTTCTCCGAAGAATTCAATGAAAGGAAAGATATTACGATAGCGAAATGGAGAGAAGAAAGGTAGAATATCACAGCTCTTCTCCCCAACACATCTCTAATAGGAACGGTTGTTGTCAAGAACTTGTCAGCAGTTGTTGGAGAAAACTATAATGATCTAATACACCATGGTATGGCGCAAATCGTCTTTTCACTGGATCTTGTTGATGGACGTTGAGTGGGGGAGGGGAGGACTTGCAAAGTGGGGAAGGCCTCATGACCTAAAATCCCTCAGAAAATTACATCAACATCAAAAACATCTCTCATTGTAACAGTTATATGTTTCGGATGTGCTTCTCAGAACACCGAAATAATGTCAAGAAAACAAATTTTTGGGAATATGTAAAAGAATTGAAACTAAAATAAAAACTAATTGTGCTGAAAGAAAGAGAAACAAATCTAGGTAGATATAACTGGTGTCAAGAAATGTATTTCTGACAAGTTACATGTGTATAACATATCGAAATAAAGATCACTATGCATATGTCTATAAAGCAATTCCAAGCAAAAGTGGGTTTAGCGAAGTATAGCGTGGGCTAGAAATAGTGATGTACATGACAGGTAAAATTCGTGTACTGTTCATGTACTGTTCTTGTGTCTCATAATGACATTTGTTTACCAAGGCATAGATAATTGGTTTCCAATTAGGCAAGATCACGTTATCAAATTAGGAAACGCAAAAAGTGAAAATCTGCATTTCATTTATGAAAGACTCATTTAAGTTTTGTATAAACAAAATCTAAACAACGTGATATTCTAACCTTTAATTTGGATAAAAATAATTATAAATCTATTCAATGAATTATTAAAGAAATATAATTACCGTACATTTGAACAATATTGAGAAATAATGAGAGTTTTAACATTACTTTTACTAGCAACAACAGTTTGCAGCAAGTGTTGTTTACCCGATGTATTCCAAATGACATTTCGAGGAACGCTGACGGTTTTTGAATCTAAGCCTAAGATGAGATCAACCATCATGTCGGTAAAAGCTGCCCTTTCTAAACAAAATAACTTCATTGTAATAATAACTATATCAAATTATATACCATGCGATACTTGATTGTATCAAAAGAAAAGAGTAATAATTAGTCTTACATATATCTTTGGCTTGGGCTTGGTATAAACTTAAGATTAAGGAAAACAGCGCAGAAAGATGAAATATATTTCAAATAAGCAAAATCTCCCTTTAAAGGATTTGAGGGAGAAAGAATAGTTGCTTTGGTTTCTTTCACAAGGGCACTTCAGAAAATTGTTCAGAAGTAGACAGACTCATGTTTGCATTTAAACCAATTTGATACGCGGTTAAATACAGCAGAGCTAGTGTAAAATCCTTTTCCTTAGGTCTAGAACCAACAAAGATATTTATAACGAATTTAATAAATGCGGCAAATGTAACCGATAATGTTATGAAGTGAAACATTTAGAGTAAGCAGACCGGTCTCAAATTTAATTTTTATGTACGACCAGTTTGACTATTTGACAACACTGAAAACATTGTTTTACCAATGGCAATAGAAGGAATTGCAATAAGCTAGGTAAAAATACTCGTATCTGGTTACTTTATTGAGTATTTCTTCGCATATTGTATGACTGTTAATTTAATAAGTAGGTTGGTACTGCTAGCTTGGTACAGAGTGATCAATTTCAAATTGTGGATCTTGAAAATAAAGCTGATGCGGGTGTATGTGTTGGAGCAGGTGCATTTATCCTCTGAATTTTAGTTTCGCAATGCAGCACTATCACGAAGTTAGAACAGAATCATCCATAGGTCTGGCTGACACCATGTACTAAAGATAATGGTATTGGATTGGTTCTGTATTTGTTAAAAATCAGAGCAAAAATGAAAACCAAGTTCAATGAATAACACAACTTCCGAGTTTCAACACATCAGTTGTGAAACCTGAACACCGACTGTTAAAACATTTGATGGCGTAATTGAATAGTTAAGCGTGGAAAAGTGGGTTCCCCATCTATGTATTGTGATGCACAGCACCATAAATTCTGAGGATAGCAACGAACATCTTGTTTTCGTTTATTTAATTACAATGAACTAGACATTTGTCCTTTTGTCTATTCGGTTATTTTTGCCGCATTTAGATTAAAATCTTTAAACTTAAACAGATGATGACTTGAATGAGGGCATTATTTAGATATTAGATATCAGATATTAGGTACATGCACAGCAACATTAGATACTCCGCTTTAAAAATTGAACCTAAATATAATTTGTACAATGCATGTGATTGCACTGAGTGCCTTTCTATGTTAGCTTCGTCAAGACCTGTGGCTAGATGTGACTACCCAACAGCAGAGAATTGATACAATCAATTTTTCTGACGGACATTTCTTTAATTATACATCCATACGAGATCGGTTCAAGGTAAGGACAATTTTCACTTTTCTGATTATATAAAAACAATTCCTGAGAATTGCTGAGAATATCAACAATTACGTGTTCATACGGTTCAATGGACAAATCATTTGAGAAACTAAATCACAGGCCACTATGACGTCATATAATTCTGTGCTGCCAGTTTCCTCAAACTGGTTGTACATCAGTGATGCGGACGTCATAGTTCATTGTGACATTTGTATGACACAATCACTGCCATTTATTGTTCGTGCAACCTTTATCCTTGTATTCGGTTTTAAGGAATGGCTCGTAAAATGTTAGTTGTGAATTCCGTGACCGGTTTTGAAACGCACTTTATTCACTTACCAAGGCAAGTCCCCGCTCATCACACAGAGCGAACTCTTGACCTGATTACCCGACTAAAGTTCTAACCACCTGAGATGACCGTTACTCCTTCAATTTATTTAGTTTCTAAAGGCCTGTCATTGCAGCACCTCTCATTTTGAAATTTCTGTTTCAGGTTGAAACTAAATATGATTTCATCTTCAATCTCTTGGCTTTTTATCGAACATAGTTATAAATTATATTCTATTTGCATAGAAGATGCCATTTTACTTCTTTCTTTTGTTTCATGATGTCATAAAATGTTCTCTTGGAATTGTAAAACAAAGCCATTTAGTTACATGCCGAGTAATTAATTTTTCCTGTTCAATCAAATATAAAATATGATTAGCGAATATAAAACAAGATTCATCTTGACAAGATAAATGACATAAAATAAACAAAAATAATAAAATAAAAGAATTCCAGAAATATATCTTTTTATTTGTTTATCGTCTTGCACTGTTTAGTTTTCAAATGCTAAAAAACAGGAATACCAGAAACATTTAAGGTTTTTGAGCTTGAACATTGTGATTTACATGATTTTAGACTGCATTGGTGCAACTGAGAAAACACAAGTAGTCAAACACACTCGGATCCGAGGTAGAAGGGTTTTCAGCTTAAAGAGTCACATGACTAGTCCCAAAAATGCTTGTGGTTCTTATAATTTAAATTTATATGCTTTTTCGTGCAGTCAAGTATCACAACCTTTTTAAAATGAGTGACATTGTTTTGCTAAAAGGGCGCGGATTATGAGGTCAGTTACCACGGAGGCAAGAGAAGATGCAGGAAGTACAAAGACAGATCTAAGATCCACAGACTGTGTTTGTCAGGTTTGTACCACTCAATATTGTTTCATATTTACAAATCGTGATAAATAACCTCTAGGGATAATTTTCTAGAGGGAAGGCGCAGTAGATATGTTCAGCAGTGTGTATTCTTTCTCGTCCCATGTCAACAGTAGATATGTTCAGCAGTGTGTATTCTTTCTCGTCCCGTGTCAACAGTAGATATGTTCAGCAGTGTGTATTCTTTCTCGTCCCGTGTCAACAGTAGATATGTTCAGCAGTGTGTATTCTTTCTCGTTCCGTGTCAACAGTAGATATGTTCAGCAGTGTGTATTCTTTCTCGTCCCGTGTCAACAGTAGATATGTTCAGCAGTGTGTATTCTTTCTCGTCCCGTGTCAACAGTAGATATGTTCAGCAGTGTGTATTCTTTCTCGTCCCGTGTCAACAGTAGATATGTTCAGCAGTGTGTATTCTTTCTCGTCCCGTGTCAACAGTAGATATGTTCAGCAGTGTGTATTCTTTCTCGTCCCGTGTCAACAGTAGATATGCTCAGCAGTGTGTATTCTTTCTCGTTCCGTGTCAACATCCTCACACCCCAAAATATGTATATTAAAATATTTAACGGTTTATCCCCAGATAGATAGAAGATATGCAATTAAAATAATTTGATGACCGCAAACACTATCAGAAATATTATAAAATAAAGCGACACATGTTATAAGTAAACGGGATAGATATTGATACCACAGGCAACATCGCAAATGGATAAGAAGAGGTAACAGGTCAACAATCACAATAATGCGTTACCAGATTGGATTTAAATGTAGAAAAAAGTCGGAAGATGAATTTTTAAACTTAAAAATATAACAAATTCGACATTATTATCATATTTTTAGAATATATTTAGAGCATTTTAAAATTATATTTCACTCTTGTGTGAACACTTTATCCTTGTGAATACCGTGTGCAGGTACTGTTAAATAATTACACTATATATTTAGGACAGTGATATATTATAAGTTTTGTTTATAAATTTATTGAGCCAGGTGTGAAGGTGGGCACCACGTTCATTGGTATTGGAAACAAAACGATACAAGTGGACCACTACTCCTATGACAGAAATAAGGGCCACATGACACTGATGCACGATACATGCGTGACCCTGGAATTACTTGAATGCAAGTTACATTAGTTTTTTTGTGTGTCTTATATTAAAGATCGTTTAGAATAGATAGATTTGTAGCCTGCATGTGTTTTACATGTTCTAAGTTGCTATCTTTTCTTGTTCTGCACATGATCCACAACATAAACTTCATTAAAGCAAGGCTACCTGCCAATTCATTCCATTCCCTGACAATTATTTATAATATTCATTATTAGAGGGTGTTCTAAAAATTAAAAATAAAACAAAGTGGAGGAGCAGAAGAAAATTTGGGTTTGACCAAATAAATAGTATGATGTTGAAACGCAAACATTTGATGTATTTAAAAGCATTCCAGTGTATTATTTTTTTAAACTGCATGCATTTTCATCCTATTTTTACCAGTGAAATGAGAATTAGCATGAAAACATATAAAATGACAATTTTACACGTTATGTATGAATTCTAATTTGCGCTATATCATTAATTAAAATAACACATACCCATACAATCAAAATCAATAATAAATATATATATGATTTAATTGCAGATTCTAATTATTCATCCAAGGGCAATTCCGTTATTGCAGGCGCATATTTTGATTTCGTACCTAGAATACTAAATAGAGGTGTATTTGCTCCACCACCAAACTGCACTTTTAAAAATTAAGAGGTAACTTACATCTGAAGCTTTCGTTAAAAATTAAAATAAAATGCATAACTTGCTTATTGTGTACTATAGGGATACAAGTATAGTTTTATTAACGTAAATGGTAAATCAGCAATATGAAATTAATAGATCTATTCTCTATATTGCTGACAATGACAATGAAAGCAATATTGCACGTTGTCTTTGCAGCCGTAAAAAGCTATGGTATCACAAAGAATAACAAGAAAAAAACACGAAAAAGACAAAAAAAGGGATTAAAGCAAGGATGGCAGAATGAAGGAATGTGTTGCTTTGTTTTATAGCATTGATGATCGTTTCGTGAAGAGGAGAGAACTGTTGAAAGTGTTTGTAAAGAAGAAAAACACTATGTTTCATCTTGAAGAAGCATAATCGCTGGAAAAGAAAATGGCAAAAAACACAGGCATGGAAAGTGAAAGGCTGAAAGCTAAGTGCACACGAAATATAACACTTATGAGGAAAAAAATCTTTTGAAGTCTCTGCTGATGTCAAATGTCTTGAACAAAACTATGACAAGTAGCGATATATGCAAAAAATACGATCGTTGAAATTTCATTTCACTTTGTAAGGAAGTGTTTTTGCGACAGATGTTATATTGTAGGGGCAGCTCAAATACTTTTCAATGACATATTTATATATCTGGATGTACTGTGTGATAACTGCTAAACTGTATATTAAAAGTCAAAATGAGCTTTTTTATACTGAAAAGATTTCTAAGCTGTTGTGTTTACTTTTTATGTTTCGAGGTGTTTCTATAAAAAGAATTTCATGTGTTTGTTTGATGTATTTACTTAAATTTTCATAAAACAGTTACACATATTTTGACACTTTTTAAGTCAAAGTTTAAGAAATGAAATATAAATAATGTGACTGAAGATTGTGTATAGCGTGTATTTTGTTAAGAGCAGATTAAAGTTATTACTTGCTACAGAAAAATGCAAAAATCCAACATAACGTTTCTTATTGATATAAAATATTCTATAATTAGAATGTAAAATCGATATTATTTCGAAAGAAAAGGCTCTTGTTTTTTGAAAATATGCAGGAGGCCAGCTTTTTACGAATGGGTAATACCTGTGTTTCATTTACAGCTTATTGTTTGGAGTATAAAGCAATAATTAAAACATTGTTCCATTTTATTATGTGAGAAATGTCAATGTTATTTTCATGTTTACTTCAACACAGATGTATTGAAATAAAAATATGAATGCATCTGAAATATTTATATGTTTACCTATCAAGCATCTATTGAAACTCAAAAGGATTTACAGACTTGGCTTAACAGAAGTCAAATAGATCAAAGAAGATTGTGTTTTAGAAAGGCTTTTTAATGGCTTTTGAATGGCTATATAAACAGTTGTGTTTTGAAAGGTGAAATTAAACCGTTCTTACGTCGACCATAAACATCCGTGCGTGACGGAAACATTAACAATGAAGCAAGCAAAATATTGGGATTCAGAGCTTCAGGACTGCACCTACTACAGCAATGAAGTGGAATACTGTTGCTCACCTAAATGTTATTATTGAGCTTTTATAGAGAACAGTTCAATTATTCTGAACAAGAACAAAAGGCTGTTGTTTTTTGTGCAGAAGTGAAATGTGCTACTTAAATTTGCAAAAATGTGCAATTACCGGTGTAAAACCCAATTCAAATATATAGATGACAGCTAAGCCCAAATTATTCTTTGTGTTAATACACAATAAGAGTATAGCTTATCAATAGAACATTTCATTGGTAAGATCAATCAACTTCATAATATTATCCTTTAGCAGAACATATCAAGACAAGTGTGCCCTGCTTGTCTCAAGGTTTTGTTTATATATGTTCATTAAGCATTGGCAGCCGCTAGGAATGGATTTAAAATATAAATATTGACTTTTTAAGATTTTACCTATTGCATTTTTTAGATCCAGTCATAAGATGAACAGATATCTTAGTGTTTGATCAAATTATCGACAATTTCGTTTTACTAGAAATCTCTTTGTGGCTTTTAAATGAAGAGAAGATACGATAAGTAGGAACAAATAAACGAATAAATCCATCTTTTGGGCAGAATGGTATTGATAAGAAAACCTAAAAAAATATCCATTTGATGTATGAACACAATAAATTACCTCCAAAAATAGCATAAGTAAAGCGAAAGACACACAAATTGTGCATTACCTACAATAATCATGTTTTATTATATGTATTAAGAGAAAACTGCCGTTCCTGTAAAAGTCGTAACATGTATAAAAAATTAAAATAGCAATAAATACAGTCTGCTCGGGCATTTGATTACTGTAATGTTTTTGTATGCGATTCCTCAGGGCAGTATGGTGTAGTCACGACAGGATCCAAATTGCTGATAAAACATAATAAAATAACAAGATAGTTCCAATAGCTATTTCAGCTTGATACGTACGATTGAAAATATCCTTGAAAATATAAGGCCACATCAGTGTAATGTAATTCTTTTCATAATAAGCAGCAGACTTTCTTCATATTCTGTGGTTATTATTCCGCAAAACTCCCTCCTCCACCACAACAATGACATTTTCGGATTAATTACCATACCTTGCAAACCGTTCAGACAACTCCCTCCTACTCCCACCACCCAAAACAATTCAAATAAGAAGATGATCATAACCCATTAATTGGAATAAACAAGTAATCGTAGATATCACTGGCAACACACCCTTGGTTGACGATTCAATGCGCATATGATCCCATGATTTGTCCTTGTCGGCACACGCTATGCAAATTCAATATACATACTTTTGCTGTGAAAGGTTTCTAAAGATACCCCTTTATCTACAACAAATGTGTAATTAACGTAAATAACTTCTTTTTTGCTAGTCATTGCACCCCACATTTATACACACATTTAGTTTCTACGTTCTAGGCAGCAGTGTGTCAAGTATGGGAAATAAAATACTTTCTGATTAGTACAGTACATAACAGGTAAAATATATGTGTGGTGCTGTGTTTCGTAATAAGGATAAAATTTGTGTGCAGGTATAGGTAACTTGATTTCAATTAGGAAATATCAAGTTATTAACTCAAAACAGATTATCACGATAAAAGCACACAGGTGCTGAGCTTCGTAATAAGGATAATATTGTTGTACAGATATAGATATCTAAATAATGTAGGTATAAATGTAGGTATATACGAACTTGAATGTATTAAAGATTTTCATAGATCTTTTATTTGTATTATGTTATTTCAGCTAAATCTTACAGGGCAAAGGATGAAAGTTGTAGTTTTACTGTCGCTAGCAACAGTAGTATACAGTAGGTGCTGCTTGCCCGATGCCTTTCAAATGTCCTTCCTAGGAAGTCAGACCATTTTGGAAGCTAAACCCCAGATGAAGTCCACCATCGTATTGGTAACTACTTGAAACTGAATTAATTTTCCAAAACTGCAATTTTAACTTAGCAATAAAAAATTAGACAAATCTTTCTCATGCTTTGACTTTTATAAACACTCAAGATAAACCAGGTCAGAATGATTCACTTTTTAGACCAACTGACGTCGTCAGGCTAGCCTTATCACATCAATAGAAGGTATCCGTCGTCTGTTTGTACGTATGTAGTATATCGATAGGTACATAGGTACGTATTTAAACTTTAAACTTTGGACAATTTACTCTTTTTGGCGATTCGTCAAAAATTCGCCAAATGGATAAAATTGTCAAAAGTTTAAAGTTTAAATAGGTTTGAAAATATGCATTTCCAATTTTTGATGTCAATTTTCAAAATACTTCTCTCATAGTTGTGATCAGATTTTCTTGAAATTTCGCACGAATATTTAGCTAATCTTTAGCTAAACCTGTCTTAAGAAGTTATTTTATCTCGGCAATCTGCCAAAAGTGGCCAAATGTGGGACATTTATAATTCTTTGGCAGCCAATTTTTAAATGCTTCTTCTCCCACAATTTTTATTAAATTTTCTTCAAATATTGTACGACTGCTCTCACGATAGGGCTCTAGAAAAAACTTGCTTTTTTTCCGTTCCACCAAAATTGGCTAAATAGGGGGATTTGTAATTTATTGGCGTCAAAATTCCTTTCAATTTTGTACGATCTTCTCTAGGTAGACCCCTCTAGAAAAGATAATTTTTTTGGCAATCCGCAAAAAATTGGCCAAATCGGGGGCATTTAAAACTAGAGCTTTGGTGAGACAGGAAACCCCGTGTAACACGACATCTTAGTGAAAATATAACATTGTGCATTGGGATGATATATTGTAAAAGAAGGTTTCTGACCAAAAAACTCGACTCGTAAAAACGTCGAAATTTTCACAATATTTTTTTTACAAAACTGAACAATAACCGACCATTGCGCATCTTCACTATTTATACTTTCTTCCTGTAAGTTTTGGTTTGCTTCCGATGATAGAGATAGCGCGCGAACAAAAGTCGATGCAGAAAAAGACTTGAGTCCAAAAAACGTAAAAGCGTTGAAATTTTCACATTTTTAACAAAATCGAAAAATAATCTGTCATTGCACAACTTCACTATGATGTTTTCTTCCTGTTTGCTTCCGATAAATAGTAACAGAGATATCGCGCATGCTGAGAAACAGACGGACGGACGGACAGACGGACAAGTTCATAATTATATCCCTCCGTTGCACAGGGGATAATCAATTTTTTGGTTGCCAATTTTCAAAATGCTTCTTTTTCCACAATTTTGATCGGATTGTCTTCAAATTGTTTAGATTGTCTAGAAATGTTTAGTATGAATACCTCTCGTGAAAAGTTGCTCTTTCTTGCGATTCACCAAAAACTGTCCAAATGGGAGGATCAACGCAAGTTAAATGCACATGCGCAGTGGTCAGAAATTCCAACCGCTCATCAACGTAAGTTGAATAAACATGTGCATCGGTAAGAAATACGAGTCGCGCATCGACGCAAGTTAACTAAACATGCGCACTGGTTTAAATTCGAACCTCGTATCAACACAGGTGAATTAAATATGCACAATGGTCGAAAATAGGAACGTCGTATCAACGAAAGTTAAATAAATATGTGCACTGGTCTAAAATGCCAACCGTACATCGACACAAATAAACATACACACTGGTCTGAAATGCAAACTGCACATCAACGCAAGTTAAATAAACATGCGCACTGGTCCGAAATGCGAACCGCGCAGTAATGCATGTTACAAAAATATGGCCACTGGTTGGAATAGCGAACCGCACATCAACGAAAGCTAAATAAATATGAGCACTGGTCAGAAGTGCATACCCCGCAAAATTATACATACTTAATTTTAAAACAAACTTTTCTTCTTGTCAAAACGCAAGCGTAAACGTGATCACATGTGTTTGGTTATATCGCCATTCACTGGTCGTTTCTGTTCCTTGTTTGTGCATGCCCGACCAACAGTACACGTGTGTGGTTACAGTTTCGATCCGTTGTTCGAAGATATCTCTGCTAGACTACCCAGTCTACCAGGGACACACAAGGTCTGTTTCCCATTTTTTCTGTTAAACAAATCTTTTTATTTATCGGTCTATGTTCGGGTCTTTTGTTGAATTATTTGTTTAACTGGGTGTTTGACATTTCGTCTTTTGAAGCCCAATTTTGAGGGAAATGCCAAAGCTCATGCACAATAGAATTGGTGTTCTCGCCTTTTGTAAGCTTGGACTTTGTCCTTGGACAAACTTGTACAATGTGACTACCACTTTGTGGCAACCATGCAATCTTATTCATAAGTGATTCACTAGATCTCGATTGTGAGTAGATGGTCACAATGTCCCTGGACATTCTTGTTAGAATGTCTGTTGGAAATTAAACGTTGACTAATAAAGAAATTCATTATTTAGCTTCGGCAAGATAACTGGCTAGATGTGACCACTCAACACTCAATCTCGATTGTGAGTAGATGGTCACAATGTCCCTGGACATTCTTGTCAGAATGTCTGTTGGAAATTAAACGTTGACTAATAAAGAAATTCATTGCTTAGCTTCGGCAAGATAACTGGCTAGATGTGACCACTCAACAACAGAGAATGGCTACAATTACCGTTTCTAATGGAGTTATTTTTAATGAAACAATCATTCAAGATCGCTGGAAGGTAAGAAACATCACAGAATCATGAACCGAACAAACTGCTTTCTATTCAAATGTTACAAAAATAAATTGGAACAATTTCTATTTTTATTTTACATTTCGTTGGTTGTGTGTGATTATTACCTGCAAGATTACTGTGAGTTTTAGTTATATTATTTTGCTTACTACTGTATTCTGAAAAATATTTTAGTGGCGGGTTCTTGGTGGATGGGATGTAAAATATGTTTCCTTCATATAAAACAGCTATCAACAAATAAAAATGCAGAGGATTCAAATAATTTGTTATTCAATTACGGTACTTCTGCAATGAAGTACTAGTTTGACTGAGCCAAATTTAAAAAACCATGAAATGATATAACTTTTACATTACATTCCTACAAGCTAGACATCACAAGAACTCTGGTTTTTAAATTAATTCATAAATGTTTTTAGATAATGAACGGTTAGCTATTCTTAATGCTTCAAATAAATAATTAACTTATTTGTAGGGTTTGACTTACGAAATTAATAGCCATGGAGGTAATACAACATGCAGGAAGTACAAAGACAAGCCCAAGATCCGCAAAATCTGTCTCTCAGGTTTTTATCTATGTGCATTTATTTCTTGATTGTGAAATACTACGTATTTAAAAATAAGTTTACAATAGCCCTCTTTCAGTATCTAAAACGTCACATAGCCTAATGGCGGATTGAAGCACTCTTAAGTCGTAAGAACAAAACTAATTAATTAAGCTTGGAGCAAAACAATATTAACCGTATTTCTCACTCTGCCCGGTTCTCTAATTCCTCAATACATGTAGTCAGAGTGTAAAAATAGTATATAAATAAAATTAACCGATCGGCCGTTAATTCACATATATATTCATATATTTCTCGCTTTCGCCTTCTGAATTTGTATTTTCTCATTTGAAATTTTAAAAGACAAAAGAGGTAAGTATTTGTAGAATCTTTATACTATTTAAGCATATTTTTCGATCTTACGAATAAAACGTAGAACCTCATTTACTTTAATTATTTTTATTCGATAAAAGGAGTAAATAAATGTGCTAAATTATAAAAAAATTATGCTTTTCAGTCTAAAAATGAAGTTTAGCTAGAATATGTTTTATATGCGTTATACGTCAGTGACAGATTGAAGTCTATTTTGTGTTAATCTGCCAGGAGTCAAGTTTACAGATACTACATTTATTGGAATGGGAAGCACGACGATGAAGGTTGACCACTACTCCTTTGACAGGAATATGGGCCACTTGACATTGATGCACGACGCATGCGTACCACTCGAATTACTTGAATGTAAGGCATTTAGTAATTACTTTGTATACTAAAATGGTAAAGTGTTATTTTCAAATAATCGAAAGACATACTGTTTCACTTCAAACACAAGATTTGGATTGCGAAAAAAAAATATAATTTCCATTCCTAAGCAATTCCGAGAGAAAATTTTCGTTTCAAATAAATAAAAGAAAACTGGGCAGCACTTGTATCTTTTTAATTAGCAACGAATTTGTGCACCGAACTTGACCTAGAATAAAACAGAATAAAGCAATTGTTCACACCCATTTACAAACCTACTAATGCTTTCATTTTTGCTCCATGTGAGCTTTCCCGCATTGATTTGGAAATGGTACTCAATGCACTTTTGACCTAATCGGAAGCACTATCTAGTTGTTAGTTGCCGCTACAATAGATCACCTATGCTACCAATACCGGAAATAAATTATGTGTGGAGAGAACAGCCGACAATAACGAAGGGTTGGGCGAATAGACGGGCGGACAGCACCTGCACCTTCTCTGGTTGGCGGCTAAAACGAGACCACGCACGTGTCTTACGTACTGAATGTTTAAGTTTATTAGTCTTTCAACCACATCCAGCACAATTTCGATAATATTTGGGGTTTGTGCCTCAGACAAAGCAAACGAATGTGAGGACAAAAGTCGTGTTCAATGATAATATTTTTATTAGTTACGGAAATGCTATTAAAAGGTTTCACAGTTTGTTATTATAGGAATATAAATCGAATTCAATGCAATTTATAATGTATATTGTACTCTATAAAGATTCGGTCATACGTTATTACAAAATAACTAAATCAATAGAAGTTTTGGGGCCAAGTTTGTTTTACAAAATATTGAAAATGAACAGTCATAATTATAGATACATAAGCAAATAAGAGTCTTAATATGCAAACTAGGGAAATCATCTCCTATAAAACACTTAATTACAAATTTTAAATTTGAACATTTATACAGTGATGAACCATCCAACTGATGATGAGTAGTAGGGGTAGATTTGTGCGACTAAACCAAAAAAACCAATTTTAAAAGAAGCATAATTCAAACATCCGACACTAAAAACTAAAAATAAGTTAATTACAGATCACTGTGTCATACAAAAACAGATCTAGAAACACGTAGAACAGATATACTACATAAGACAGTGTTAACAATCTTAATTTTTACATAAATTAGTTATTCGCTTGAAAACATGACACAGAGAGTAAATGTAAAATTTTGGCGAAATTATTGTACGAAATATTGAACATGAACTGAGAAATGATCCACATTCTGTTAGAGGTTTAAGACCGAAAATTATTAATTTGTTCGTCGGTCAAAGTCGAAATGAATAGCGTTGCCTATAAAGCTTTTGGCAAACCATTCGCAATTGCTGATCATGAATAGATTTAACAGAAGGTTTACTATATGCATGATATACATCCCTGCGCCGCCTGCTTTGAATTGAACGTGTAACCGGGTTCAACATGGATAGAAAGAGTTGTTTATTGCTGCTGTTTACAAAAAGCCTTATCTAATTTGAAATGCATGCAAAAACAAAAATGTCTTTAAAACACAGAAAGTACATACTCATATTTTATATGATTCATAGATATGTAAAGCAAAAATCACGTTTGTCATTTATATATAGAAATTTTAACATCTATTGCTTGCAAAAAGTTAATAATTGATAATGCCTAAACGCAAATCCATATTATTTAGGCAAGGTGAATTTACTTATATTAAATTAAATATTCTTTTCGCAATTAATCCCAAAGAAAGCAGAATGAAGCAAAATTCAAACATTAAGCATTCAAAGCAATCTAATTATGTCAAACAAGAACAATACATGGGGCAGGCAGCGACTCCATGTGTGAACAAACCATAATTTTTGTTATAATGTACTTTCCATGTATGGAATAAAAGTTGTTACATGCATTTCATTTATTATATATGTTTCGCTTTGTAATCCACAAAAGAAACAAGTAAGTGAACACGTTGTGTTTGCAGGCTGATCCTGAGTAATTATGGAGTGAATGGTTAACTGCAATAGAGCAAGAATATTACACAACGTACTTACAGTTTTCTCAAAAGCTGCAATTGGCATTAAAACTACAATAAACTGCTTTGAAAAAAATCTCAGAAAACATAACCTCTTATTTGCCTGTAATATAGGAACCCGTTTTTACCTTTATAAAGTGCAATAAATAGGTCTTGGTTCAGAATATTCAGATGGACACATTCTCGATTCCTAGTTAGGTACAAAAGCACAGTATGCCAAATGAACGCGAAATTTTGCAAATTTGTTTAGCATCCTGCAGTAGCTAAAAGGAATATTCACTTTTTTATAACATTTAAAGAGGAAACGATTTCAGCAAATAGATATTCAAGGTCAACGCTTAACCTCCAACGTCTTTAAGTTTCAGCATAGACTATTTGGATTCAGTCTAAGCATTTAAATGTTAGTGGATAACGTAATTACATATTTTGGATGTATGATTTATGATATCTGTCATAAATGAGTAAGCCAATAGAAGCCTACATTATTTAATTGTAGATTCTAACTATTCATCAAAAGGTAGCGCTGTTATTGGAGGTGTATATGTTGATTTCGTACCTAAAATACTTAACAGAGGTATATTTGTACCACCATCAAACTGCACTTTTAAAAATAGAGAGGTAAGTTTTTTTATATTATTAGAAATCAAAAATATGCATTTTTTATGATCTGCACTTTCAAAATACAAGAGCATTATACTTAACCAAAGTAAAATTTAAATTTAAAATTTTAGTGACTTTTGTTTTTCTTTCATTTTCGTTGATTATCTGAGTAAGTAGTTTATTCCTCATAATGATTATGATAGTGCTACACTGTGTTGTCTATAAATTGATAAATGATGACACATGTTGTTTTAATAAAACCCATAGGTTATCAGCAGTTCAGTGTAATTCTTACAATGTCAATAGATCTTATTTCATGTGTGAATTTCTTGTCTTTTGAAGAAGACAGAGCTGTTCGAAGGTGCTCTAATGAGAACAATGACCCTACCGACTTGGAATTTCCTTAGTTACAATTTAAGAATCAGACTGTAAAGTAAAAACTCCGCATGTAAATGTAACAAAGTTATTTACTTTCCCTATAAATGCAATTAAATAATTAAGTGTCAACTTATACCTATTGAATTATTATTGAATATTTCTATGGTTGTTATTTATTGAAACGCTTAATCCCATTATAGTTTGCAGGCATTACACAAGCTCGAAATTATATCTTGGTATTTTGGTATTTACTAATCCAGTTAAGGTGAATTGACCACAAAAGTGTTTGTGACATTTTATCTGTTGTTAAGGAAAATTATAAATTGGTATAATGTTTAAGCCTTTTATGTTTCTATTCATTTATGAATCTTATTGTCTTGTTTGTAAGGGTCAACGAAATTAGCAAAAGAAAAGCTGTGAATAAGCTTGGGTAGAATTTTACGTTATGATAAAATTGCTCTTAAATCTGAAAGATATATAAGACAGTCTTAATCAGTATTAAGCAGGTTTGATTTTGGAACACTTTGGACACGTCAACTTTGGGAAACTTTTACCTCGGTATGTTTTAAAAATAACGCGAAGTACTACAATTTGTGTCATCACGAATACCACTATCATGCCTTAAAATATAAAGCGAAACGTTTGTAAATAGTTCAGTAGCGCGGGTAATGACAGAACCAACCTCGCATGAAAAGCGAAACGTTAGTAAGCAGTTGAACAATGTGACAGATTTCAAAGTATTCAAATTATCTTGGACATAATCTTTGAGTCATATGACGAATGCATTTGATGAAACTGACCATCTATATAGCGGAATGAATCCTTTACTATATTTAGCTTTATCGCAAAAGCCATAAGCAAGTTGTAACGGTATCGTTCTGCAAGCCTATATCTGTGATATATCTACGAAACTATAAAGACACTCATATGCAGTTGCTAGCTTGTCTAAAAAATGCTACGTGATAGATATTCGGCTTTGGCTGCGCTTAGCAAGACGATAATGACACATATACGTCAATCCAAAGCTAAGACCAATTTAGGTTGAGAGAGAGGATGTCACTACAGTGAGAAAGTGTCATTTAGTTCTTGAAACTCAAAGTGGCTGTTGCGAGGAAGGGTGGGGAGTTAAAAGGCATATGCCATGACTGGGATATGTTTTTCAAAACAACTTTAAATGCAACAATGCTTATCGTTTCTAATCAGCACCCCCTCCAACTTCTCAAACCTGAAAATTAAACTGTCTCGACAGCGCGCAGGGAACGTTCGCTTTCCTGGTAGGGGTGAGGGCAAACCGTTCTCTAAATTATGGCCCAGGCGGTTTGTTATGTATATCTCTGAGGACAAATCGTCCTCCAAATTATAGCCCTTACGTTTTGCCATGTATATCCCTGGAGGGGAAACCGTCAGTTAATTTATAGCCCTGACGTTTTATCACGTATATTCCTGGGAAACCGCTCAATCATGTAATATAATTATATCGGAAATATATCGTGCGATTAATATAGATCGTAACGACCTTTATTACTACAAATATAATCAATGTTGTGGGAAAAGTGTTTATCAGAAGTTTATCTATGGTCTTGAATAATCACAACAAAATAAGAAGCAGACTTAATGTTGTTGTTTTGTCCAGTACACTTCAGTATCTTATTTATTCTGTCTCTCTATGCGTAATCTTCTTTTTTCGTTACCGAATAAGTTCTAACTAGATTTCAAAGCAACAAGAAATAGTAATTACGAAGTAAACATTGATAAACAACACGATTTAATAGAATCTTAATGACTGAAAGAAATACAGAAATACAGCAAAAAGAAAAACTTGAGTTCCTATGGAAATAATAACTAAAAAACCGAACAGACCTTGTCCTTTTCGCAACACAGACCAAGTAATTTAACTAGGCACATAAAATTAGTACACAGTGGCGAGTCAAAAGTGAAGTGAAGGAAATCTGTTGTTTGCAAAGGTGTCTGCAATGAGCAATGATAAATATTTTTATAAACATAGAAACAACATGCAACGAAAAAAGTGAAACTCCACCATCAGTGAAAATACTTAATATGCTTAACAAATCAGGTACGCGTGAAGGCAGATCAACATTTCTACACAATAAAAACGACTGCATAACGGAAATCATTGACAAAGGCATACGGTCACAGCGACGACCTGAAAAGACAGTACACAATAAGGACAAGAAATACCATGCGATGCCTTAAAAATCAATATATAGAAGGACTGAGGTGACAAATCTGGAAAAGATGCTACGTCTCGAAAACCACTATAATATAGAAAAATAGAACTGTCTCAAATAACACAAGAAGTCTGGATTATGTGTTTCCTTTGAAGCCCTACTCAAAACTGCTACAACAGTCCTCAAATCACATTTCGCTATCACGAGACAAGAGGAAAAGAGAAATAAAATTTGGCTCTTTCAATGTGTTCTGAAGCGAAATCGGGCATGAATGTGTAGCACTGTCGAATTTATGTTAAAGAAGAAAATACAGAGAAATCAGAACTCCCGCCTCACTTCCAAACGAAAAGAACCTTAAAAAGCTGTATTAATTCATGTGTGAGAAAATAAGCAACGCAAATTAGATTACTTGTACATAGTATTTTTTTCACTTTAAGGAGGCTGGTTTGCTGCAAGGCTTACCACATTGAATGTACAACGTGGAGAAGTCCGATTGCTGAATATCAGCAAGAATCGGCTACTCCGTTATATTGACCTAGCATGGATAACCAAAGGTGACAATGATGTTCTTAAGAAATATAGCATTGCGTGTGTTACCTGGAAAACCGACATGGTCGATATAATCATACCGATATGTTATGAAAAGGCGATCGACTTGCTACAGACAAACGAGCTGGGTTGTCATGAGACAATGGATACGTTTGGCCTTCATGCACTATTCAGAATAGGCAGCAACAAACTGCGCATACTATGCCAGCAGATTAGAGCACCAATGATTCATTCCTCAACATTGAGACATTGTAAAGCGACTCATTTTTTTCAATGGAGGGCCACGATGAAACAACAGTAGATACATTTCTGTTGCATGTGGGGTATTCAAAGTCCGTGAGTCAACATGTGTATGTCGTGTTACGCATCAACATGTGTATGTCGTGTTACGCGTCAACATGTGTATGTCGTGTTACGCATCAACATGTGTATGTCGTGTTAGGCGTCAACACATGTATGTCGTGTTACGCATCAACATGTGTATGTCGTGTTACGCGTCAACATGTGTATGTCGTGTTACGCGTCACGCGCACTCTGCGATGCCTTGTGCCGCTCATTGAAGAAAGGGATGCGGTGAAAAATATTGTGCCCCTTAAAATCAGAATTGTTGGTATCTATGGTTTCCGTATTATCCAGTTACCATGTGTACTGAATATGCTATTGATAATGAACTCAAATCGTGTACGGGCTGCCACATGCTTCCATATGTTAAATTTTATGCTAGGGTTTCCTTACTCTTAATTTAATTTTCAAAATCCTATATCCTTATAAAATAGATTTCTCATTAAATTCATCTAGAGTACTCTTCTAGCATACAATTCTAGCATTCTTGAAAAGATTCTTAGCCACTTTTGTTAAACGGTGTCTCTGCAGAAAAAAGTAAGACATGGGATTTTGGTGAAAAATAATCTATTCCTCGGAACCCAGATTTTTGGGGCGTGATCGCAAAGTTATTCCCATTTTTTCAGATATTGTGCAAATCCCGAAATCTCAACATGATAAAATTGGCATTCCTTAATATATACAAATTTTGATAGTTAATCTAGGTGACTTCAAGATCATGATCTCAAACTTCGTTTCTCTGGGGTTTAGTTATGACATTTATTTTTTACTCTGAATTTTAAACCAAGCGTGTGTGTCATAAGAAGGGGTTTCTCATTCTGACACTTTTCCTTTGTTTGTTTGCTTTTTGTTTGTTTGGTGCTTAACGTTCCAATTCACCAACTAAGATGGGAATATTAAGATACACTTGCTGAAATAATAAGTGGGAAAAAAGAAAGAAGAAGAAATAGTGAAAGAAGAGTTAGAAAGAAAGAAATTCGGATTAGTGACCTCCTACGCCATTCACGGAACAGAAAGCAGTGCCCATATTCTTAAGATTTTCCCCAAAACCACAAGGGGATCTGACACTTTTTATTAAATAATCAATGTGCGTCTACTCTTGGCCTAAACTGGTCCCTGATGTGCATAATTGCTGTCTGCGAAATTGAGCTTATTACACAAACATTTAATATTTCAGTGGAACTACGTTTTACAACTGACAAACTTCTCGCACATATGGTTTCCGGATGAGAAACGAACTCGTCAGGTGGTCATACGTGGTTTCTCAGCCAAGACACCATCTGTGCTTGAAGTTTCTCTGTTTAGTAACTGTCGCGTCGAATTGAATTTTATGGCCAGATTATCTAGTTGGTGGCAAGCGATGCAAAAATTGCCCCTGACCGAGAATAGGTCCCTTGCTTCAGCCTTTAGATAATCTGTTTGGACTACTGGAGGCCTAAATCCCATATCTGCATAGCTGTAACTGTCTGAAAGAGAACTTCGACTCAAAATATGGAGAACACCTATGGTGCTTACTACACAGCTGCGAACGAATTTCCGTGTGCACACTCCACAGGTTTGCATGTTATCCATTTTGTTTCCTTGGACGTTCACTCGCAGGCGATAGAAGCAATCTCGCAAGGACTTAAATTTGAACAGTAAAAGAACGAAGTCATGTTGATTCAGCAGCGCTACAATGTAAATAGCTAGACCCCAGTTATAAAAACATTTTCTGGCTATTACAACCCAAACTATTTATGACATTTTATCACAAGCTGCAATATGTCCTTTCAACAGAGAAGTTACTGCCGGCGATCCACCAATTGGGGAATTAGTTTTATTTTGTGCAAAAAATGCCCCTGACATAGGCAGCTCCATAACCATAAAATCGGCTATGGATGATAATCATGGAAACGAGATATTAAGCAGTATTCTTGTAGATATATAAGAGTCTGTTCTGTCATACCACATGAAATCTCTGCCAGATGAAGTTACCATAAGCAATGACGATCATGTAGCAGGTGGAATAGTCACACATTCTGATGTTGAAACTGCGTTGGATCGGCGTCGGTTTTGGCTGATTATTGAAATCCAGCAACTCCTATCCCACGACGTTGGATAGATGTGGATTATCCGACATCTAGTCAACACTACAAATAGGTTAGAAATAGACGTAAAAACAACGTCCGTCTCCAGACGTTGTGTAGACGTCTGGAGAGCGACGCCATATAGACGAAGGGAAAATCATAACCCAAATGGCCCCCAAAATCGTAGTCACGTTTCCATCAAAGTACCCCACCCTTGCTCCATGCTAATTGCTAACTGCAGCGAGAGTTTTTATTATAATGATTGGTTTGCAAAAACATCTTATTGGGTAGGCAATTCTAGTAGATTGTAAAATGCCTGTTCTGCGCCACCCCATCCTATCCTACCCTACACTACCCAACCCTAAGCTTACCCACCCTACTCCCCAACCCCAACCTACCCTACCTTACCATACCCCCCAGGGAACCCTAGCGTCCCTATCTCTCGGAGAGACAAGCTTGATGAGGGGGGCTGCAAACAGCCAAACACCACGGCTACATGGATATTCGAACGTCAAACACCGAACACAAAAGAGGATAACGAAAACTGCAAGGACAATAGTAGTCCAAAATAGAAATAAGGGGAGCTAGATTAGTTCTTCTATTAAGCATTTAACATGGATATGAACACAGTAATGGGAGTTGTACAAATCAAAACAGAGAAAGAAGAAAAATTGATGACAGATATGAACACAAACATTCTAGTATGCATTGTATATATTTCCCCGCTTTCTCTTTAACGTTACCAGTCATAGAGTAACTATAGATTAGATTTGCCTCCCATCGCTTGGTGGATAATCTTTGACATTATCGTCACTACTCTTTGCACGAGGTTTATCATCATTCTTGTCATTTTCGTATAATTATAAGTGTACTTTTATCGTAGTTAACCTGCATTTCATCCTAACACTTTGTCAATAGGCCGTCATCATCATCATCTGTAATTATATTAAAATTACTATTTTCCACTGACTTAATTATGTTTACAGTTTCAGATATTCTTGCTTCTGTATGAGATGACGTCCTTTTTACCAGTTTCTTATTGTCTGTGCTCATATTCTGAATGCATATTCTGAATTCTTCACATTCACAGTCTTTACGGCTGTTTGACGTTTGAATTGTTTTTGTCCATACTTTGATCTTCTTTAATAGATTTTTCCTTTTTATCTTATTTTTTTATATTTCTCAATAAGTTATCCTTTTATGATTTGCTTCTTCTTGTTTTATCCTTTTTTTATTTATTATTTATTTTTTAGTTGCTGTTGCACGTTTCAATATCTAAGTAGGTATGACGCCTTGCTGGTGTTTGCAGAATCTCTTATACAGCTTGCTTCTCCGATAGATAAGGTACCCTGAGGGGTAGGGTGAATTTGGTTGGGTGGGGTAGGGTAGGGTGTCGTAGGGTAGGGTAGGGTTGGGTGAGGTATGATTAGGTGCGATAGGGCAGGGTAGGGTAGGTAAGGGTAGGGTAGGGTGGGAGTGCCGCAGAACCGGCATTCTGCACTGTACTAATTCCATAACTATGTCATTGGCTATGTATAAGAATAGTAAAAACGAGATATTAAGCAGTATCCCTGCATGCACAAAGGAGTCTATTCTGACATAACACATGAAATCTCTGCCAGAGGAAGTTAGCATAAACTACGATTTAACCCTGCAGCTGGAATAGTCACTCATGGAAAATTCAGACGTTGAAACTATTTTGGATCGACGTCTATCCGACACTTAGTCAACATTGAAAATCAAATAGGTTAGAAAAGGAGGTAGAAAACCACGCCTATCTTCCGACGTTGTGTAGACGTCGAGAACGCGAGGTCGTATGCACGAAGAGAAAATCATAACCCATATTGCCACCAAAACCGCAGTCACATTTCCATCACAGAGCCCCCATCCATGATCCATTCGGTCACGCAGAATGCGTATGAAGCCGACGTCCATGAATGTGTTTCAAAAGTAGTTGGGAAACAGCTTGCGCGCTCTTGAAATTCTCCTAGTTTACGTCCTCATTTTGGTCTACTTTCGAAGTAGCCTGTCATGGCTACCATTTCCGGTGAGAAAAACGTAAGGATGTTTTTTTGGTTGTCCGGTGTCTATGGAACGTCGATTTTCCAACGTCTGTTCAACGTTGCACCAGAGGCGTGGAATATAGGTCGGAGAAAGTTTTGTCCACTCCACCAAAAACGTCTAAGCAACATTGCTTACCTAACGTCTATTCACAGCCAAGAATCACCACTTGTCAAAAGAGAAAAAATATTCAGTCAACAATGTCTAATGCTTAGTGTGCTCTTTTGGATATACATTAACTGCCAAAATGTCACCCAAAAATAGCGTTAAAAACGCGTCTCATTATAATATCACTCGGCATGGCTTTGCTTGCCACAGTGTCTTTGAACATTCTTGTTGAAGTGTTGACCATCCACATCTGTATATATTTCCACCTGTCTGCTTTCCGAAATAGTGAAAAAATGGACCACAATATGTCTAGATGCGATTCTTTATGTTAGATATTGGACACTTTTGAGACAACGCATGACACCATAATTGCAAACCAACAAAACTTACCTACGACATATTTTCTCTCTTTCCAGTACTACAATACCTTACCGTTGCAACTGGGCGCATACTTTCCAGTCCCCGATGTCCGCTGTGTCTACTGTCCAGTCCCCGATGTCCGCAGTGCCTACTGCACAGTCCCCGATATCCGCTGTGCCTACTGTCCAGTCCCCGATGTCCGCTGTGCCTACTGTCTAGTCCCCGATTTCCGCTGTGCCAACTGTCCAGTCCTCGATGTCCGCTGTGCCTACTCTCCAGTCTCCGATGTCCGCTGTGCCTACTGTCCAGTCCCCGATGTCCGCTGTGCCTACTGTCCAGTCCCCGATGTCTACTGTGCCTACTGTCCAGTCCCCGATGTCCGCAGTGCCTTCTGATCTGCTCCCACGCGCATATTCCCTGCAAAGTGATGACCCAGATAGCAGTCCCACGTGGGGACTATACATAATATCTGTGGGTATTCCCACCTAGCAACGCATAAATAATGTGTGTTTTGTTGGAGAATTCCCATGTAGTTTCGTGGGATTTAGGAGAGTTTGAGACTCTTTCCGATGTGTATTATGCGCATGTGAACCCATGCATTTTATACGCATATATTTCCATGCATTTTATATGGGAATTCCTACGCATATTAAGCATGGAATTTTAAAGGGACGACTCACCCTGGGCATACACGATAGCTCCATCGAATACACAGACATGAACCTTTATAGCTATAGTGCAGTTATAAAGTAATCCTTAAAAGAATTTTAAGCATAAAATTTTAGTGAAATTGGTATTTCCATGTCTAACTTTCTATTATACTTAGGGAAAAGGCAGCCCTCCACTAAAATATGCAGAATTTAGCATGAAGCCCACATTGCCAGACTGCGCATAATATGCGTATATTTTCCCGTGTATTTACTAAGTGGAAATTTTCACGCATTATATACGTGTATTTTACATGGGAATGCCCATATGGGAAATCCCACGTAAAATATACGTGTGATATACAAATGACTTCTTGTGAAATTTTACGTGGGAATTCAAAAGTATAATATACAGATCATATGCGTTAATTAGCCATGCATTTCAGAAGTGGGAAATTCTACGTATATTATACGGGGGAATGCCCACGTTGGGCATTACGCGGGAAAAACTATGCGGTTTACGCATGTATCTACCCGGGCATTTTATACGTGGGAAAGCCTACCCGAACACTCGCGTAACGTCGGGCCGACGTCAGAACGGTATAAACCAGGTCTTAAAACGCCTGCATCGGCTTCGATGCATCGGTAATGCATCGGTTATAGGTTGGCAATAGTCGAATTTCCATTTTTCCCCATTCGTCGGAAGTTCATCGGTTACCGACGTTGGCCCGATGATTATTTTCCTCAGTTTAATAGATTTTGGCAAATATTCATCGGGCCGACATCTTTTTCCGACGAACTTCCTATCAATTGGGAATTTTTTAAAAAAAATATTATATTCATATATTATACGTATTTCTCAATGCACATATTATACATATATTTTTATGCATTAGTTACACGTTGGAAATGGATAAACATCCGACCAATGGTAAAAACCAATTGAAACAGATATTGCATACGTATATTCGATGTATTTAATTATAGGTATATTATACATATATTTGTATATGTTGGCCCAACGTCTGACATAGACGGACTTCCGACGGAACAAAACTTGTTTTTGAAAAAACATTACTTATGTATAACCGACGCATTACAATATTCGTTTAATATACAAATATATCACTGCATCGGCTATACGTCGGAAATATACCGAATTCCGACGGAACTTTATTTGTTTTATTTGAGATATTACAAGCAATATAAATAAATATATACGTATATTATACATATAGTTATATTTGTTGGTGAAACGTCGGAAATATACCGATTTCCACTGGATCTCTAAATTTGTGTATTTCACGCATAACTTGAAATGAAAACTTTAATGTTCTGTATATATATATATATATATATATATATATATATATATATATATATATATATATATATATATATGTATGTATATATATATATATATATATATATATATATATATATATATTGCGTTGTGTACGAGTGCTCCACATATTCCACAGCGCCGGTAAAAAGATGCCGATATTGCCAACGCTTATTATGCGTATTTTTTTAAACGTCTATAACAAGCATATTTCCTATGTATAAACGACGTTGGAAATACATCGGAAAAAAGATGCCAATATTGCAATCGTATATTATACGTATTTTTATACGTCTATAAAAGGCATATTTTCCAATGCTTATTCGGTGTCCCCTGACGTTTTGTAGGGGACATTATGAAGAATCAATAGTAGAGCATTATGAATATACTTGAAAATTATCATTTGCCTCAATAAACTATCCCTCAGCAAACATAAAGGAGGAAAAGACAATACAAATAACTAAATTTAAAAGCACCAGCGGTAACAAAAAACGAAAATGTAAGAAGTAAACTTTTTGGGACGAAACAGAAACATTAGACCACTTAATTACACTGCTGACGCAGCCTCAGCTGCCGTGGAGTAGAGGTATGTTCCGCGCCTAGGATGCAAGAGGTCCCCGGTTCAAACCCGTGTAAGTACTAGTGTTCAGTTGCAATATATAAATATGCTATGTTGTATATTAATATGCTATGGTGTATGTATGAATATGTGAATTATGAATGGTTGGTAAGGGTTCAATGGGTCAATTAAAGTTAGAAACAATTTTTTTTTCAAATGCGCACACGCATTTTTATACGTCTAAAAAACACATATTTTCCGATTGTCACTTGGTCGGAAATGCGTTGGAAAACCTCGGAAATATGCATTTTATACGTATAAAAATTATCGGAAGTTCGTCGGAAATGCATCGGAATATAAACGTTTAACCGACGTATAGCCGACGGTTGGTATCCGACGTCGAAGAATTTGTAGGGATATTTCCGACGGTGGCCCGACGTATTAAAGATATATCGGCCCGATGTATATCCGATGTACGAAGCCGCTATATCTATTATGCGTCGGGCCATAGTTAATCCTATGTGCAACCGATACATCGGCCGACGAAGTTGCCGATATTGCCGATGTAATATTGATGTATTTTAGACGTTACGTGAGTGTTCGGATATGTATATATAGAGCTTATACGGAAATCACACCGTGGGAATGTCCACGTATATTACACATGTTTTCTATGTGGCCATGCCAACGTCCCACGTTCCCACGTAAATCCCATCTAAAAACAACGCGTTTTATACTTGGGACGAAAAATTATGCTAACTGGGGAGCGAGTGGAACGAAATTACTTCATTTTCGGCTGAATTTGCTTTACGTTTATTTTATCCCACTTTTTTCTGTCTTTTTTCTATGAAAAGTTCCATGTTGCCACTGCGCAGTCCCGCATGTAATCCGCTTGATGATATAAACCCCCTGCCCATCACCTTGGTGGCCATCCTGGGACATGACACTGCCACACCATCGTGAGGACATGACACTGACGCCATTGGACAACATGAGACTGTCGCACTCCGATCTTCAACAACGGTAATATTGACAACATTTTTTTGTCGGGTTTTATTTGCACTTGTCAAGATTGTCTCTTGCAAAAGGTCGTAGGGTTCGTATGGCATTGGAAAAAGATTATATTTGAGAACTCAGATTTGTCCGGGATGAGTAAAAACAGAAAGCACTTGGTGATCGACGTTGTTTCTTCGTTTCCCGTGGATAGGTGAAGGGATGAGGGGACTAGTATATATGCATTCTTCTTAGTAGATAACCAGTCTGTTGTGGACCCAACAGACTGGTTATCTACTCTTCTTTTTCTTGCCTGCGATTGCAAATGCACAACTGGCTGAACATAACGCTTGAATTAAAGTTACATTTATGTTACATTTATACAGCCCTGTATTCTGGTTGACACATTTTGGGTGGAATCTTTCTTTGCACTGATAGCATATAATACTTGCATCTCAGCCATCTGGTTGCCTACAGACACAAACCAGTTGAAGTTATCATCCATGATTTAACAAACGTTATCAGTAATAAACTGTAATGACTTACCTTGCATCATATACTGTAGCATTGAAACACCCCAGCATTGAAACACCACATCATTGTATGGGCCCATCCAATGGCTGGGCTAAATCAATACAGAGGCTATTGAAACAGCAGATACAGTTTTCCCCCATGAAACACGACTCAGTGAAGGAAAACACAACACATAGGGACTTCGTCTGTAGCCTCAGTAAAGTTGGGTGCTATTTTTTTCTTGTTAAAAATTGTTAATTGACGAAACAATGACAATATTTTTCAGTAAGGGTTGTCATCTGCTCGGGACCTAACTAGTGGTACTGAGGTCCTGAAGTGGCGCTGAGGACCCGACAACCCTTGCTGATTTTTACTGATCGTATTTCTCCGGTTTTACAAATCGAAGATTTGTTGTAAATTGACGCTTGAGAAAACGGGAGATTAGTTATATATCGGTTTTATATGTTGTTAAAAGATTTTTTTAATTAACGGCATAAACTGCACGGGATTAATGGGTTCGCAATCGTTAATAATCTCAGGGAAACAGGCTCTTCAAAGGATTAAGTAATATATTTATTCATGGAAAAATATCGGAGGTTCAGTTCACTGAGATAATGGAGAATTCATAACTTTCCGAAAAACTGCGTGAAGGCAAACGTCTCTACCCCCTTTTAAAACCAAACCCCCTTTTCGACAGGAACCTATAGTAAAGGAACGTTTGCCATCACAGACGTTATCTGCATGCAACACCGCCTTATGTATGGCCCCAATGGTGCTAGATTCTGCTATTACCCACTGCTCTTTCCCAAGCATGCGTGATATTTCTCAAAAACAATTTATCAATAAGATAATTTGTTTATTTTCAAGAAATAACCTTAACGTCAACCTTTGCAAGCGTCCTTGATTTCTGGCATCTTATGACGTCTGAGTTTCCTGTACAATTCTAATGATGGTCTATTAATTTGTATATTTTAAAGCAAACTGGCATAAAATAATTTTAAAAAGGAATGCCGGCTGCAGTCGTGGCACCGCTGCTTACTCTGCTGTGGCAATCTGTACACGGACTGGGCGGAATCAAATTCAGTAAGTCTTGTTTTTCTTTTTCTTTTTTTTTTTCTTTTCTTGTTTTTCTTCTTTTTTAACAGACATTGGAAATCAGAATCACCTCGTGAAATATGAGTAACGACGTTAGTACAACGTAATATATAACGTAATATAGGGTGGTTGCGGTGTTCTGGAGATCCCTACCTTGAATCGTTAGATGTACATTGTTTCCTGTCTTGATATTGCAGATTGTCCTGGAAATCAACGCTACATGACCGGTGTTGAGGCGTGTATGCGCACCTGTGCAAGAAAGCACCCCGACCCGGTGGAGTGTCAACAAATTCTGACTGGAGGATGCCGGTGCCCACCTGATAAGCCTTATCTCATGGATGACGGATCCACGTGTACAAACAACTGCCCACCTGGTGTGTCGTTTTTTTCTTCTTGAGTTTTAAGCCAACCTTTAAAGATATATACATTAAATTTTCATTCCAAGCGCACCTGCACTCATTGCTTTAAAACATTTAACGGAAAGAAAATAAGTGAATGCGCATGCTCATAAATTATTTCTGATCTGGATCCTCGAAAATAGACGCCCTCAACACAGGTAAATCGGTAGACTCTCGTGGTCTTTCTGTTGAACACATAAAATATTGTGATGATACATTAAGTGTACTTTTAACTATTTGTATTAATGCGATGTTTAGACATGGTTTTTTACCAATTTCTTTAATTGAGTTTACAATAACTCCTATTGTAAAAAACAAAAATGGAGACATTACATGTGCGTCAAATTATCGTCCAATTACTGTTGCATCTACAATGTCTAAAATCATTGAGAATCTTATTCTTCTAAAAATAGAGCCTAATATCTCAACAACTTATAATCAGTTTGGTTTTAAAAAGCATCATAGTACAGATTTATGCAATTTGATATTAAAAGAAACTGTTCGACACTACAATAGTCTTGGTTCAAATATATATGCCTGCTTCATAGACGCATCCAAGGCTTTTGACAGAGTTAATCATGTTAAATTATTTCAAATACTTGTGAAAAGAAATATTCCAAAAGTTTTGTTACGTTTATTAATTTATTGGTATACAAATCAAAAGGTTAGAGTCAGGTGGGGTACAAAATATTCAGAATGGTTTGAAGTTAAAAACGGGGTTAGACAAGGTGGTATACTATCTCCAATGTTGTTTAACTTGTATGTTGACGTAATCAGCAATGAACTGAATAAAACAAAAATTGGGTGCGCAATAGGTAACATTGTTATAAATCACTTATATTATGCTGACGATCTCATATTATTTAGTCCATCGCACAAAGGTTTGCAAAAACTCTTAGATATATGCAATGAATGTGGTATTAAACTAGACATAAAATTTAATGAATCTAAAACGTTATGTATGGTCTTTAGTGCGTTAAAAGATAAAAAAGTGAAATATAATTCATTTAAACTAAATGGTGAAACGTTGAAGTTCTGTGTGAATTATAAATATTTAGGGCATATTGTTGATGAATTCTAGAATGACAATGACGACATTCATAGACAAATGAGAAGTATTTATGCCAGAGGTAATAAGTTGATTAATACATTTAGACATTGTTCATATGACGTGAAGGTTGTTCTGTTCAAAACATTTATTTCAAATTTCTATTGTGCTCACTTGTGGTGCAATTTCAACCAAAGTGTATTTCAAAAGTTCAAAGTCGCATACAACAATGTTTTTCGTAAATTTTTTTCAATAAATCATATATGTAGCATTAGCAAAGAAATGGTTGATATGAATATTAATGTTGCGAATATGGTTATGCGATCCTACATTAACAGTATAATGAAGCGAATGTATAAATCAGAGAATGAAATAATAAAAAGCATGGTGGGTAGTGATTTGATGTTAAACTCAAAGCTGTTTATGAAATGGTATGGCATGATATATATAATTTCCAAGCGTTAACATTACTGAATTACATTTGGTAATGTCTTCATTGTATCAATTTTTTTTTCTATTACGCCACTGTGTGTAATGTCTTAGCTGTATCTTAAAATACTATGTTTTATCTTTTTAGAATTATATATCATATATGTTGCCATTTAAAATATGGCTATTCTGAGTATACTAAATCATCAACTAAATGTATATGGACCCAGGAGTCTTAAATAAAAAGATAAATAAATAAAATAAATAAAAATCACTTTCAAAAATGCAAACTCAGATCCCATATTACGAATTGAAAGGCTTCATAAAAATGAATAATCATGTTTTAAATGCCATTCTTCATGTAGATTCGGCAAGACAATGTCCCTCAAACCAAACCCTAGGATTGCGAGGAGATAACATTCCCACTTGCGTGAAGCCGCGGATTTCAGCAGGGGACCAGCCATTCGTCGGATGCTGGTGTCCCGGGCAGGTACTCCATGTCGATGGCCAGACCTGCATCGAGGAAGGCGCTTGCCCTCCTAGTGAGTTATTCTCCTTCCGCTCCCCCCTCCCTCTCTTCCTCCTCCATGCTTCCTAATTTCTTCATGGAGAGAATGTAAGTCTTGTGTTTTACGGTTGTACTTTTTACGTTTTAAGTTTTAAGAAAAATTATTTTGACACCAGAGCTAAATAAAGAACATATCAATTAATATTCTTTTATTTCTTGTTTATTTCTTTTTTTTTTCTATCGCATCCTGTGATGAAAATCAGCTCTAAGTTGCTATCAATAGTAATTTCATGAAGTTGCTTTCATGGCTGTATCGCAGTTTGTCCAGCCAACCAGTGGTTGAATATGGTGGATGGTAAACCGTGTACAAAAACCTGCGAATACAAAGACCCACGTTGCGACGACTTCAATGCTAAAAGGTAGGGGCTAATGTCAGGGGGTGAGGGCGCTTGTGGGTGGGGGGGGGGGGGGGAGAGAGAGATTGATAATGCACTTATGACGCAAGTGTTAAATTTGTGTGTCTTATTTTAGTAAGTGATTAAAAGAACAAAAAAAGAACAGTCAAATTACCATCGGGCATGTATGCGTGACTTTGACGTGGTTGTAGGTGTGAATGTCCCCCAGACGCGCCTTACCTCAGCACCGACGGCGTGACGTGTCTCAACGACTCACAGTGCGAGCGTGACGTCATTGGCAGTAAGTTAATAGGGACCTTGTTGTTTGTAGGAAGTAAAACCCTCCTCACTTTCCTTCCTAGTTTTGCGAAAGGATTAAGGGGGGGTGGGGGGGTACATTCAAAGCATTTGTGGCACTGGCAAAAAGTCCTTCTCGTTTGATTTTGCTTGTGTGCGGGTGTTCATTCACAAAGGGACGTTTTCAACGTCGTTGGGATCTAAGCACTTTCATTATTAAGAGCACGAGCCACAGACACTGGAAATCCACAGAACTATCCCAACCCCCTCCCCTCCCCCCGCCCCTGCCCCCTGGACATTCCTGTTGTTAATGCCTGCGGTCTTAGCCCTTTTTATGCAAAGGACATTTTTCAGTATGCGCGAGTGCTAAAAGATTTTTAGAGATTTTTCTCAATAGTGTTTGATGTGCGTAACAGCTGTGAGCTACAGATTTATATTTTTATTTCTTTTTTTACATTTATTTATTGGAATAGGTTCAACAACTCCCAGTGAACAGCTGCAAGAACCAGGTTTGTTTCAAACTTACTTCTTTATCTATTCGTTATTACGTAGAAGTTTTTTTATATCTACTAACTTCCAAATATATGATCTTGATGTTCTTATTTTAGTCAAGTAAAAAAACATAATTTTTCAAAGTAAGATAATAAGTTATTTATAACTTTTATAATTACATTAACAAAGGCATGTTAATCACACTCACCATGGTTGCAAAATTTATGAATTCTAATTGTGTAAATTCTATGTTTTCATTGTTCACTTTATGAATGTCGTTAATGGGAATCTGTCAGATACAGGTGTCGTTCCCGCCTTTTTAATGACGTCAGTCTATAGTTTCGGATTTTATGTCATTCGGAATGAGCTTCAGTCATACCATCCCTAGAGCAGTTTTGTGGAGAATTATCTCCTCAACTTTCCTGCATTATTTTCCTGGGAAGAGGAGAGAGGGCCCTTGGTATCACGTATGACCAAATAAGGGGGAAAGAGGGTGATCTTGAGGCCAGAGGCGGTCCGTGCGGAGTACCAATTTCGTTTAAAAGGGAAATAATTTTTATTCAGTCCTCCGTGTTTCCCGCGATAAAAGGTGGGTGAGGGGGGGGGGGGGGAGATTCGTAACTTGACTCCGCGTTCGGTTAAAAAAGGGGTATCTTCAAATTAAGCACTAGGGTCATTTTAAAAAGTCATGGACACAACATGGTAACCAGTTGGTATGTGAATGCCTCGCCACGTATTACGTGACTGCCCCTCCCCGAGTACGTGGGTACCTCCCTCCCCCCTCCACGGGTACGCAAGTGCCCCCCCTCCACGGGTACATGAGTGCCCCCAACGGGTACGTAAGTGCCCCCCTCCCCCTTCGCAGGATTACTTTCTACTGTTTCATGCATGACGTAATCATAACAAACCTTGACCTTTATGTTCTTACAAGATTAATCACTTCCGTTTTCAGCCTTTTCAGACAAACAAAAATGAAATTAATGGTATTTTAAAATTTTGAAAAATATGAACAGTTCTTTTTTCTGATCAATTCACCCACTCTTGAAATAATAGCGAGGTACCAATGTGTATTCTTGAAAGAGCGTCACAGTCTCCCACCCCACCTCCTTCTGTTTCCGGTACTCTCCCCATGGACAATTAAAATGTGTATTCTTGAAAGAGCGTCACAGTCTCCCACCCCACCTCCTTCTGTTTCCGGTACTCTCCCCATGGACAATTAAAATGTGTAAAATTAATATTGTTCGGACTGCGGCGTTTTTTGTTTGTTATATATATATATATATATATATATATATATATATATATATATATATATATATATATATATATATATATATATATATATATATATATATGTGTGTGTGTGTGTGGGGGGGGGGGGTGCGTGTGCGCGCGCGATTAATATTCTTCAATGAAAGGTGTTAAAAGCTGTTTTTTATTAATCAAAGTTGTAAAAACAACATAGTAAATTACGTTCAGAGAAAAATGTAGGCCAAGATGTGAAATCCTGGCAGTCTGAATGCCACGAAAGCCGATAAGTGCATTGATTAAATGAGTACACAGAAAATACTTCACCTTTTACATGACAAGATGATGTAAATAAGATTAATTGGTCTGACACTGACTGTTGATGTAAGAGCGGTATAATACCGGGCGGTTGTGTTTGCGTTAAAAGTCAGTTTTCAAGATATACCCACATCCTCTCAACCCCCCCCCCCTCCCCAACAACAATAAACCCCACCCAAAGAAAAATGCTTGGAGGCGAGGCATAATATTTGACATAAAATTCTCAACAAAAAATGTTTATACTAAACGTCGGGGTGAGTCTTGTACGATATATCGAGAAGCTTTGTGAGTAAGTAAATTTACGGAGCAGCATAATATAAAGGCTACCTTTGAAACGGAACCACCTGTGAACCTGAACAAAAGAAGTTCAATTTCCGAGGCGGTCTTATTTGTGGCGTTCTTCATTGAAAAGTGGTTAAACTTTTAAAAAGCAAGTTTACAAGTCAAACTTTTTCGTGAACACACGAAGTTTCACAGTCTAACTTTGTTTCCGAAGATGGAAGGCGGAGGAGCGGGGATTTGCAAACACCAAACATCTCCTGCCCCAGCCCGTTGGATCCCATCACTGCTGTTTTGTGAGGTGGCCCCATTTGAGCGTGGTCGTTTCTTTCACGGGCTACCGCTGTTTTTCTATCAATAGTTTGTGAAAATATTGTATTTGTTTTTATGTGTTAATGAGGTGTGTTTGAAAATTATGACAGTGTGTCCAGATGGCCCAGAAAGCTCTGTGCCAGTTTTCACGCTAGATGTCACCACTGGTCCGAGCACCGGAAGCGACGTCACAGATGCCTTCGTCCAATCAGGCCGCTCGTTAAGACTCTCTGCAAGTGGAGACAATCTTCGGCTAAGAACAGTTTGCGATACCGCCCGCCCAACTTTCATATTTCTTGGGTTCAGCGTAATGGGAGTAAAAAGTCTCACCATAGGTGTCTATGACATCGAGGGCTTCCTTGTTGATGAATTTCCGGTAAGTTGACTATTGTGTGTTCTACAGTAAATGATGACAAAATGTAATATATTTCAAGGTGTTTTAAGTACCACAAGTAAGGTTCTCATACAGTTCATTTGGATGTACTCATATAATGCTTCCTTTTCTTGAAAATTTTAAGGTAATCCCCAAACATTTTTCTACTTAAAACCGCTTTTGGAGTTTGCAGTTAACTAAAAATAATGATGATCATTAAAATGGAAAAGATGCCACTGGACTAAAACTAAAACAACTCGATTTTCTTTTTAAAACAAATCCGGCTTACCAAGACGGTGTAAATGGTACATAATACAAAGTTCGATACAATTTTAATCTGATTAAATGCCAAAAGATCTGTCACTTGTAAAATAATTATTAAAAAAAAACAAATAGGAAATTGGCGTGAAAAAATTGAATGATATCATACTAAAATGTAGGGGTCACAGGTCTACCTGACCCATATGTGACCTAAAGTATGCCATATCCATCCCACCCACCCCCATCCCCACTGCATACTGCCTCTACTCAGAAATGGGCAATAACACGATCAAGGTTTTTCACGATTTTTTTTTTTTTTTTTTTTTTTTTGCAGTTTGAATTCACGGACACTTCAATGTTTAGCAGCGTGTCGCTACAACCGGAAGCAGAAGGCATTCCATTCATCAACCAGGTGGTCATCACGTTCTTCGGGGAGAGTGGTCAGTTCTACGTCAGAGATGTCCACCAAGCATGGTGCTGTGGCCACAGTATGTCCGCACAGTGCTCCTTTACTTGTGATGTTACCCTAGAAGGGATTTCCAAGGTGTAAGAGCGGTTATCACTTACACTTCCCCGAATTCAACTATAGATTTCTTTTTGGCACTGCCGATGTTTGTCCAGCACTTCCCAAATTCAACCTCTTTTAGCACCCCCCCCCCTCCCCACCCCAACTACTCAAGGCATTTCTTCTAAGCTTTGCATTTTTGCGAAAGAGAAATATGTGCCTTGGGGTCACCCTCCTTTACAAAATATGAGCCGGGGGGGGGGGGGGGAGGGGCGCTACCGTACAAATCTGTCCACACACGTGTCCATGACTTCTTAAAAGAACCCCTAAACGCGGAGTGCTCAGTTTGAAATAATAACCCAATTTTTAACCAAATGTTGAGTGCAGTTGCGAAAGTACCCCAATTTTTGTGTGGAACTCTGAGTACTGAATAAAAATACCCCCGCCCCCCATTTTCTAACGCAATTGACACTCTGCGCGAACCTCGTGTGTCCTCAAAATTACCCCCTTTTTCCGTACGGTTACACATGATACCAAGTTCCTCCCCTCCCCCACCTACGGAATATTCGCTCAAGTATAGAAACTTTTTCAAACTTAAGAACATAAATTATTCCTGATCACACAGGACTTGGAACAAGCAGTTGTCCTGGAAATCAAGTTTTTCGTTGGGTAAGAAATTTCCATGACAACCCATGGCCGAATGACTTGTGCACGGCGACTTGTGACAACCCTGACGCGGCACACGCCTGTGACAAGCGAGAGTTTAGGTGTACCTGCGCAGATGACCAGCCTCTTCTCTCGCAAGATGGCGTCACTTGTCTGCAACAGAAATTCTGCCCGTTGAAAAGTATGTCTATTGCTTGGTCAAAGACTATTTTAATGCTGTCTAATTCATGTTGTAATCTCTAACGGGTTAAAGAAACTTGATGTTAACATGATTTTGAATGGTTTACATTTTTTGAAGCTCGAAGCTATAATATAAACAATTCTTTTATATGGTTGTTGTTTCACAGTAAACTTTTATAATGATTTTTAAAAGTCAATACCAGCATTTTTTTCTTAATGAATAATTGCCTTAATAACAAATAATAATGATACTAATAATAATAATAATAATAGTTATTGTTCGTATTCACAGACTGTTTTAGCAATCAAGTCTGGACATCAGAAGGAAGGCCTTGTGACGTCACTTGTGACGTCACTGAAACACAGTGTCCCACATTTCCTGCTTTCAGATGTCAGTGCCCAATTGGTTCCTTTTTAGACGGAAGTGACGGAGTCTCTTGTACTGAGAACTGCGATGCAGGTAAATGTAAACAAATGGATGAAACTAATATATGGTTGTAGTCAAGGTATGTACAGGTAACTAATTCAGTACCCGTTCGATGAAAATTGGAAAAAAGGTGTGCTTTTATGTCGGCATGCCATGTACTTGTATGTGTGTATATATGTATGTGTGTATGTATGTGTGTATGCATGTGTGTATGAATACAGGTATGTGTGTTCATACATAAGCATATGCGTATATGTGTGTATATATGTATTTATGTATGTATGTGTGTGTCTATGCATGTGTGTATGAATACAGGTATGTGTGTACATACATAAGCATATGCGCATATACATAATTATGCACATACGTGTATATACACAATTTTGTGTATACGCACTGACGTATAGACTTTAATGTTCGGCTTACAGCGACACCTCCAGTGTTATTTCAAGTCTTCCACAGCACAACAGCAAAGAAGAATGAAAAACTGAAATTCACAATAAATTGTATTATCCTTCTTTTGACCCCCAAAACCGTTCAGTACCGTCTCGTGGGCTTTTCATTGCACGAAATTAAAACGGGGGGCTGGGGAGGGGGAGTGAAACGTGCTTGGCCAGACAAACTTCTAGTTTCTGCTACCTTCACTATGTTTTCTCTTTAACATTGTATCCTTATCGTGACATTATAAACCTGTTATTGTAAATTGATATATACTGTAAATTGGAAAGCTTTTGCTACTGTGATTAATAAAATATGTACAACAAATCACGGTTTCAATTAAATCTGGCACTTTTATTGCTTCGGTTTATTTTTAAAACAGTTTCCGCATTGAAAATAAACATGTGCTGGGAACAGATTCATATGCGGTTTTCACAGAATCGAAGTGTTAACCCTTGCCACACCATTACATAACAACACCAGAGGTTATACCCTTGCTGCACCATTACACAATGACACCAGAGGTTATACTGAAATTAAAAGATCGTAGTTTAGGGTTTATATATATATATATATATATATATATATATATATATATATATATATATATATATATATATATATATATATATATATATATATATATATATATAAACCCTAAACTATAAACTATGACTATATATATATATATATATATATATATATATATATATATATATATATATATATATATATAAACCCTAAACTATGATCTTTTAATTTCAGTCGTTACAAGTATAACCTCTGGTGTCATTGTGTAATGTTGCAACAAGGGAAAAATATATTCTATTTTATTATGGTCTTGAAGAACATTTACATGAACTCATCGGTAGCACAAAGACAATGTGAAAAATACACAATCAAGTAATACACCCCTCCCCCAACCTTCCCTAAAAACATAAATAAACAAAAATAAATAAACAAAACAATACTTATGAAAATTACAATGCTGAAATAGAACAATGCAGAGTAACGCACACAAGGGTTAAATTCATACAAAAACGACATACATTATATTGTTGCTAAGTTCAGCTGTTACAAGAAGTGAATTTAAGAGGTAATTTCTTGAGCAACACAAACCACACGCTGAACATGGATAGAATACAAGTCTCTGTCGTCATGGTATCGCTCTTGTGTGACTTATCCATGGCTCTAGGAGGCATCAAAATACGTGAGTTTTTTTTGTTTTTCTTCTTCTTCTTGTTTATTGTTAATGGAATGTTCCGTTGTTTTTCTATATGTGTCAGAACACAAAACTTTTTATATCAAGAATTTTCACATAATTGTTGTCTCTTTTAATTGAGAAAAATAAGTGTGAAATCTAAAGATATTATTTGTTCTAGCATATATGAAGTTCGTAATGAAAATCCTGCCATACTAAAAAAATATATATAGTGTGTTCGAAGAGGACGGGAGCTTAGTTAATTTCCATACAATTGTGTTTTGCTATGCTGCAGAGTGTCCAGGTAATCAGGAATACAGACTGGATGTGGACCCGTGCATGGCTGCATGTGGTAGGCCTGACCCATTCGGCGACGAGTACTTCTGCCCGTATCACGAGCTGTACGGTGGATGCAGGTGCCCGGGTGACAAGCCGTACCTCATGGATGACGGAGTCATGTGCACGGATGTGTGTCCGGAAAGTACGTACTTCCGGTCAGTAAGGGGGTGGGATGGGTCGAGGAGGGGGGACGGGAGAGCAGGTGCCCGGATGACGGAGAGATGTGCACGGGTGTTTCCAGAGTGTACCCCTACCCAATGAGAAGCCATCCTCAAAGTGCGTGCACAAAAAGAAAAAAAAACTTCCGTCTTTTTCGTGGGTTCTACTGATGCCTGACGCCGATTGATTGACTTCCGCATTTCTCTCGCGCTCGATGGAAATCCCGATAAAAAAAGAAAACATGCTGCTTGTTCCGCAATTCGACATGGACAGAGTATGTACACACAGCGTATGGTAATTAGATGACGTCACACTAGGGGATACGAGGAGAAAAGGTTTAAAAAGTAAAATCTTGCGAATATATCATGAGGGGAGAGTTGAGATTCAACTATTGCATGCAGGCCCGGTATTCATAAAAGTGCAGTTAATTGTTACACCGCACAAGGGAAATCGGCTGCTTTAGTTAAATTACGCAAATAAGGTTTACAAGAATTTGGTTGAATATAAAAGTAAAGTGTATTAATTTAACTTCAAAAGTTCTGTTTGCTTCATGAGCAGTTTATGGAATTTGTTGGCTGTACAGTTTACTTTCGTGAATAGGGCTGCTGCTAGTAAAATTAGAAATTCTCTGCAGATTCAACAAGGCTCTGTCCATCCAATCAAGTCCTGGGCCTAACGACTCATCGATTTGAGAGCTGCGTGGGACCTAGGGACTATTTCCAAGACGTTGTGACGTTTGCGGAGGGATGCACGTGTAGGGCAGGCATACTGGATGTCGACGGCCAGACGTGCGTGCGTCGCAAGCATTGTCCCCCGAGTACGTGAGCAATAACCTAAAGAGACTTTATTAATTCAAAGCAAAATTTTTACTCTGAAAAGCTGATTTTATGTCAATTTTGTTCTGTTGTTGACAGAATAACGTCAAGTTTTTTTTTCCTGATATTGCTCGGTGGTTAATAAACATCATTCTATCATACATTGACCGGCTACTGCTCTCTGAAAGTGAAGGCCATATTAAAACGATGAGTTTTTTTGGTCAACAATTATTTATTGTGCAGTGTATTTTAATCTATCGTTTTATTTTCGTAAAACGCGCTTTTACGAGTAAAAGCGCAATTCGCGTTCTCCACTTTTATATGGGTTCCCTTCTGGATAATAATACCACGCAAATAGAAATGAAATTTTTTCTAGTGAATAGAATGGTCCCTCTACTCTCCATCCTGTCTTCCCTCCAACTCCAGCCAATCAGCAAGCGAGAATGAAAAGACTTTCGTCATTCGAAGACATCAATCATTCCCTTCAAGCCCAAAAATTGGTGACAACGCACCCAGGCTTGTTGCGGGCTGGCTGGGAGGGAAGATAGGATAAAAGTGGAGAACGCGAATTGCGCTTTTACTCGTAAAAGCGCGTTTTACGAAAATAAACGATAGTTTTACTTCGCAAAAGCTTTGAATTCGCTTATCTCCACTTTTATATGGGACTAAAGTCCGGAGTAGGGGAGCCTGCCATTCTGTAAAATTGCATGAAGGTAAACTTGCGAAATACGCTGTAAAGCTCGTCAGAGCGCATGTCCTTGGACATCTAACGAAGTGAAATTGAGACGAATAAAAAGGCTCAAATTAAGTTCCACTTCTTTTAATTGGTCGGGGGGAACACTCCCGACCTGATGACAAATTCCAACAAAATAAATTGGAGATAACCAAATAGAAAGTTGTGGGTTGTACATAGTGACCACGTAGCCCACTCAACTGAGTATTCAATCCATCCCCCTCCTGCCTCCCACTGGATGGAGCCCAACCTGGGATACTCCACGTTACATCTAAAACGTACAAATTCTAAGTGATAATAACATTTTATTATCTTGCAAAAGATCAACCTAAAACATTAAATCTAAATGATTTATGTAAAAAGTAAAAACTGACACAGGAGAAATTAACTCTAGCTGTGTCCTAAATGCATGCTGGCTAAACAACCCTGAGTAAGTACACATGGGACACATACTAAGGTGTTGCCCAGATTGAGACATAAAACGAAATACTGTTAAAAATCGTTACATCGTGGATATAATATTCTCCTACACTCACAGAGTGTAAAATTTATCACAGGAAACTAAAAATGCTGAGATTATCCGCAAATCAAGCACTTATGGGTACAGATCCCGAAAACGGTACCCTAACTACTCCTATATGGTCACTGCCGGATGGGCTCTCCTTCTCATGGGATCAGATGGTGGTAAGACCTTGTCTATCGGATAAGACGAGAGACCGTCCACCTGTCACTCCCCCCCTTCTTTTTTCTAGAGGGAGTCTAGAAAAAGGCGAAACACCATGACTGTCTCTATGAGAAGGAGAGGTGCTGCAGTGACAGAACCTTACACACAATAAAACAGTACGGGACATAAACACGTCCTCGGACCCATACATTTGGATTCCAAAATACATTCGAAAAAAGACGAAAGATCTTGTTCATGGTTGCCGAGAAATGACTAGATCACTTCTTGAATTTGTGATGGTATCCACCACGGCCCTTGGATGGAAGGTTCTTCGGTTTGCCCTTGCCCTTAGGTCTGGGAGGAAGGGGCCTGTAAACAAAAATGTTTAGGTTTTAATTGCTGCTTCCGCTGCAATGAAAGGACCTAAAGAATAAATACCCGAAATTTCGTCTTGGGAAAAATCTTTAAGGTAGTACTTAATAAACGAGTTAGGTGAAACCCAACAACCCGTTTTGAGTATCTCTGATAATGACACGTTGTGAATGGCCCTAAGGGAGTTAGCCACTTGCCTGACTTGATGGGCTTTGATGTTTAACTCTGTATGAAGGGACGTGTCTGACTGAGTTTTTTCATACGCCGTGACAATTATCTCTTTAATGTACCGGGAAATAGTTTGTTTCGAGAGATCTTTATTAAATCCCGGCATATAGGAGATAATTAGTGTATTTTGGTTAGGAGACCTATAAGCATCGGAAATTTCTAAGTATTGACGCAATGCTTTTACAGGACATAAAGAGATTAGTCCCGTGGAGACTTGTTCTTCTGGAAGGGATGGGAGTGCTATGTGATCAAATGTGCCCATCCCGTGAGTCTAATTTAGACTTATTGCACCATGAGGCAAATTTATTCCACTGGGCCCTGTATACCTTGGATGTGGATTGTTTGTGGCTATTGACTATTTTATCCACTACCTTTTCCGAGAATCCTTTTTTCTTCAAGAAAGATTGGTCAGGCACCATAGATGCAGGTTCAGTAGGTGCGGGGCCGGGTGAAAATGTTGCCAATGTGGTTGGGATAAAAGGCCTTTGTGGCATGGGATCGGAAGTGACTTGACCACCGAGCATTGAAGTAACAGAGCAAACCATGGGGCTTCTGGTGTCCACGGAGCTATCAGGAGGAGAAATCGGGGTTTCAATTTGATTATTCTCTGGAGGACTTGGAGTAGGATTGCCTGTGGTGGGAAGGCGTACAGTACCTCCTGTATTGGCCATGGGCAATTGAGAGCGTCCGCAGCCCATGCCGATGGATCTGGGCAGGGGGAGACAAGTTTGGGTAGTTGTGTCGTTCTGGAGTTTGCAAACAGGTCCAGGGTGGGAGGACCCCAAGGTGACTGATTTACTATCCATCGGAAAGATGAGCGTGCTAGGCACCATTCCGTGTGGATTACTTGACCTTCCCTGGAGGCTAGGTCTGCCAGAACATTGAGTTTTCCCGCCAAATGTTGGGCTGTGAGGGTGATATGACATTGACGGGCCCGGTATAGGATCTTGAAAGCTAGTTTCGAGAGTGATAGGGATCTGGTCCCCCCTTGTCTGTTGAGGTATGCTATTGCTGTGGAATTGTCCAACAGAAATAGGACTGATTTGTTTTTGAGTAGATGGTTCAGTTTGTTTAGGGCTATCCAGACTACCCGTAACTCCAGCCAATTGATATGGTGTTTGTTCAGAGAGGGAGACCATATCCCTTTCCATACCTGGCCCTGACAGTGTATCCCCCAACCTTTCTGTGACGAGTCCGTTTGAAGTTCTATTTCCGGGGCTGGGAAATGAAACGGGACACCCTCGGTCATTACGATGGGATCGCACCACCATTGTAGATGGGATTGTGCCTTCTCGGGAATTTCCGTTTTGGCTTGTGGGAACCTTCCTTGCCTTAGTGCAATCTTGACCCGTCTTTGGAAGGGTCTGTAGTGTAGGCGGCCCAGGGGGACCGTCTTTTCGGTTGCCACTAAAAGGCCTAGAAGGGATTCCATTGCCTGTAAACGTACTTTTCGACCGATGGGAATTGCTTTTATGGCTTGAGAAATTTTTAGGCACCTTTCTTCGGTAGGAAAGGCTCTGGCATTTTTTAGATCCCATTTCTCCCCGAGAAATATGATGTTTTGCTTGGGAGAGAGTTCTGATTTGGGTAGATTGACCACAAGCCCGACTTGCAGGGCTTTTCGCACCAACCTTACCGTCTGTCGGTGGGCTATCTCCTTGTCTCGATGGGCTAACAGCCAGTCGTCCAGATATTGGAAGACTAGCATGCCTTCTAGACGAGCCCACGCTTTCAGAACTCTCATTACTTTTGAGAAAACGTATGGAGCTGTGGAGAGGCCGAAGGGAAGTGCCCGAAACCAGAGACGTTTTGTGCCCACTTGGAAGCCTAGAAATTTTTTGGCTGATTGGTGTAATGGGATATGGAGGTAGGCGTCGGATAGATCTATCGAAGTACCCCACATCCCTGCTTGTAGGCTTTCTTTTATGACTTGGGCCGTGTCCATTTGAAATGTCGTTGTCAAAAGAAACTCGTTGAGGGTGGAGAGGTCTATGACTAGTCTCCACCCCCCTGATTTTTTGGGAACTAAGAAAACCCTGCTGAAGAAAGCTGTTTGGGCTTCGGGCATTTCCTCTATGGCTTCTTTTCTTTGTAGTGATAAAAGCATCTCTTGCAGAGCCAGATCTTTTTCTGAGCCCTGGGGGTAAGAGGTGGCTAGATTTTTTGGAGCCTGACTGGTGAGAGGTATAGGGACTTTGTGCCCTCTCTGATCCCGTTTGAATGGGAGGGAGTAGCCATTTTTCAGCCATCGGACTACCCGGCGGGGGGCCCCCATTTTCGCCCAATCTTGCCAAAATTGCCTATTCGCCCAATCTTGCCTAGCCTTCCTCCTACGGGCCAGCAGTCGTTGTAGGATTGCAAATCTTTTAAGTTTTCTGCATTTATTAAAGTATCGCCAAGAGACCAAGGAATCTCTGGGCGGTACTTTGGTTGGCTGCTACCTGCTCTGCTGCGGCGATGGACCCTCCTGCCTGGTGCCGTAATTCTGTTTCGGCTTCTTGGCTGGGGGCGGCTGAGGCTGCGCGTTGGGCTTTGACTGCTCTGAGCTCTGGTGCTGGGACCTCTTGCGCTTGAATGGACGTCGGAGAGAGGATCGAGACATTCTTGACATGAGTGCAAAGTCTTGCGACAGGGAACGGCTCCCCTGGTTGACTTTCTCGATCTCCGCCGGGGATGGGGGCGTGGCGTAACTCTCTTAGCCCTTTAACGCTGGACCAACAATGTTGTAGGAATGCGTCCCGTCTCAGAAAAACCATGGACGTCATCAGAAATGTTGCCAACTTGACCACGTCTCTAGTTGCCAGGGCCAAACATTCCAGTAGCTTTGAGGTCACCGGATCATTGAAGCGTAAATCGTCCCATCGCGTTTTCAGAGCTTTTAAAGTATGGTCCTGAAAGGACATAATATTCTTTTCCACCAGAGGTATGTCTGAGTCGTTACGGACGGACGGCATCCAGACTGTGCGTTTGGCGGGCTGCTCTAAAGCTTCTGTCGGCAACAAATCGTCCGATGGCCGATATGGGCCCGGTCTCACCGCGCAATGTCGTGAAGCGTGAAAACGGGACAAAGCACGCCCTTCCGCGTTGTCCATCTTCTTAAACTCCCTTGATCGCACTAATATGGCGTTGGCTATGCCCTCGCTAGTCGGAAGTGCAATGAATGGATCCTGATTCATGGGAGCTGTTCGGGAGGTCATCCGAATCGGGGGATCCTCCTTGTCGAGAGCTGGAGAACCGACTGTAACGTTCGCCAGGCGAGCGATCTCCTGGATTGCGTCTCGGAAAGGTACATCTTCCGGAGTCATCGTAGACGACGTGACTGAAGGTGTTGCATTCTCACTACGAGGCGCAAGGTCCGGTGGAGACGGGGTCCTGATTGGGAGTCTTCCAGCCGCTGCTGGGTCTTTCCAGAGTTTTTGACCACTACTCGGAGACCTGACGTAATCCATCTCTCTGAGAGGAAGTCGAAACTGGGCTGATGGGAGTGCATCTCCCATTTCCTCATCCGGCCCCTCGACCTCGGATTCCTGATCTTCCGAGCTTTGCGCTGACTCTTTCCTATGCTCCACGGCTTCTGAATGTGACGGAGCTGCGCAGGTGGGAGTATAAATTTCCCGTTCTCGATTAAGTGGGATCGACGACAAAGGTGAGGTCACCGAAGGTAAAAAGTCGTCATCCTCTTCCCCGGCTAGGCCTGATACCTGACCTGACGGGGGAAGCTCTGAAGAACCGGCGTCGCTAATAACTTCTACTTCCGGTGTTTGACTGTTCGGGCCCAAACCAGAAGGTGGTGAATGGGCCGGAGATGAATGGGCATCCGGAGGAGGGCGTGAAATCGTAGCAGATGGTTTACGTTTACGCCGCGATTCAGGGGTCTGCTTCTTGAACTGTTGTTGTAGTTCTTGGAGTTGTTTCTGTAACTGAGTCTGTAACGACAGAAACGCAGAAAAGTCGCTGGGCAAACGAGGAACCTGAGGAGGAGGGGGGAGTTCCATCTGAGATGGGATCCCCAGTTGACCCGACATCGCCGAGAAACTTGCTCCCGAATCCGTGTGAGTGACCGTGACCGGCTCTGGTGCGGGTACTGTCTCCGAAACTGTTTCTTTCTTAATACCTACCGTAGGACTAAGAGCCCAAACCTTCCTCAAAGTCTCTTTTTCCTTACCCTCTGGTACGTCTAATTCAGCTACCGTTTCCGAATATGCCCTCCGCTTACGGGATTTTCTGCCTTTCTTATCCACTGCGAAGGCATCCGATTCAGAGCCTGTATCCATTCGCACCGGTGTGGAGACCTGTTTTAAGATCACTGAACTGGCTTTGCGCATAGTCCCCTCTAGAAATTCCGGCGTAAGGAACGGTGCAGAAGATAAGGCTTTCCTTCTATCCCGCCTGCGGTCGTTGCGAACCCTGTTTCTGTAAATGAGTTTCCATTCCTTCCCCGAAAGGTGGTGACACTCAGCGCACGTATTCCACTTGTCGCAGAGGGGCAAGTTGCTTCTCCGTCTACAACGGTCGCAGACCGAATGAGGGTTTAGAGCTGAGGGCGGATGTGTACACTGCGGAAGCGTCGGTGGGTCCCGCAGACCGGCTTCTGTCATATCTGAAAAACAAGCAGAAGAAAAAACACTGATGAGTAAACTGTACATGTCCCCAGTAGACAGGTAAAGCATACAAGTAACAGTTATTAATGTTCTGGGCATTTTAAGAGTGACAGTAGGCAGTACGACGACCACTCTCTTTCATCCAGACGTTACTAACGTATTTATTGGCGTTTCAGGATTTCAGAACCAGAAAAAATGCGAAACGGGACACCTCGGCCCATTTTCGGGATCCTCGGTCGATCCCGAAAACGGGATCTGCCCATGAGCAAGAAAACGGTACCAGTCCTTGGTGCCTAAAAATGGGATCCTCTATGGATGGGATCCTAATCCCGACTTAGGCCCGTCCCCTACGTGGGGGGGGGGGGATAAACGGGCTTCCAGGTGCCAATTTCCCGTTCTCGATTAAGTGGGATCGACGACAAAGGTGAGGTCACCGAAGGTAAAAAGTCGTCATCCTCTTCCCCGGCTAGGCCTGATACCTGACCTGACGGGGGAAGCTCTGAAGAACCGGCGTCGCTAATAACTTCTACTTCCGGTGGTTGACTGTTCGGGCCCAAACCAGAAGGTGGTGAATGGGCCGGAGATGAATGGGCATCCGGAGGAGGTCGTGAAATCGTAGCAGATGGTTTACGTTTACGCCGCGATTCAGGGGTCTGCTTCTTGAACTGTTGTTGTAGTTCTTGGAGTTGTTTCTGTAACTGGGTCTGTAACGACAGAAACGCAGAAAAGTCGCTGGGCAAACGAGGAACCTGAGGAGGAGGGGGGAGTTCCATCTGAGATGGGATCCCCAGTTGACCCGACATCGCCGAGAAATTTACTCCCGAATCCGTGTGAGTGACCGTGACCGGCTCTGGTGCGGGTACTGTCTCCGAAACTGTTTCTTTCTTAATACCTTCCGTAGGACTAAGAGCCCAAACCTTCCTCAAAGTCTCTTTTTCCTTACCCTCTGGTACGTCTAATTCAGCTACCGTTTCCGAATATGCCCTCCGCTTACGGGATTTTCTGCCTTTCTTATCCACTGCGAAGGCATCCGATTCAGAGCCTGTATCCATTCGCACCGGTGTGGAGACCTGTTCTAAGATCACTGAACTGGCTTTGCGCATAGTCCCCTCTAGAAATTCCGGCGTAAGGAACGGTGCAGAAGATAAGGCTTTCCTTCTATCCCGCCTGCGGTCGTTGCGAACCCTGTTTCTGTAAATGAGTTTCCATTCCTTCCCCGAAAGGTGGTGACACTCAGCGCACGTATTCCACTCGTCGCAGAGGGGCAAGTTGCTTCTCCGTCTACAACGGTCGCAGACCGAATGAGGGTTTAGAGCTGAGGGCGGATGTGTACACTGCGGAAGCGTCGGTGGGTCCCGCAGACCGGCTTCTGTCATATCTGAAAAACAAGCAGAAGAAAAAACACTGATGAGTAAACTGTACATGTCCCCAGTAGATAGGTAAAGCATACAAGTAACAGTTATTAATATTCTGGGCATTTTAAGAGTGACAGTAGGCAGTACGACGACCACTCTCTTTCATCCAGACGTTACTAACGTATTTATTGGCGTTTCAGGATTTCAGAACCAGAAAAAACGCGAAACGGGACACCTCGGCCCATTTTCGGGATCCTCGGTCGATCCCGAAAACGGGATCTGCCCATGAGCCCGAAAACGGTACCAGTCCTTGGTGCCTAAAAATGGGATCCTCTATGGATGGGATGCTAATCCCGACCTAGGCCCGTCCCCTACGTGGGGGGGGGGAATAAACGGGCTTCCAGGTGCCATTTACGGCACCCTGGTGCCGTTTATTGGCTACAGCAGTCCCATAAACGGGCTAAAACTTAAAGATTCACCAAAATTCGCCAGAACGCCATAAAACGTTGAAAGTCTGGACCAAAGAAAGTAACGTCTAGAGGAAACTGGACGGAACTAACTGGTCTCATAGGAGTGTCTGCTACAGCAAAAACGGGCCATAACGCGATGACACCTAAGCTGTAGCTGACTGGGAATCAAAGCAGGCAAAGTGGGCTGCAGAGACTCAACCAACTCCGAGGCGATGTGTGCACGAACTAGACTAAGAAGACAAGTCCTGTAGCTTCCGAGTGGAGAAGAGAGGCACACTTCCCGGGACGAAAAAAGTCTCCGCAACGTGTAAACTCAACAACTACCAGACCGAAGTCACAAGTGCGACCGTATTGCTCTAATCCTGAATCAAATTAACCCAACATTACAGAGGATGAAGAATATCCTTAAATGCAATGAAATAGAAAATTAAAAGCAAAATCGCACCTTGCCTAGTTCCCCTTTTTCAAAGAAAAAGTGGAGCACACAGAAATGCGTGTGTTGTCAACACCACGCTTGAAGGGAATGATTGATGTCTTCGAATGACGTAAGTCTTTTCATTCTCGCTTGCTGATTGGCTGGAGTTGGAGGGAAGACAGGATGGAGAGTAGAGGGACCATTCTATTCACTAGAAAAAATTTCATTTCTATTTGCGTCGTATTATTATCCAGAAGGGAACCCATATAAAAGTGGAGATAAGCGAATTCAAAGCTTTTACGAAGTAAAAGACCTGTTTTGTCCCTTGGTCCCTGTGGCTGTTATTGGGGGTGATTTTAAATCTGAGAAGATAGAACCTTTGAAATTAGAACACCTGATTTCGTGTTTGAGTGTGACCGGTGAGCATGAGTTTATTCACAATATTTGTCAAAATATGTCAACTTGTCTATTGATGTTATAGAAATTGAATATTAACATTGCCAAGTAAGGGAGACGATTTGATAAAACATTTTGAGTGTTGTTGGTACAGTTTGCCGCGGGAACCAGTGGCTCAATCTGGTGGACGGTAAGCCGTGTACGAGAACCTGCAAACACCGCACTCCACCGTGTGATGATTTTATCGCTAAAAGGTGAAGAAATACATGGTGCGCTGGAAATCAGCAGTTGTTTTTAAACTCATTGAAGTCTTCAGGACGGTGATGCAAAACACTACTGCTACCACTACCAAAACTACCCCTACTACTACCACTTCTACCACTACCACTCCTGTCCCAAATACTACACCACTTCTACCACTACAACCCCTAGCCCTACAACTACCACCCTACCCCTGCTACTACTACACTACTACTACTACTAGTACCACCTTCATCCCATTAACTACTGTCACGTATTAGGCCTGTGTGTTGTCCAAGGCCATACCTCTGCGGTGTCCTGTCTATCACATATTAGGCCTGTGTGTTGCCCAAGGCCCGACCTCTGCGGTGTTCTGTCTGTCACACATTAGACTTGTGCGTTGAGCCGATACACGGGAAAATAGCACTCTTACACGACTGCTTCTGTCTGCATAAAATCTGTGTTTATGCCAAACCTGCAGGTACCTCCAGAGGTCAGCCGTTTTAAAACAACACATTCACTTGCAGATGTGAATGCCCACCTGAGTTACCATTCCTAAGTGATGACGGAGTAACGTGCATCACAGCGGAACAGTGTGATCATAGAGTAACACAGACTACAGAGGAACAAAGTAAATTCTAAATCCCACCAATAACAACCAAATCCGATGCTATTTTCCGGTCGCAATTGTGAAGTGGTTTGTGCCAACTCATTTAACGTTCCATCAACGTAGGATAGACGTTGCCCCCGACGTCACATCAATGTCGGATTTTGGTTGTTTATGGAATGGGAAACAACGTATATCTTCCAACTTTGGACAGACGTGGATAATCCGACGTCTAATTAACGTTGCGTAAAGTTTGAAAATGGAAGTCGAAACAACACCTTTCTCCCGATGTTGTATAGGCGTCGGTAAAGCGACAATGTGTAGCTCTCGGGATAATATAATCTATCATTGATATCTTGACAACGGCACTCATAGTGTGGTCACCCCACTACAGTGTCCTACTTTTGGGTCATGCGGTACGGCAGGATAATATGGTCACCCCCACTATAGTGCCCCACGTTTGGGTCATGCGGTACGACAGGATAATGTGGTCACCCTCCACTATAGTGCCCTACTTTTGGGTCATGCGGTACGGCAGGATAATGTGGTCACCCCCACTATAGTGCCCCACTTTTGGGTCACGCGGTACGGGAGGATAATATGGTCACCCCACTATAGTGCCCCACTTTTGGGTCATGCGCTACGACAGGATAATGTGGTCACCCTCCACTATAGTGCCCCACTTTTTGGTCATGCGGTACGGCAGGATAATCTGGTCACCCCCACTATAGTGCCCCACTTTTGGGTCATGCGGTACGACAGGAAAATGTGGTCACCCTCCACTATAGTGCCCTACTTTTGGGTCACGCGGTACGGCAGGATAATGTGGTCACCTCCACTATAGTGCCCCACTTTTTGGTCATGCGGTACGGCAGGATAATATGGTCACCCCCACTATAGTGCCCCACTTTTGGGTCATGCGGTACGACAGGATAATGTGGTCACCCTCCACTATAGTGCCCCACTTTTTGGTCATGCGGTACGGCAGGATAATATGGTCACCCCCACTATAGTGCCCCACTTTTGGGTCATGCGGTACGACAGGATAATGTGGTCACCCTCCACTATAGTGCCCTACTTTTGGGTCACGCGGTACGGCAGGATAATGTGGTCATCCTCCACTATAGTGCCCCACTTTTTGGTCATGCGGTACGGCAGGATAATATGGTCACCCCCACTATAGTGCCCCACTTTTGGGTCACGCGGTGCGGCAGGATAATGTGGTCACCCCCACCATAGTGCCCCACTTTTGGGTCATGCGGTACGACAGGATAATGTGGTCACCCTCCACTATAGTGCCCTACTTTTGGGTCATGCGGTACGGCAGGATAATGTGGTCACCCTCCACTATAGTGCCCCACTTTTGGGTCATGCGGTACGGCAGGATAATGTGGTCACCCTCCACTATAGTGCCCCACGTTTGGGTCATGCGGTACGGCAGGATAATGTGGTCATCCTCCATTACAGTACCGCACCTTTGGGAAAGTTAGGAAAATGACCTTAGGTGCAGCTGTCCCCACTCTGCTTGGGGGGGGGGGGGGGATGGGGTGAAGGAGGAAGATGGACAAAGTGACTGAGTTTCTCTGAGTCGGAAAACGGAAATACACAATATTCAGTTTTATAAGTATATCAATGATGTGTTTGTAATTGTATAAAAACAGAATAAATAGATTATTAATAGAAATCAAGTTGCTTAGGAATTTTTACATGCAATTTATTTACAGTGTAGAATTATTTATTTTTAAGATTCAAGTGTTTATCAACAACCTACGACCCAAAGTAAGTATGCCTAACTCTTTATCTACACTTTTGTGAAGTGATCTTTTAAAATGACATTTATGCAGCAGCAAATCAACCCTTTTTGTATTTTTAAATAAGAAAGTATGGTCTAAAGTCTCAATGGACGTTAACTAACCCACCGCATTCGCTTAGCTAAGGCAATTGGAGCGAACGCCAATCCCCTGCTTACCACCCCGAACTGGAATCGAACTCGAGGCTTTGAGATTATCAGACCAAATAGCTGAGCTAACCACCACCCCTTATAAGCTCCTAGTTCTATCATCGCTTTTACTTAGCAAAAGCTTCGAATTTGCTTATCTCCACTTTTAGATGGGTTTCTCATCCGGAAAATACTTTCCAAGAAATAGAAACAAACGTTTTTCGAACAGTTCGGAGAGTCCTATTCCCCCATTCATCCAACAACCAATCAGAGTGAGTGAATCATCCAGTATTGTGTTACTGATGACACAGGGCTTTAAGCGTCGTCCCACACCACAAGTTCCAGTACGCCTAAAAGGTACTGCAAGAGTACCGAATTGATAAACAACGGTACGCTTGTTGGGATGCCCTGTAGGCTACTTGAGCTTTGTATTCTTTGCTTTGTTCACCATGGAACGCAGATACGTTAAGGTTTTATTCTTAAATTAAAATTTGAAACAACATTACTGCTGGTAAAAAAATAATCTTCCGGGAATGCAATTTCTCGCAGTGCATTACTGATTGTTACTGTTTTTTTTTTTTTTTTTTTTTTGGTCTTTGAGTATTTAGCAGTTAGTATCGAAATAGATCATATTCGGTCCACTGCAAGACCGGCATGCCAATTTAACACTGCCAGTCCCTGTGTGGTATGGTTTCAAATCGATTCGAATTTGGTATACTGGAATTCCAATATACCGATTCAATCAGTGTCTGTCGGCCTTTTTGCGGTACGGTTCCAAATCGATTCGAATTCGGTATACCGGAGCTGCGTACCGCCGGTTCTTTACGACATGGTCCAAACCGATTCGAGTTCAATATACGGATGTGATACCGGTAGTGCTACTGCAAAAGACAGCAAGGGTACCGTTGTAAATCAATTCGGTACTCTTGCAGTACCTTTTAGGCATACTGGAACTTGTGGTACTGGACCGCGCTTAATGCCCTGTGTCATCAGTGACACAGTGCAAAAAGAGTCCCTCACTCTGATTATTTTAATTAGTGGATGGATGGCGGGATAGAACCTTACGAACTGCTGCAACAAGCATTGTCCGGAAGCGAAACCTGTCAAAAAGTGGAGATAAACCAATTGTGCTTTTACTTCTGAAATTAGACGACAGTGAAACTGAACGCATGTGTAAATTTATAGCAAACATCTGTCAGTATCAGCAATTTTACTTAAATACTCTTCATTTTAATTTAGTTTTGTATACCAATTTTCAGTTGACCTAATTACGTTTGCCTTTATCTGGTACAGTGTGCGAAGTTGAACAGCCCGTACCCGGTCCTAAGGCAACTCTCTCTTTTGACATCATCAGTGGACCTAACACCGGAAGTGATGTCAGCGATGCTCTAGCCCAATCAGGCTCATTCCTCTCGCTATCAGCCAATGGCGATAAACTGCAGATTGAAACAAGCTGCAGCACAGAGGAACACTCTCGGATTCTGTCAGCCAGTGTGCGAGTCAAGCATGTGAAAAGCGTCCGCTTTGATCTCTATGATTCTGCTGGTAAACCGCCGGATTCTCCATACCGAAAACGGGTAAGACACTCTACTACACTACTCTCTGCTTCACATACAAAGGTATGATCCACACTACTGCTCTACTTGTAACGAATTAAGAGATGTCGTTCACACCTTTGCCACCTGCAAGAACCTAACGGTCTTCTGGAGTGGTATTCTGCTGTCCTTATATTTAAGGACGCCCTTATTCTTGAGATTAGATGGTTCATCCTTAATTTTTATCCTTATTTTTAAGAGACTTTGTTAAGTTTGAGGATAGAGCAGAATAGCCACTTTATCCTTATTTTAAAAAATAAGGACATCCTTTAAAAATAGCAGAATACCACTTCTGGTCTTTATTAGAACGCTGGGTTAACGCCAGTTTCCTGTGTGGGAAAAAGTTTTTGGCGTTAAGCACGAGAATAAAATTGTTGGGAATATTTAAAAGAGAGACAAGAATAGAACTAAATTTTATGGTTGACTTTATTATACTTCAAGCAAAAAATATTTATACATAAGTGTAACAGAAAACAGGGCTAAATCTTTTTCTGTGTGTTTTTAAGATACCTTAAATATGTTGCTGTAACTGAAAACTATTGTATTACAATCAACACAGAAATTTCCAAAGCCTAGATCAAATAGACAGCAGTATTTGAAAGTAAAATATGGGTATTAGGAATAGATCATAGCTTGATAAACATATTTTTGCTAGCTGCGGAGAAAATTACGATTTTTGCCAAATTCGGATAAAACAGCCCCACTTAAAAGCATTCAATCTATACCAAGATTTCTCCTCCTCCATAGAAAATGTAAATTAAGATGTATTTTGTTGTTTAATGGAGTATTTCTATAAAACTTACTTAACTTACCATCCACTTTCGGCACATCCATATTCAATTAAGGTTTTATTAATTCCACCCATAGCTAATCGTCCACACACTCATTCAAAGCATGATGTTGTTTTCTTACATACTTAGTCATGCCTTCAAACAATGGCTAAAGCCCTTGTTAATATCCCTTCCAGGTACAAAAATATTTCTGATGATCCTAGTCTATTCTTTGAAAAAAAGTATGCATGGGAAATGATAAAAGTCTGTGTGTGATGCCTTTTCTCTGAGGTTGGCAAAAGGGATGGGGGTTTTTCTCTTTTGGTGTTTTTTGTCCACGAGGGATTTTCTTCGTTATGTGTTTGGAAGTGTTCGAATGAGCAACTCAGTTTCATCCGTGTTAAGAATGTTCTTTGATTGGTATATTTCTGAAATGGCGCGTCATACCAAAACAAGATTAACACATACTTCCTCACCACAATATGACTAAAATTTAGTATTATTGCATTATCGAAAGTTATCAAACCACTCATCAAAAGCCTTAAAATCAAGCCCAAATTGTATTACAAATTCATTTGCACTTTTCTGCAGTAGACGTCCCAAAAGGGCTGCGTAATAACTATAAAATGAATGCTGTAAAAGAATGGGGTTATGCGATGGCTTTTCCGCCAGAAAAAAAGAAAAGAACAACAGCAAACAACGCATGTTCAGGCACAGCGTCTTATATCAGCATCTTGAATTAGCGTCTTATCTAAAGAGTCTTTTATGTTACGGTTCTTTGTACAGTAAAGCTTGCATTGGGCACCATGCTTGTGTTTGGAATGGCGAGGTTTCCGGTTTACTGAAGTTTCTTTATTGTATGTAGAAATGAATGACAAATAAAACGAGACTGAAAAAATCCGTCCGGTATAATCATTGTCCGGTTTATCGAGCGTGTCAGGACTTGAGTTTTACTGTACTTCAAATACACATTCGAAACAAATATTTCAGCGAATGCTTGCAAAATATTTGAACGAATAAAAAATGTGCCTTGTTTTACTAAATTCGTTCAAAACATTGTTGCCATAAAATATCAATAACTAGAGGTGGCAAGGTAAAGCTTAACTATGGGAATCAAGGCTAGTTCTGGACTTTTTCTAGATCTAAACTTTTAAGATTGTTTTCAAAATCTAGCAAAAACGGGAATTGAGCAAGCACACGGTTAGGTATTTTTTCAATTTTAAGTTTCAAATCTGAAATAGTATTGATTAAAAATGAATAATTCTTTACAGTTTAGGGTCAGAAACAGCTCGAAGTTCAGTACCGTGAACTTTCTGGAAAACTTTGGAGTCGCGCGCACCACGAGACTTGTAATCACGTTCAAGGCCACACGTGACACGTTTAAGATCAAGGACGTGACCTCATCATGGTGTTGTGGTCACGGTTTGTATTGCCCATTATTATTTCTTTATGGCTAAGGCTCTTGTAAAAATGTGAGACATAGAAAACTGCCTCTTTAGTACTGAAAATAGAAAAAGTACGTCGGTAATTTAAGGAGTTACACTTAGAGTTAAGGCTGAAATACTGTCCAAACTTCTGTTTAAATCAAAGGAAAAGCTGTTACCAATGACTTTTTTTTAATTTTTGCAATCGAATTTACTTGCACAATGGATTTACTGATGTCTGTATGTCGTGTGTTGTTCTTGAAGTTAAAGGAAACGATGAGTGAGACTCGTTTGGATTTTCCAAGAGGTGCTTGTGATGTAGGGCAGTCGTATTTAAGGGGAACAGGCCCAAACCCCCCCGACCGAAACCCCCCCCCGGCCCTACCCCCCCCCCCGTCAAAACCCCCTTGACTAAAACCCCCCGGCGGCCTAAACCCCCCGACCCAAAACCCCCCGGTTCTCAGGTCTATTTTATATTTTGTAATTGCGATACTCTATGTTGGTAATTACACTTCAAATGCCCACTGAAGAGACCACACGGCGTTTAAAATTGCAATTTCCGAACCACTGAAGGACTTGATCATCACTACAAAAGAAACTTCATACATCCATTGATGATAGCACTCGGCTTTTGAAATTGCAATTGCTCTTACGATTGATGAGTGTGTGCACCAGTGTTGCCACGGAGTCATCAAGAAAAAAAAAAGATAAAAAAGGATTAAAAAAAGGATAAATTTGGGGAAAAAAAGTATGAAAAAAAGGATAATTCATATTTTGCTGAAAATCGAGAAAACATTAATGTTAATCATATTGTATCATTTTTTTTGTAATTTATAATGCTCGTTTTCACAGCCATTAGAAAAATTTGCATACCTGATTATCATTACACATTTTCTTTGAGAACGGGGGGGGGGGGGGGGGTTTGGGTCGGGGGGTTTAGGCCGCCGGGGGGTTTTAGTCGAGGGGGTTTTGACGGGAGGGTTAGGGCCGGGGGGGTTTCGGTCGGGGGGTTTGGACCTAGACTCGTATTTAAGCCCCCCCCCCCCGGCGGGGGGGGGGGGAGGGGCACTTAATAATATGTGTTACCATGCGTGTTAAAAAACCAGACATGCTAAACAAAAGCGGGCCCAAAAGTGGGTTTGTTAAGAACTGCGCTCTACTTTTGTTTAAAAAAGGAGTTTTTTTTTCGAAATTAGGGTCAGTTTTAAAAAGTCATAGACACACGTTGTAACTGTTTGATACGTGAGTTACTCCCCTCCCCCCCCCCCCCCCTCTCCACCAACCCTTCCCCCAAAGGACTTTAATAAATTATTTAATAAATTCTTACTAAATAATTTTCAATTGTCTATTAGACGCTAAAGAGGCAGGTAAATCGGAAAAAGGAGCAAAGGAAATTCAGAAGAAAGATCTCGTTATCGCCTCAAAAAGAGTCGTTCCTATAAACAAGTCATAGTAACAAGCGCATAAAATGACAGCTGTTTTAGCGTGATGCACAAAGCATTTTTGGTGCTTTACAGAATTGTGTGCACGGAACAGACTCTGTAAAAGTGAACCGTGTTGACTACAACACGCCGCTTTTAAATTTAAAGTTTACTTTCACTTTTATTTTATTTATTTGGCTAATACAGATTTGGTGGTAACGAGCTGCCCCAGAAATCGAGTGTTTCGCGACACAAGGGTGAATGTCCTCCACAGGTACCGGTATCCGGACAAGTCCTGTACGAGGACTTGCGTAGATCCAGAGCCCTATGAACTGACACATAGCGACCTGTGTTACGTGCTGCTGCACACGTGTGCATGTCCCGACGATAAGCCTGTACTTATGGCGGACGGTATGACGTGTACCCAGGAAAAGTACTGCCCAATACAACGTATGTGACATTCCTCCCGTATATGACATTCCTCAAGTATGTGACATTCCTCAAGTATGTGACATTCTTCATGTATCTGATATTCCTCACTCATGTGACATTCCTCATGCATGTGGCATTCCTCCCGTATGTGAAATTCCTCAAGTAAGTGACATTTCTCACGTATGTGACACTCTTCACTCATGTGACATTCCTCACGTATGTGACATTGCTCACTCATGTGACATTCCTATCGTATGTGCCATTCCTCACGTATGTGGAATTCCTCAGGTATGTGACATTCCTCACGTCTGTGACATTCCTCACTCATGTGACATTTCTCACGTATGTGACATTCCTCAAGTATGTGACATTCCTCATTTATGTGACATTCCTCCCTAATGTGACATTCCTCATAATATCACAGAATTCATCATCATCATCATCATCATCATCATCATCATCGCAACCCCCACCATTATTTATTTGTTTATTATTATCATTATTATTATTATTGTCACAGAATTAAGGTGCTAAATATTGTTTTAGCCTTTTAAGTGTAAATGTTGGTTATATGCCTGTAGAGGTTGTACATAAACAGAAATAAAAAAAATTCTAGTCAAGTTTAGGTTAGTAGCTGGAGCTAGTGTATGTTTTTAAATATCCGCCACCAGATTGTGCATTTGCTCCTTCAACTCAAAGTTATGGCTAAAAATCTGAGTTATTCTAACATGTAACCAACAGTACTATAAATGATTTTATTTTATTTTCCTTTCCGTGTGTACATTATTAACTCAATTTGCGTGATAAAACAGTGAGCCACACATGAACTCCCTGCCCCGAATTCGTAAAAAGTTAACTGCAATTAACTGCAGTCCTGTAAGCGAAAACAAAGTATTTAAGGTGGATTTTTGTTTGTTAAACAGATTAAATTTATTAATTTACTTTCGGATGTTTTTGGTTAACAGCGCAGTTAACAGAGTTAGCTAACTGTGCAGTTAACTTCTGTAAATACGGCCACTGATATTATAAAGTAACTCGAAAAATTTACTCCTACTTTTAGGGATATGCCAGAATGGAATGCTCGTCATTGTTTTCAGGCTGTTTTGCTAATCAAGAATGGACATCCATGGGACGGCCTTGCGACGTCACCTGTGACGTAGGTGAAGGGCTGATCCAGTGTTCGTCTTTTGACGCATATAAGTGCCAGTGTCCGAGTGGGACTTACCTGGATGACCAGGACGGCATCTCATGTACGAGCCACTGCTTTAAAGGTAAATAAAAACAAAGGTCCATTAACCACGGAGCTAGAACATATGTTTCTTGATTGCAAGTATGCATACCAAGGAAACAGTAGTTTTTTTCCTGGTAGGTACATCCGGCCGTATTGGTATAAAGATCTGTGACGAAATCGTGAGTTTGTTTACTTATTCGGCGACCATTTTGGTGTACTACAAGTGCTTTGTCTGTCTTTGCAAGACCAAATATAAACTGCTGTAACTCAAGATTGAAAGCTTGTCACCCTTTCCAAGAACTTTTCCCTCAAAGCGATGGCTTTAAACATACTCCAGATTGTTCAAATAAAAACAAATTCCAGATATCAATGGAGTAAACTGAATTTATATTTGGTCTTGCAAAGAGAGAAAAAACACTTGTAGGACGCCAAAATGGCGCCCAAAAAAGTAAACAAACTAGAGTTACACAACAACCAATTGCCTGGCCTTTCATTACCAAAAACGGAAAGTGTGTACTCGATATCGTCACGAGAAGTGTGTACTCGATATCGTCATAACAACATATAACCAAGCAACACAAAATAGCGCAGTGGAGTAAAGGTTTATTACGTTAACGTGTTGTTCCAGAGATTTCAAAGCCCCAGATTTAGATCAAGTTCAAGCTGCAACGCAAGGGGTTGTGATTTTATCCACTGGTCTTATCTAAGCTAGTATAGCGATTTAGTTAATCTGATTTGGATAAACAGCGTGGTACTTTATCATACAGAACTATAAACAGCGTGTTGCTTCATAATACAGTACCAAAAACTTTAACAGTGTTAACAGTGGAATAGTTTAGATCCCGCTAGACACAGTGAAAAAGGTGTAAAGATGGTCGTATGTGACATTTTTATGCTGACACTTTTTATTTCTATTATTTCGATTTTTCCCGTGACAAGCAGACAAGAAACATGCGTTTGTACCTGCAACAGCATAGCCACGAAAAGACTGGAGATAGAAGTTAAAGCAAGAACTGCCCAAGGAAAGGTGGTGAGAGAAAAGCTGCAAATGAAGGCCTGCATTTCGCTAACAGATTTTAATTGAATTTTAAATGAAATCCTAGAATAGAAATAAAGAAACACTTTTCATTCTACACTTCTTATTATTTTTTCAGGATTCGCGTTCGAGTGCATAACCCACTTAACTGTCCGTTAAGGAGTATGTAACCAGAGAACCATAGTTTTGCATGCTAGATTTTATTTTTAACGTATTAAGACCACGAGATATCTGTGCTGTCGGAGTAGAGGGAGTGGGGTGAGGTGATGGCATCTATTTTGTTAATTCCTGGTCTTTATCTATTAATTTTTAACGAATATCTAATCTCTGTAAACCTGTACCACGATTGGTAAAACTTAACAAATACAACGTAGATCAAGTGTGTATTCTACATTCGAACTTTCAATAAAAAATATATACATATAAATAACAATTTAAATGAAAAGTTAGATCTTGTATTGTACTTGGTAATTAAAATCAATTGATGTTAAATCAATTGTCATTAGATCGATTGCATGTGAATCAATTTCTAACATCAACAAGTGTGAACAAATAAGAACACAAACAGATATAAGGCGAATTAGAGATTCTTATGTGGCCCACAGAGCCATTTATATATTATATTATGCTAGCGAATAAGTAAAAAGGTCTTAAGTAAAAGATAATAGAACTACTACTGTTGTAAAATACTTTATATTATTCAAGAAATGACCCATCGAGCGAAGTATTTTTCTAGCTTCTTAGCTTAATTTCTTATCGTCCACATAGTTAGCATCAGAACAGACTTTTAGTAAAACGTGCTCCCATCAGGAAGACATGCCTTCATTGTTTCATACATAAATAGAAGATATTCCTCATATGCAACAAATTGTCTACTTTGAAACCAGTCCTGACTGCAAAAAAATTATTATTTGTTTGTCGAGTTTTGATTATGTTTTCCAACAGCAGTAACTAAGGACCGACAGAAGAGGGTTTGTTACAGCAGGTGATGGGAGCAATAAAAGCAGGTGTTCAAACCATCTATTCAATGCTTTCCGAATGGGGGCTTCAACTTGAATCAAAACATCTGCAGCAGATAAACGGCATGAGACAAGAAAACAAATATTGACAACGGATTTACTGAGAGGAGCTCTGAATTTATACACGGAACCAAGTTCAAATTTTTTCTTGATTTTCTTTGTGCCACAGCCAGTAAGCATCAAAGGCATTTTCGGCCACTCATTATGCAACACCTTGCCATTGAAGTGCACTGTGTGAACAGCGGTATATGATTGGCTTTCTACTATGACAGTTTCGTAATTTCAGCTGGAAGTGTGATGATAGTAGAATTATTTTATTTATGGTACATACCTTGACATACTATTATGTCACTCATAGTGTCCGTGTTTGCTCAGTTCCTTTCGTGGTTACAATTTTTCACGCGTTATTGCCTATTCTTCTTCACGTTCACTTGTCACTCGATGTCATCATCACATGTTGTTACTCTGTCATTTTCATTCATTACCAATATATACGTTGTCATTTACTGCAGTTGCTGTCCTTATCGCTATCTCCCATCGTCATTCTCTCCAACGTTTTATCATTGTTATCACTCATAGTCTCTAGTTATATGTTATATGTTATATCGTTCGTAGTCACTCAACGCCACTCACTTGTGACGAGTTACCACTCGGTGTCGTTTGCCGTCCATCGTTTCCACTCACTTGTGACAAGCTACCACTCACTGTCGTCTGCTGTCTATCGCTGCCACTCACTTGTGACGAGTTAACACTCATTTTCGTTTGCCGTTCATCGCTGCCTCTCACTTGTGACGAGTTACCACTCACTATCGTTTGCCTTTCATAGCTGCCACTCACTTGTGACGAGTTATCACTTGCAACAAAGAAACAAAGACGAAATGTGAAAAAATATCAAACGAAATACTGACTTCATAATATCACTGCATGTCTTGGCTGTTTTGATACATTAATTTTATGGCTTACGGAAGTAGGTTAATCGAAAGTCAAATGATTCGGCACAACTTTAAAGCAAAAACATACTCGGATTTTATTTAATTCAGAATAAAAGTCAATGCATATGCATTAAGTTTTCCTCTTTTATTCCTTCGATTGTCTTGCAATGAAAGTTTTTGTATGAAAGATATAAAAGTGATTCTTGATTGAACATATTTTATTTTTTCAGGGGCTAACGATTTTCTTATACAAAAACTGATTATATCCGCATAACCAAAAACACGTGACGTAATTGTTTGATGTGTACAGGTGACGACAGTCAAATGACATAGTACTAGGACCGACAACACCACCAACGAAAACGCGCCACGCATGAGTATAGGTCGAGCATGCTGTAACGTGGGACTACATAAAATTTCGTTTAAATAACAGTCTTTTTAATAAAACCCGTAAATCCGATAAATATTCGCGTTATCGACACATCGGTACTGTGGCTGTGTTATGTTACCACTGAAATTGTCATGCCTGTATACAAATGTCTAACCTCGTTTTTATGTGATATTTGAGTTTTAATTTAATATTGACTCGTACATCAGCTGTGATGCGGCTGTGAATGGTCTTTATAAGCTACTGAGCTACTGCTGAATGTAACGAAATAAGTTTGCGTTCCATAATTTGTTGTCAGTTAGTTTTGGGCAATCCTAGAAATGTATTTGAAAATAACGTTTGTTTTGATTTGGATGACGCCGTCGGCGCTCTGCTTGGGAGGAATAAAAATGGGTAAGTTATATTTTCAAACTTCTAAAAAGATTATATTGTAAAATAACAAATGTGATCACAGTGAGTTAATTTGCGGTATGGCTATTTTATATAAAACCATAAAAGGCGTGCGGATATACAAGGCAATGTCAATGAGCTGTTGCAGTGTAAGCATTTCTCACTGTACAAGGTAAGCGAAAATTTATTTGCAAACTGCCATGGAAAGAGTTACTTCTTAGAATAAGCAAGTGAGCTATCTTTGCTATTCTTGGTCTTTTAAAACCCTAGTAACGAGCAACTAAAATTATAAGCGACTATTGTACACAATCTGTCTAAAAATAAAATAAAATTGGCTAGAAGTAGCTAAATAAGGCAAATAATTTTGCTGAACAAGCATCAGGCTTTGTTCGATACCAAAAAGTAACCATGCAATATCATATGGAATGCGTCACACATTGTGAAAGAAATAACCTGTGAACAATTTGCTACAATGGATGAAATCTTAATATAAACATGAAGTTTAAACTGCCTTACAATTGTATAATTTTATTTGACATATTCAGTTTCTATCAAAGCAAAATCCAGTCTCAATCGTTTATTGACCTAGTCCGTACAGTAGAACATTAATCTTTGCATTATAGAATGCCTTGGGAATCAAGTGTACATGCGCAATGTGTCCGTCTGTATGCCCACCTGTACTAGACCAGAGCCACGTAAAGAGGAATGTCCACAACAGGTTCTGTTTGGTGGATGTCGATGCCCTCCTGACAAACCTTACCTCATGGATGACGGTGTGACGTGCACTAGCCTTGAACTTTGTCCCGAGAGTATGTTGGTCTCATTTCGTCATCTTCTTACTTATTCAATTAGTACCATGGTTGCAAATAAAAGAACAAATAATATTCTTAATTTTGAATTAGGTTAGTTTAATTTTGAATTAGGTCTTTAGAACTATGAACGAAATCTTGATTATGTTCAACTTCATATTTATAAATTGCTCTTCTGAGAATAAATAGCGTCATTAAAGATACTTCACGGATATTTCAGTGATATTCATGAACAGAATACTTATAATTCTTTGTGTCAGATTCAACCCGGATCTGTCCGTCAAATCAAACATGGACGCAAACCGGAAATCAGGTTCGGACTTGTCTGAAGCAGAAGATTATTCACGGTGACTTTTTAATGGACGCCTGTGCTTGCCTGGGCAAAGGTGTCCTCGGCGTGGATGGACAAATGTGTGTTGATGCTGCTGACTGCCCTCAAGGTAGGTTAAGTTGATATTATCTGCACCACTGTTATATTAATAGCAGAAAGCATTGAACTGCCATGGCAAATCGTTGATCCTTATTTAAACATACGTTTCCCAGTGAATACATGACATAATGCATTTAGGATTTCAAAAATTCCTCAAACTATTTGCGGCGATAAAAACAAAGACAGAAGTAACCTGACTTTGACCGAAATAAAAACTGCCTCTAGATATCCGCAGGAAATATTATATCATAACTTAAAGTTGGCCTGTAGAAGGTTCTTTCTAAAAGTGACTTTTATCAATGAATCGAAGCATCTCAATTTAATCAATATCTAGTGCCACAAAACACTAATTCCCTCTCCACTTCCTAAGGGTGAACTAAACTTGTTTACGTACGTTGAGGCAAAACTTAGGTATGGGTTTTGAATACCGCATGCAATCTCAAAGATCCAGACAAATAACTAAATAATGCGATAATGTTCGTGAGGTGCAATCGACTGAACAAAGTGAGCTTCAACATCGTAAAATGTGTATCGAATAGATTTAAACCTTTCACTTCAAAGACCTTCAACAAAATGCAAAATGTAAAAATCTCGGCATACACGTTGAATCATCTGTGAGATTTCACAACATATCCTATAGTGTAAAATGTGTGAAATCTCACTAAAGAATAGCAATCAGCCATTCGTTAAATGAAAACAATATTATTGCAATAACCTGTCTGTTTAAAACACAACATCTGACATCGCTTCTTATTCTTTAGTTTGTCCGGCGAATCAATGGCTGAATATGAAAGACGGCGCACCATGTGACAAAAGATGCAACAACAAGGATGTGCCCTGTGACACGTTTTCTTTAGACAAGTAATATACATGATTCTTCCATTGTTTACTGTTACTGTCATTCACATACAGAAGATAATTAGACAACTTAAGCGCACAGACACAAGCTGCTTCTATCCTGCTTATAGTGAAATTTAGACGTTAAAATAAATTAATTAAACGGTTAAATTAATTAATTAACTAAATTAATCCTGTTTTAATTCTTTATTAAGTTTCTGAGAGTTCCAAATGGTAGTTTGTAATGGTGCTGGATTTATAAAAGTGGGCATGTATTTCTTACCGGCAAACTACAAGCAAATTTCTCAAACACATTTTATATTGTCTATTGAAAGAAAATGTCGTTTTTGTACTTATATTGAGTTTTTTCTGAAATAAAAAACAACATTTAACATTATATATATAACTGAAAACAATTAAACAGGAAACTCAGTTAAGTTTTGTGTCTGATTCTGATAACTGGTCTGGTTTCTCATAATTACCTAGCAACACATTTTAAGGGGTTTTCTCATATGTAAAAGACACTGTTGCCTGAGAACTTAAAGCTTAACATGTTTGTGCAGTAATTTTAAAGCATTATGCTATCTTACAGCCATTTTCCATGTAATTTAATTGAATCACTGGGGGCAAGGAGGGCATTTGTGGTGTTTTGTTAGAGCAAATAAGCACTCCAGCGTATTACAAAATTTCAGATCTATCTTGTGCTTAGCTGTAATCTTTGAGGTAACATGGGCCTTCTAATAGTAACATTGCAAATCTTTGTTATCCGCTATTAAATTTCTGTTACATACAGTATTACCTATTACAGTAGCGACTGTAAAATAGTACTTTCTGGCTCTATATTCTGTACAATAAGCCTGGTTTGAAGTGATTTGATGTTTAATCAGTTCAAAATACTGCATAATATGAAATCATTGTGAAGAATTATAATTCTCATTTCAAATCAAAAGGGTGTGCATTTTAACCGGTTATAGTTTAGAAGAGTCCTTATATTTCTTGGTTCACAAATTGATAATAATACGCAAGTATTACTCAATGAATATTGATAAACCACAATTTACAACATATAGAACAAATACAATCGATTAAAATCTCAATAAACATAAAAATATCAATATCAACTATCAATTCCTGGTACCATCGCCACCAGTAGAAAAACCAGCACTTCTTTTTGTAAAATGTAAGGCAACGTTTTTATCCTGTAAAGTTTTGTAGTACAATACTGCTGTAAAATATTGGTCTTCAGATGCGAGTGTCCTTACGACAAGCCATTTTGGAGTGACGACGGAGTAACGTGTTTGTCTGAAACTGAATGTAACGAAAGAGGTGGCGTTTTACAGATTTTATGTTTGTTTTTTTTTTCTAGAGCATGTATCACAGGCCGATTCATTTTCGCTTAGTCGCATTATATTAAATAATTTTAATAGTTAATAGCAAGAAAAGTATTGAAAGGTGTTTCGACAGTTGTGATTCGTTTGTTGTGTAAATTAAAGTTATTCAACCAGTGGCGTAGGCACTATTGTGTTGTTATTAATTAAAATGCATTGTGGCTTGTTATATTTCATGAACACTAACATATGTTAAAGGCTAGCTTTTATGACTAAATCAATATCCTTAATATAATAACTACATTAATTAAGTTCGAAATGTAAAGAAGCATATGCATGTTTAGTAATATTCATTGAGTTCATCGTGTCTTTAGGCTATAATAAGCTTTGAAATTTCTAAAACAGAATCATGGCCACCGCCACCGCCGCCACCCCCGCCGCCGCCACCACCATCAGGTTTCATTTATAACATGTTCAATTGACTACGAAGTATGCTTTCCAACATAGATTATTTGCATAACAAAAGACTTTATCTCCAGTATTTATGCATATTTATTCTTTTGTTACTACTCTTAAAGTTTATTTTAATGACACCTGGAACATTGCTGGAGTTTTATTTTAATTTTCAACACTACTTCCTTTTCGCTAACAAATCTATACTCTCCAGCCAGTTAACGGCTATATGATAGTGCATATTGAACACTATAAATTAAACAGTGTATATTAAAGTTATTTTATGGGTTTATAAAGAATGCACAAAACGAATGATAAGTTAACATACGTATAAACACGCATCACTATTGTGTTATTTTGATTAACATACAGACTGCCCGTTTCCGATTTTGGAGGAAGGCACTGAGGCAGATATAGGTGTTTATGTCTCTACCGACCTAAACAACATAAGCCCGGCACTTGGATATAAAATACATATTGCCGAAACACAGTATCTTATTATACAAACTGAATGTGCTACAGCCACGCCAATATTCATCACAATTAGCTTCCGCGTCAAAAATGTACGGCGGGTGTACATTACTATGTATGATAACAGCCAGCAGGTCATTGAAAGGTTTTCAGTAAGTACTGTAAAGAAGGAACACACTATGTTATAAACAAATCTCAGCAGGCTCCCGGATCAATGCGACAGCTTTTAATAATAGTCGTTTTGTAAATGGTTTATCGAGATTTAAAATTATACTTTGCAGTCAAATTATGTCATAAATAGATATACAGCAGCATAATCGCAATCTAGGGTATACTAGTTCTTTAATCAACGTACTAAATTATTGGTATCCGCATAATAAACAAAACGGTAATAATGATGAGGATTTAGGATTTAGTCACATCACCCCACCAATCACTGTTCTTTCCACAGCCGACACTTGATCACGGCCCTGAGTTCAGCACAGTGTATCTTGCTGGAGAAACAAAATATGCAGTCGAGGACGGATATGACGTGAGAGGCTTATTGCTTACCTTTGAGTCAAATACGCCAGGAGATATTGAAGTCTTTGACGTCAATGCGGCTTGGTGCTGTGGAGACGGTGAGTATTAGGAATAATGCACCCAAGTTCTGTTTCTACGATGTTCTGAAAACTGCTCTTTTATGTCTTAAGTATTGTTCAAAGTACCGTGATTATTTTCTTTATATAATGTAGTAAATAGTAAATGCGGTGTTTTTATTTAATCTCTCTATATCTTTGCCGATTTTCGGTAAATTGCTATTTTTGTAACGGCAGAAATGCCAGTACTTGTAGCCACCACTTCTAAAATGAAAATTCTTGGTTAATATCTATTATTTTTCCCATCCCTACTCTACCCATATCTTACCCCACCACCTCCATAAAACAGTTTTGTTTGATTTAAGCCCATACACATATCAGTACACATATCATCAAAAGGTTCACAGCTTTTATATACAGAACAGAACAGCATCGAACATCTAAAAGAGCTACAAATGCATATTATCAAAACAACTGCCCTTTTTGTAAAAACTGATGAAAATGTTATCAATATAAATCATTTTATTTAACTTATTTGCTTCATAAAAATAAAAATTAAAGCATCTTTGCCGTTCTTCAGATATATTAATATTACCAGATGAATTTTTGTCAATTAATTAATAAACAAATATGGAATTAATTATTGGGGATATACCTGTAACTGCTACAGTTATAATGTTAAGCATTTTGTAAGCAATAATAAAATCGGTTCATTAATAACAAAACCGTTTTCAATCATGAGCGGATGCATGTTCTAGTAATGATTTATATTATTGTTAATGTAATTACATAACCGCTTAGAAACATGAATGTGCGTATGTTCTAGAAATTATTTATAAATGTATTTGTAGCGTTATCATCAAGGGCATGCCCTGGCAATCAAATTTACCGACGTGTCAGCACTATAGATGACTACGTCCACGGATTGGTATGGCCCCACGAGGACTGTACGAAAACGTGTGATAACCCTGACCCCACAGCATATGCAAGACACACGTGTGACATGGAGATATTTACCTGCGCATGCCCGGACTATGCTCCCATTCTTGCTCCTGATGGTGTGACATGTGTACAGCAACAATCATGCCCTCTTTAAAAATGTTTATAAATCCTTAGATGTTTACTAATGTTCTTGGACACGAAATAAATATTTCTGCCTCCCCGTTGAACTCTCAGTTATAAATTTGGTTAAAATTTGTTAAATGTTTATGCTATTTACGGGGTATGTAAAACACGACAACAAAATGGAAACATTTGACATATTTAATTTAAAAAATGAATTCACATTGTGAAAAAGGGTTTCAATTTTCGTTGGTTTTGAAACTGAAATAAATTTTTTAAAAAGTTCAGCAATATTGGTATGTAGATAAATTGATACAAAGATTCACGATAACAGAGCACTTATTTAATAAGATTTCAATAAAAGAACTTGCTAATGTTGATTTATGTAATGTTAGTTATGTGAAACAGTATTATTATATTCTGTTTTGCTGTATGCTTTGCCGAGTAAGGTATAACTGACGAAAGTCCTGTATCCAAATGATATCATGATAAGTGAAAATAAGTTATTTCGAAATAACTTTACAAAACATGAAACATAACAACTGATCAGATGCTGCTTTAAACATTTCATTAACTCCCAAGAGTCAAATGAATAACTCCACAAAAAAGCACGATAGAGTTCAACTAAAGTTTAACATACACATTTTTAACTGAAATTTGCGTGGTTATTATCGTTTACCAAACAAAAATTTGGCGATGACGGTATGCGTTCTAGGTGCATGATCCGGAAGCCTGAGACGGCTGCGTAAGGAAAGGCTGAATTCCAATAATTCCAGCTGACGCCCAATCACGAGTAAGAACTGAAACAAAGTGAAAAAAGAAAAAATGGTGTCATGTTTTTATTGCATTTTATTTTATTTGCATTTTATGATGCAAAAGTTAAAAGAAATAGTTTAACTATTTGTTGCCTTATGTTTGTTGTACTTGAACATATAGTTATGCGATATGCCATATTTGTTTGATATGAAACCTTAAAATGATTGTTTTATTGCATTGCTGTAAATATCATGATTAGTCTATCTAGGTTAGAAAAGTTACATATGATGAAATAATTTTTTTTTACAATAACGTTCAGAAGCTTTATATATCAAACTCATGCTAACAGCTTACAGATGCAATTTTATGCGGACTTTTTAATCACTTCATTTGGTTTATCTCTACGCGTCGTGGAACTAACGTATGTGTGTTAACAGCTTGCAGATGCACTTTCATGCGGACTTTTGAGACGCTTCATTTGATTGCGTTTTCTTAGCTTTTGTCTCACTGTGTCGTACAACGAGCTCAAATACGCTAACAGCTTACATATGACGACTTTAGAGTCGCTGTATCATTTGACTGCGTACATTTTATCTTTTCTCTTGCTCTATTATTCATGCAATTTATGCCACACTCTTGCAACACTCTTGTATCACAGTTTACTGCAGACTTGACACGCTTCTGTGACACATTTTACTCCATAGTTCTATTAAGCTGCTGCAACTTCTATATCAAGATCTTGTGTGGCACCTTCTATGGACAGCTCAGCTGAAAAATCTCAACAGAGCAGCTTTAAGAGTCCAATGACATGATCATGGTCTCCCCGTAAGACTCCTTTTCAGAAGCATCCTATTAGGCCCTTGGAAGTGAGTCACCTTAGATGGAGTCATGACGAGTTCCTTTTTCGTCGAGAGGTAGGACAATGAAATTTGACACACTCAATTGCTTTATCTTTGACGACATGATATCATGATATTTTTAACAGTAAGTGTATTTTAAAGGACTTTGGAATAACAGAACCATGAGACTACTTCATTGCAAAGAATCAATAATGCCCTGCCTCTTCAGCTGTAACGTTATTGTGACGTTATTTTACCAATTTGTATCAGTTTGCAATTTAACTTCATTTGATACAAAAAATTTTATTGGATGCATTGAGAATTTCCTAAGACACTCTCTGGCCTTCCCTTTTAAATAACACAATAACACAAAAGGATTTCGTTTCTGATTAGTACAAATTATATTAAATTAAATAGCGCATAGAAGTGGTATTGACGTGCCAACAGGCAAGTGCTCCTGGATGTACTTTGTTAAGTAATGTGTGATGTTTGGCAAAATATAGTATTGTGAGTATTGCTGATGAGACTGCTACAAAAAGGCTAAAGCGACGGAAATGAAACGTTTAAATGTTCAGCTACAATTATTAATGACCAAAATACCTAGCAAAAATGCAAAATAGTTAATTACATTTGTAGAAATGGTATCTCTAATTATTGTAGTGATGTTCCATTACAAAGCGTCGCATCCCAGCAAACAATTTTTCTATAGCTCATCTGTTACCTCTCAGAATCTCGCTTTGATCAGTTTCAGAACAGTTTTTGTGTTGAAACTGGTCTAAAACTAGTCTTTTAAAAAGACTCTAACTTATAGACGAGATTGTCATTAATTGCTTGTAATGAAACTGGTCCAAATCTCGTCTTTACAATAGATACTAATTCCAGACGAGTTTTTTGTGAATTGTATTGGGGCATTATGAAAATTAATAGAACTTTATGAAAATCAATATTATTCATTGCTCTGTGTTGGAGCATCGTTGGAAACCATATGTACCAACTACCGTTTTCAGTGTACTGGGGCGTCGTTTCCGTTTTTTCTTTTGTTTTTAGATACTAGATAGCAAATTTAGATAATAATTATTTAAAATATTAATTTCTAAATTAAAATTAAGTAATTTATTTAAATTTAAATATTTGTTATTATTTTAGGATATTGAAATGTTATTCTATGTGATAAATGTAATTGTAAGTGTTTTATATATAAATCAATTTAAAATGCCAATAATTATTCGCAATGCAAAAAACTTTTGGGACCAAATAGAAATGTTTTATGGCCTAATATTATCGTTAACCGTACCGTGGTGTAGGGGTAAGATACACGCGTTGCGTGCGAGAGGTTCCCGGATCGATCCAAGGTAAGTACGAGTAAGTAAGGAAAAATCACTTGTTAATTCTGAAAGCTTTAGACTGATATTTAATAATAATAACTGAAATTGATTTTTTTCTTTTTGTGAAGGTCTTTTTAAGTTTCACCCAAAAAAACATGATTTTAAAGCGTTTAAACCAGAAATGTTTACAGGGAAACTTCTCTAGAACGGATCACAAACTGTTTGCTAAATTAACCAAGAAATAGCTGTATTTCAGACATGTCATTCTAGAGCAGAAAAAGACGACAAAAAGTCGTCTATATCTCAGTAACAAAGAGAAACTCAAAAAATGTTTGCTGGGACCTAATGTCCAATCGATTTGGGTTGGTTGATTATGGAAATTAGAACAAAGTTGAGCTCCCAAGGTTGACAGTCGTCGATTATTTGAGTTCCTACCTACCTTGTTAATCGGTCGAAAATAGAAGTTTAAACAGCATGAGATCTCCTAACTTTACAGAAACCCGTTGTCGACGTTTATACAACGTCTTTCCAATATTGCACAAAGATTTTAATTAAATATCAGAAAATTACATTTTGGTCGCGACTAAAAGAAACGTCTAAAACGTTGCTGATCAACTTCTAACAATGTGAAAGATATAGGGTCGTGACCATTCACAACTAAATTGCAACAAAATTTAATGTTGGAGTTTTCTTGAGTCAACGTTGTAACCCGAAATCGACGTATATTTAATAGTTAAAGTGAAATTGTGCACTTTTCCTTTTATGATGCCTCTACATTTATTTTTCTGGCCACAATATGCAGCAAAAACAGTAATTTTTCCACAAATACAGTGTATTCAGCAATGCTACATTCACTGAAGATCCGCCAATAAATCCACTCACGTCATTGGGAACGCTAATGAATTCAAGATAAGCTTAAGATGCATCAGTTTTGATGAGTATGTTACGTTCTTTCTCGTTATTCTTTGAAATGGACGTGGCTAAACAAAGATCTGCTGTAAAGTTTCATAAGACTGCTCGAAAGGCGAAATTTATTTAATAATGCCATGTGTGGCAAGTGTTTTATATTTCCTTTTGAGAAATGGGCTCCCGATCATATTATTTTTACTCAACAATTAGTCTTTATATAGGTTTAAGCTACTTCCTCACAAAGCAATCGATTTCAATTGTTGCTTAGAACCTGTGTTTAAAAATACTTATTGCACATGAACAATTTAATTCTGCTATTTTTATGTTGTTTTGACAACAGTGATAATATGCTATCTGTATTTGTATACAGAAAGCTGATAAGGTAATCAATCTACTATGCTAATAAATTTGCTGCTCTGTATTCTTGAAGTTTCTAAGAAATTTTAAATAGAACAAGTTTAAATTGAATTCAAACGATTGAAATATTTTCACTTAAATTTTACTGACACCAGCCATTAAATCAAAACTAACAGCTAAGTCAAGGAACTAAGGTTAAAACTAAACAAAACTAACAGCTATAGCTTGTAACATATCGCAGTGGTAGTTTAGAAACATGCATCTTAAAGCCGTATATCCCTTTTTGCTTGTTTTTACAAGCATGGCCCAAGACTCGGAGGAGGAAGACTACAGCGTAGTTGTGAATGCAAAGCATCTTGAAGGTAATATTGCAATTTAGATACTGACATAAAACTTGGGTATTGGACTCTGTGCGCACAGAGGTAGATGACAGACCTAAAGTTAATGTGAAATTACTCTAGCCTATTTTCACCAAAGACGAAAAGTGCACAGCCAAATGTCTTCTTCAGGCATATATTCAAGGGGTAATACCGTAACACTGCATCGCTTCAAATACATGACGCCATGACTCAGCATAATCTGAATTGTTTTGCTGCCATCAAGCATGTAACTGTTCTTTGAACAGTGTAGATTTGCCTTTAAATGCCTTGCACACATGTTCAATTTTAGAGTTTAGTTGCCCGGCTACGGAATTACTGCGTGAGCTAGATTACGCTAACCGCAACTACTGGTACATATATATACGCGGGAGCAACGACAGCAGTCAGTGTGCATTAAGAGGAACTAAAGGGTGCACCAATGCCCGGGGAAAGAAGAAACGCTCGATGCTTTTCAAAGCAAGTGATAATCCTGATGGCTGGGGCCACTACTCAATCATTCCTATAATGTACTCAGATGATACTTCGCCAGCAAACGGTCGACGCCGTCGCTCTCCTCATCCTAACGTCATTCGATCTTTCATAAAGGCTATTTACTTTAAAGTACGGGGCGCGCGGCAGGTGGTGGTGAAGGTGTTCCATGCCAATAGGGTAGGTATAGTTTTAGTGAACGTTTTTAAGCACGGATCTATATCTGAATCACATTAGTTATTACATACATAAGTAAACAGGCTTTCGTTAAGGTCTTCCAATTTTAAGAAGTCCTAGACATCTAATTAGCAAATACATTTTCCAATATTTCAGTGTTTACACCTTAAATCTTAGCACTGTAAAGAGGCCTAGGAGAAGTTCAGTTCATAAAATTAAGTTAATATATTAAAATGAGATATATATATTAGAAATAATTGCTATAATTTAAAATATATATATATTATAGTAATCATACAGAGCATTCCCAACCTGTAATCGAGCAGTTTTTATCTGCGAAAGGAAAAGTAATAAAAATTGTTCTATTCTATCACAGGTTTTTCAGTGTGTTCGCTACTTTAATCAATTAAAATTGTTAAAAGAGAAACGTTTACAATTGTAAAATGATACTTTTCAAAATGTAGGCTTTATTAAATTTATGAGCTGTGCTATAGTTGTAGGGCATTATTTGCCATTACAGAAATGTATGCTTTTGTTACTTACTTTTATGGCAATATATTATATTTTTTAAAAAGTGGAAATTGCATAACAGCAATGGGAAAATCCTTTTGATTTACTTTGACAGACGGCGATAGAAATAGACAAGGTGATGTTGGATCAAAACAAGAAAAATCGAATTGCAATTTTGTGGAAAAGCGACAGATCGTTTTGGAAGATTGAGTTTCAAATTGAGATTAATGCGTCCAGCAAAGCTAAATTTTGGGGCTTGTACATGGTGTCTTGTCGTGACCGGAGGTTCTATTAGCTTTTTCAAATGTCGACATTTAAAGATCGACATTAAAACATCACAGATTCATTGTTCAACTGCATACCTAAAGGAGATATACCAAAAGAAATAAATGTTTGATTTGGCTTGTGTACATATCTTTTCTTTGAGTGCTCTACAAGCAAATACAAATAAATACAAATAAACCATTTTTATACGGAATCACTTGTATCTGGATATTTTCCATTTGTTTATGAAATTAGAAAACATCGGTTTTAAATGTATTCAATATACCGTTTAATTTTACCGTTTAAAAGAAAAGGACCACTTGAAATAGTTTCAACGTCATGAAAATCATTTAGTTTTTCCCACTTTGTATACTTATTATCTATTCGTAAACTATAGCCCTTTTATTATCTAATAAAATTGCCTCATCAATAATTGCTTTGCGCTTAGCTGATTTAGGCCTAACTGTCGAACCGTCATATGGATCGTGAAGCACAAGAACTCCAATAGCATAATATGTATCGAGTTAAGTAAACAAAGTTTGCGTGAAAGTAGCTCAAAGAAGTCATTTGTCTTCTGAAAGATGATAATATCGAAATTGTTTTACGACATCAGTGTTTACACGGCTGAACTTCAATCTCACACTCTACATCAGTAACTTAAGTGTTTTTCTAATTATAACTTGTTTCAGAGATATTTAAGAGATATTGGATCATGGAAATAAACCCAGTTTAATTTAGAGTGATGAAAGTCCCAGGCTGTATCAATTAAAGAACTTGGTATATCCAGGCTTGCATATATATAATATATGCAAGTGTAGTCTTGTATTATGCAGTTCTACTTTCATGTGTTCTCCAAGCAAATTGCAACCTATACATTTAATTCGATATACAGTGTGCTTCCCTCCTCTAATCTGTTTTCGCAAGCAGTGCTTCTGATAACTAGGTTTTGAAAACTGTAACTTTTTCAGCGGATTTTCTGCCCGGACAGAATAGGAGATTCAGACTATCTAAATAAGATACACAGATGAACTCAATTTATATGGCACGGTGTGTTGTATTGTACTTTTCTGTGTTGTGTCGTCGTGTGTTTTTGGAAAGGAGGCATGAAAGTGATTGTTACAGTGCCGTACAAGGCGACCAATAACCTTAACAAACAAACAGACTAAACGTCTCTGCAACTGAAACACTCACTCACTGTGCTCTACTAAAAACAGTATTGTATATTTGACAGATTAAAGGTACAAAATCCAGGAGTTATTGTTTCACATAAAACACCCTTATCTTGAATCGACAAAAACCGAATTGAAAAATCTTGGGGCAAAAACTGATTTATGTAATGTATATTTCAATCCTGGCTCAACCAACAGTGGAGACAAGCAATACATTTGCTAAAGCACTTCAATCACCGAAGCATAATGCTTTTATCAAAACAGGCTTTAGAGACCAAGTTTTGAAACGTATGACTACAACATCTGCATTCTTGATGTATACTCATAACCGACAGAATGTCTGTTTAAGAGCATTCGAGTTAACTCTCCCTAGTCTTCTTGAACATGCCTCTCTCATCAGAGTTGAGAATTTTAATGTTGCTTTACGTAAAAATGAATGTCAAGAAAATTTGGAAAAGTGAGAAAGTCAGAGAAAGTGTTCCTCCGCGAAAGATCCCAACAGAGCAATAACGCTAATATCACTTTGTAAGGCAACATCAACTTCGTTTTTTAAAAGTAGGGCAGAGCGATGATTGCAATTAAAACATACACCCTTGGTGTAGGCATTGAAAAATAAAAACCCATACTAAAAAAATTCGACCACTTGCAATAAATTTTTCCACTGGTCTAGATTTAAATGCGTGGGAACGGGTACCCTGGCGCCACAATAATTTTTGAAGGTAAAGCGGTTACCATTGTGTATATGCCATAGAACGTTTCAAACTGAAAAAGCGACTCACCCGTCCATGAATTTTGTGGCGCCTAGGAAATTAGTTTTTTTTAGTTGCAAGCTTTCGCGAGATATTGGGTGTGCTCACGAGCGAAATGATCAGGCGCTTCCTTGTCTGATTTCCAGCACGCAAAACAAATATGTGTAGACCGACAGTTGGTGCAGTGGCAGGTGTCGAAATTAAATCGCTTGAATAGGTTGCCGCTGGAGGTACTTCCTGTCGAGCGTGGTTTTGGAGCAATAGAACTTGATGTCAGCATCAAATCTTTGAGGTCAACTGGCGTGTCGGACCATTCGCGGCGACTGCATTGAATGTTCACTAACGCGACCGCGTAAATGGAACGCAAAGATTCCCACGAATATGAGCGCGAAATGTTCAATAAGAACTCTAGGTGTTCTAGGCGAGCTCGTTTTTCGCTCTCAGTAACTTCGGACAATAGCAGGATTGCGCTAGTTTGTGCGACTAATTCCAAGTTGTCAAAGAATAATTCCGGGGTTCCGGACCTATGCACAAATTGAATTCCTGGGATTTTTCTTTCCGGCCCGCGGTGTTTCCCTCGGCGCCCGGGTTAATCAAGAGAAGGTTGCTCACCCTAGCTTTCGTCTAGAAAATCGTCTAGGGTGACGTTTGCATCTGCAGTAGATTCCTCGCAAGGCGACGCATTGACCTTATCCTTCCGTTTCTCTGACACCTTCGCCTTTAAATTGTGTGCCTGCTCCACTAACTTATTGACAACGGAACACATTCCACTCAGAGTGTCATCCCTTTTTGAACGTTTCACAGGTTGCGCGGGTTCCGAAGTGCGAGAAGTAGCGTGTTTAGAGCTCATTTTGAAACAAACAAATTTTCCTTTAAATCGCACAGCTGTCAGATATTAAATAAACATAAAAGTAACCTATCCCAAATATCCTGTTAATAATAGAAAGAGATAGAATAAAATTCTTGACTGATAAATTATTCAACCAAATTTATTGTAATGGCACAACTCAAACAGTATAGTTTTAAACATGAGACTAAATGAATTCACACACTATAAATTACACAGAAACTCCGTTAATACCCAGTAAGACAAACGCGTCTATTTTCTTTCAAGCGAAATTGAATATGTGCAAATAAGCCCAGTCTTTGGCCACACACAGATTTATAAAACCCAGCTGATTGGTAAAGAGACTTCTTGTGGGATGAAGGTGTTCAACCAACGAAAAAGGGGGTTCTCTAACTTGGTGCTGCAAAGTAATTATTCATTTTTAGCGAAACAAAGAATGCCATACTTAAGCTGTAAATTAAATTCGAAAAGTTTAATATAACTTAATATACATAACTTAACTTATGAGCCTTCTTGAGGACGGAAATCAATTTAACGTGTTTGGAAACATGAAAGTGATTTTACAGGCCCGAACCACAAATTTATAAATCAACTTTAAATAGTACTATGGACATACCTGGCTCTGATGGATTAACACCAGAGTTGTTGACTCTGACTGGAGAAAAATCTGTAGCATTTAACAATTCCATAGCCAGGAGAACTGTCAACATAAAAAGATGCATTATAATGCACTTATATAAAATAAATAATAACAAACACTTTCTAAAAACTTAAGGCTTATATCACCATTGAATCCAGCTACAAAATCTCTACAAACGAATTGAAACTTATAGGTCAAAACCAATCCATTTAGATTGGGATTTATCAAGGCCACATATATAGGGGAAAGAGTGCGTCTTATAAAAGACGTATAACATACAATACCGCATGAGCAGGTATTATTTTACAACTTGACTCTAAGAAAAGCTTCTGATTCAATCGACTGCAAATTTCTCAAAAATGTTTTAACTGTTTTAAAATTCAATACAAAATGCATAAACGTGATAATTCTCTATTACATCAATATTCAAAACTGTGAATCAAACCGTGATTTTGCCACAGAAAAAATTAAAATCTTTTGGTACAATTAGTATTAATGACGCCTTAGATCATCGAGTTGTTTTGAAAGAGAGTTGGAATCGGTTTTCAATATAACCCAGACCTCTTGGAAATATTAAATTTCTATAAGATTATACTACAATCCACTCCTTCGATTACTAAACAAAAAATGTAATACTATGGATAAAAATAAAATTATTTTATTCATGGAAAAAGCAATCTACTGTCATGTATGGCACAAAGAATTATGAAGTGAAACCACGGTTATGGAAACCCTATGTTAGACAAACCTTTATTAGAGATACTTTTTGACAATCTGTTTACAGGGTCATTGGATTCTGTGCTGATGAGACCTCGATAATGGGGAAACCTTGCGATTCAAGACAGCGGACATCTTTCCAGCAACTTAAATGGCCCCTTAAAATTGATCCGCAATAAGAGGTTTCTTAAGTTGTGCCCTTATTTTGCACAAACTGTAAATAAACACATAGTCTCCTTTGTCAATATTTCTCTCTCCAGAGAATATTGCATCATTTTTAACAAAACGAACTTGTCTATCCCGAGTTTGGTATGTGACTTTGTAGGTTAAGACAGCAATCTCAATTCCACTGGTATCAAAATTAACAAACCTTAATAAGTTAGCCGCTTTACAGAGAAATTTCTCGGGTTCTCTATATAAACTGGACACTTTGCTTTCATCCATGATTAATTTTTGAACAAGGAAAGAAATCTTTATAATGCCATTGATCAAAGAAATCAAAGATGTGGCATTAACAGAAAACGAAACGAAAAATGTTTTCAAAGAAGGTTACGATAACCAAATCCAGCGATGGGAGAGGTGGTTGAAAATTAATCTTATTTAACTTGAAATCATTCCTCTAAGTTGGTTTTCTTAGGAATAAGAGATATACACAGTGAAGCAGGTTTGATGTCGCCTACACTCCTCCCTTCTGCCCCGGCTCTCTACTGTGCCACATAAACCTCTATATCAGGGAACACCCCACTATTTACGAAAATACTGACAGTCAATTTTATCCCTGATAGTTCGGTTTCACTTGTGTATACAAGATCATGAGCAAGGATGAAAAATGTCTCTCTCAAATTAAACTTAAACACATATTCAACTTGGAAATTGACTTTCATACCTATAATAGGTTCAATTTTACTAATAAAAGCTACTCCACTAAGTTGTGTACAGGATCAGATCCCTGTTGCAGACCAAAAGTCGTGTATAAATTTCTTAATTCCACTTTCTGAAAGAGGAAAGGCTGGATGTTGCTAATCAGCTAATTGCGTTAATGAGCAAATACTTGGTCATGCCTATAAAGTACTCAGATGACACTTCATCTATAAACAGCCGGCGTCGCCACTCTCCTCAGCCTAGCATCATTATCTCCGTCATAAAGGATATTTACATTAAGTGAAGGGCGCATTCAAGTGAAAGGTGATAGTTAACATGCACTATGGCTACACTGTTGGCATAGTTTTAGCTTTGTGTCTCTGAGTGGCTTTAAGCAGCAGTTCTATACTTGAATCACTTTCTTGGTCATTGCACAACAAACCAGTATGCTATAGTTAAGTAAATGCTTTAGGTTAGTAGGCATAATGAACGCATGCATTAATCATGAACTTTACACTTAGGCCTTTCTATGTTAATATTTTATAGTGCTGCATAATTGACTTTGGAAAGGGCATAATGTTTTTAAAGAAAAGGCTTGAGCTTTAAATATCAAAAGCTTGCACGTCATGAAAATCTGAAGTATTTAATTTCTTAATATTCATTTTTGAGTAAAATATCTTGTAGACATAGAAGCTATCACTATGGGGTTTCCAAGTGTTCAACATTGGTTATCGCGATCCATAATAATGAAAATCTTTTGTGGAACAAATTGCACCACATGGTGACCTGTTGCTAAGTTTACAATGCTTGTCAACCAACCGACCAATCAGCGTCGGTGCAATTCCTTTCATGTGATGAAAACATGCCCGACTTATCGTATCAGACGACCCCAGTTGATGGATAGGTGGGTGGCTTCTACACCTTAAAAGATATTTTACTCATAAAATGAGTATTAAGAAATTAAATACTGCAGTTTTGATTTTGAATATATCGACTTCTAGACTACGAAGCCATCACTATGGGAGACTCGAACTGGCGGTAAGAATTGTACGCGAACTGGTTGACACGTCGTCCACAAGACATTGTGCCGAAAAGGCCTAAATAAAAGAAATTTAATTCAATTTATTTTTAATTCAGCTACCCGTTCCATAACACATAACAATGTTAAGAAGGGTTTCACCACGAAGTGCCCATTATTAAAAACAATGTGAAGCTCGAATACACATACATACAGTCTGATACGAGCTAATGTCCTCCCCCCACTTTTTCCAAAAGAGAGGTACACACAGGTAACTAGCCGACTTCGGCATCACCACATGTGCCGATCCGTCACAGTGGCATGTTATACCATGTGCAAAAAAAACGCACTGTCTAAAAACCAGACCATGGTACAAGACGCCACAGTGCCGAGACGCCACAGCATCATCCATGTACGGGAAGAATTACATGCCGTTGGTGTAGAGTCGAGCGGTGCCTCCACCACAGAGTCTAGTTAGCGGCCTTGTTCTTGTAAGCTTTCTTTCCGCCAAACTGCTGGTGAGTACTGCAAGAAGAAGGATTATTCTGAATCGCCGATTCAACAACGACAAACGATCTAAGACTATGCAAATTATTCAACGCATCAGTTGCATATTCTTGACACACATTGACACAACATTAGCAATCGCTTTTGAGTTACATCTTCAGGTTCTTTAATTATATCATCATATGCTAACAATATGGTTTTCTTGATATAATTAGATATAGACGCTTATGAAAGATCTGCTGTGATACTACGCATGAAAGATATAAATAGACGACGCTGTAGCGTGCTACAATAGGCACTTGTTCGTTTACTATACGCGAGTAGTAGGGAAACGGGGCATAACAACGCGGTGTCGACACTGCCACGAGACCTAACACCCGGTAAGGCTGGTATCATAATTGATCTTGATCAGAAAAAAACGGTAATGGTTTTAGGACAACCGCTTTCCATGAAACATTGACTTGACTAATAGAGTTTTGCAAGATAAGCACTTCCACGCGGCGTTTGCCCGACGCCAAGGCCACGAGAAAAACACATTCCAAGATAAGTAACTTGTCTGAAATAAAAGAGTGGCGGGAAAAAACGAGACGTGAGATATTTCAAAACCAGGGGCAAATCCCCAGGCACCACTGACCTGTCGGAGAGAGGATGCTCCAGTTGAAAGGACCTGAGCAAATCCGACAATACATCACAGGGAGGCAAGTCATAATCCGAGGAATGCGTGTGACGCTTGAATGATAAAACCTTGTCCCGAGCAAGGAAGAAGATTTGCTTAGTTAATCGCGACAATCGGTGTCGCCCTGTTTGAACAAAAAAGAGACCACTATCTGATTGACCACCAGAAACTGAACATGTGAACCCTGAGAAAATAGTCGACAAGTAACTAATACTACCTTCCTTTCCAACACATTTACATGCAATGTGCGGTCGTGAGCAGAACACTGCCCCTTCCAAGTGTTTTCATGGAAAAAGAAACCGCAGTCGTTCCAAGACGCATTGTTCTGGACCTGTCTTGATAGGGATGGAAGAAAGAAAACGAGCACCTTTCAGGAGATTGGCCTGACGCGACTGCCACTGAAACTGGCGAAAATGGCACCGGCCTAACTCTGCCGTCTTCTCTGTGACAACTAACAAATCGAGAAGTAATTCCAACAGAGAAACCCGAGGCTTGGGAGTATTCACGACATTAGCAATCAGAGTTGACAATTATTCAATCCGATTTTGAGTGGAAAACGCTCTGACCCTTTCAAAATCTAAGAGGTCGCGAGCCGAAACCAAATCTGACTTCTTGACATAAACTAGCAGACCGAGGTCGCCGTACTGTTTGAGCAATGTGGTCAGAAACGGTGGGTGAACACAAACGGTCTTGTAGACAACTCGAACGGTATAGCGAGAAACTAATAGCTCATCTTCATTGCCCTGAAGTATACATAACGATGAGAGGTTTTGCACAACGAAATATAAAGATGTGCACCCACGCCCTAACTTAGTAGATTTGATAAGATGTGGAGTGTCTCTCTTGCCCGATTTAAGAACTGATTGAATTGTGGCAAGTCTATTGGTAGGCACCAACTATTCAAGTGTTTGGTACAAGAAATACTTGACTGAAAAACCCCTGAGTGCCCAAAGGCATCTCTTCTATGGCTCTTTGGTGTAACAGTTCCAGAATCAACATATCTAACGCCAGTTTGCTTATGCAGTTGGAGCTAGAACGCCATGACTAAAAAACACTGGGAAGCTTGGCCAACGGAGGAAAAATCTGGTGACCCGACTCGTCCCTTGCAAACGGTAACGGGGTGTACCCAACGCAACCAAAAGATTATTTTTGGGAACGCCGCGTGATTGCCAAGCTTGCCAAAAATTTCTTAGCCTCGCTTCTACGAGTACCTTTGCTTTCGATCCAATTGATAGAGAAACGAGTTCTTTGTAAGAAATTAAAGTATCTGTGTGAGATCGATGCGCATTGCCAACCGGATATTCAGAGTAATTATTACTTCTGCTTCGAAGAAGCAGCCGGTTTTCTAGTGTCTACATTGGCTTCTCGGCTTGGGGAGTAGATGCCGCTGAAGACGCCAGTTGGCTCTTGGTTGCTGGTATGGACAGCATGGTATACTGCTACTTCCTTGACTTATGCTGCCAGATCAAAGATCTACACATAAGAGTGTCTTGTAACTTCACTCGGGTTGCCTGGATTGCCTGCTTCAACAAGTTCGGGAGATCAGCTTTCAAAGGTTTTAAGACGCTGCCACCATTGCATCGAAAACGGGGTCAAACAGTAAATTGTCTCCGTTTCCACAATTTACGCATAGTTTCGAAGTTTTCATCGTGAAACGGTTTATCACTCTTCGAACGCTTACTACCCTTAACCCGCACACGAGTCAGCTTCAAGAGGAATGAAAGATTGACTCCTCCACGTGCGCCCTTTTGTCAAGACGATTCTCCAAAGTAAAAAGCTGTATGCTTCAAAGCGGTAGACATGTTGTACAGCTCGTGTGTAGATCATGGGCCTGTTAGCTGAAAGCTCAAGCGTAAGCAATGACCAGTCCCGGCGACGAGTCGCCACAGTCACGACACCCCAGTTGCATTGCGCGTCTAGGCAACGACAGGTGACAAGATCGAACCGTCACCGCCACGGGTTGTGACGGTGACAACCCGTTGCATGTACAACCCGTGGCAGCAGCAACCCGTCGCGTGATCTACCTGTCACTGCCGAGTCTTGACAGTCACGACAAATCATACACACATACACATACAACACCTCACAACCACGGGTCGTGACAGTCACGTCACAGCATATGCTTGAAGGACTGCGAAATTGAGGTAAGGCTTCACATGGTCAATTTTTCATCGCCACAAGTCGATAAAAAGCCGATACAGCCACGTTATTACGTGACTGAGATGTTGTACAAGCGGACTGTGACATGAGCAGTACTATGTAGATACCTGTTCCTTCAGCGAGTGATACATGATCGAGTTACCGCAGACACGACCTAGCAGTATCGTCCCTTCACACTCACGGGTCGTGACAGATACGATCCGCCACGTTGACGACCCTCCGCAATAACCACCAGTCACAGTCACCAGTAGCCACAATCACTAATCGTCACATACACAACATGTAACAGCAATAATAATCGAATAATCGAATAATCGACTCATCACGAGATTGGTTTGTTACGTGATGAGTCGTTGCGAGTCGTGACAGTGACAACCCGTTGCGGGTCGTGACAGTAACAACCCGTTGCCGACACGATCCATGATAGGTGTGACCTATATCATGATCGGTCTATCACTGCAACGGGACATTATAGGGACGCCCGTTGCGGTGAGTCATCACGATTGTGTCGAGTGCAGATCAAAGTCGATGCAGCGCTGTTAACACGTGATCAAGACGCGTAATCAGCGACCCATGACATGCGCGAGTCGACACTGCGTCGACATCTGTCGCTGCAGCAAGTGACATGTGAAGTTGCCGCAGACACGACTAGGCACAGTAACAACCCGTCGAAGAGTGGCCCTAATCACAACTCGTCACAAACACAATACGTGACAGTCACGACTCATGGTATTATCGATCTGTCACATAATGGACACTATTACGGTTCGTGACAATGATAACCCGTTGTAAGCACAGTCGCGGTAGCAATGACGACTCGTAGCATTGTTAATGATGCCTATCAGATCATGCGTGTATGAGTAATCAAGTTCTAGGAAATAGGTCCGCTTTAACTAACCACATTCATCCCCGTATTCTGTGCATGCTTACAAAAGATACATATAACGTATTCTGTGCATGCTTACAAAAGGTACATATAACTGAGTAGACGTGTTTTTATTAAATAAACTTAGTAATTGCTTATTAATTACTTGCATTCTTAATTGGTGTACAACATACTCACACCAATAACAAGCATACATAACTCGTGTGATAGGTGATCTAACCCACTACATTCGCTTAGCTGAGGCAATTGGAGCAAACGTCATACCTGCTTACGCACCCGGGATGGAATCGAACTTGGGATTAGCAGCCCCACGCACTATCCAGTGCACTAACCGTCACCACTGTGTCACCCACTTTGTCAGGGTCACGTATCATAGCAAAACAAGATCTATACTGGAGTGTAGACACAAGTCACATGATCGAGTCATGCTGAAATGGTGACAGTTACGTAAAGTAGCAACTCGATCACGTGATTGTACCTGTGTCGTAACTTATGCTTACACCATGTTTTTGACAAGTCATGACAGTTGCGTATAACCGCAACACTGCCGTGTGACAGGTCGTTGCTGACCCGACATCAGCTCGTACTCAACCACGAGATCGTACCTGTGTTGACCTTGACACGTGATCGATGCTTACACCGTGTTGGCTTTGCATAAAAAACTCGTGATAACAGCGACCCATAAGCTAATCGAGCCGTCACTGCCACGGGTCGTGGCAACGACGACTTGTTGCCTATACGACTCGTGATAGCAGGGACCTGTCACAGCAGCGGGTCGTGAGAGGGACGACTCGTGTTGATATCACGACATCGGCTCGTATTCGATCACATGATCGTACTTGTGCGGATAACCCTCCTACCGTGACACGTGGTCGGTGCATACGCCGTATTGGTGTGCCTATCACAAAAAGATATAGTGCATACAATCCTCCAAAGAGAGTTGCCGCAGTATCGAGCCAGTGATAACTGCGTGTCCGACGACCCTACAATGCCCTGTTGCTGGCAGAAGGAAAGAGAGACGATGGAAAGTTGAAACTTTCCTGTTTACAGAGCCGACTCCATGCAAACTGTTTGCCAACAATGAGGGAAACCCTCGAAATGGAAACTGAGAAAATCGCACCAAACATGATAATAAAAATGTACGTAAAAATAATATCGAAGATAAATAATATCCAAAGCATTGTAAACTTAGCAACAGGTCACCATGTGGTGCAATTTGTTCCACAAAAGATTTTTATTACTATGGATCGCGATAACCAATGTTGAACACATTTGAAAACCCCATAGTGATGGCTTCGTAGTCCTCAAGCCGATATTTTCGGAATTAAAAATAAATGTTCTTAAGTTTAAAATTTTTGTAAATTTTCTCTTATAGTAATAGACGCAACCCGTAACCTTACACCATAACTAAGTCCCAAAATAATATAAATTAAAACTTCTCGCTTCCTTCTTATCTTTCTATTACTTAGGCTTATAAATTTGCAAATTTTTCTAAAAGTTAAAATTTCAAGTAAAATCATTATAAGTGGTTTCTGAAATGAAAGACGTGTATGTTCAAATTTAGTTAAGTTATTTTAAAGATTTTATTTAGACAATATGTCGAGTTTCCAAAAGGAAGAACAACTAAAACTCTACTTTGCTATATGTGCCGATGTTAACTACAAGTAGTATGCGAGAAACTAGCTCAGACGAGTTATTGGACTGCGCGTTTGGAAGAGAGATCTATCGAAAAATATCATTGAATGTCGTGATTGCTTTACAATGTAATATTGCAATGTCATGAGCGCTTACACAGCTGTTCGCTTTTGACATAGGTATTTAAATGTTTTAAAATTATAGGTTGTGTTTATAAATGGCTAGGTTATTTTAAAATGTTGGCTTTCAGTTGAAGAATGGAATTTAACTCAGTGAATATTTATTTCAGGAATGAATCTTCAAGGCTCTTAGAAGAAAAGAGCGTCGTATATGTATAATGAATGCAATGAAAGTCGCGTATGAAACAGCCGATATGGTATTCAGAGTATTCATCAGGTGTAGTACCCGAATGCACAGATATGATAAGAAAGGCCATGCTCTTCTTTCAGTGAAGCTACTTCTGTGGATACTAATAAACCATTCATTCTTTAAATTGACCTCAGATATGCTGATTTTGATAAAGTACACCAGTAGACCAGTAAGTATGAACTGTAATCATGGTTTTCTAGCTTGGTGACAAAAATATCACGTTCTTGATCTATTTTACCAAAATTTACTAATTTCTCTTGCTAAATATACTTACTATACATTTCTCAGAACATCGGGTGATCATCTGCAACAGACTTACGTGGTACACAAGCCAAAGCGGAATGCCTAAATTATACCCTATTTTTTTTTTTTTTTTGTTTTTTGTTTTTGCTTTTTTTTTTCTTTGTAAATAAAAAAGACTTTTTTGTGATTTTGAGTCTAGGCCCGCTCTGTGTGCAGTACGCATTTCGTTTGAAGGGGTAGTTTTAATTTACTGCTCTGCGTATTTAAATAGAACTGAGAGTTTTAGGAACTGCAACAGTGTCAGGTATAATGTACACTGTTAGGCTTTATCAATAAATGGGTCTAGCAGTGTTGTAGATACTAATCTAAGCAAAATTGTGAACAAAGATAGACTATATTTGTGATGTGAGTGGTTTAAGTCCCTTACTATTATAAGGGACTTCGTTTTAATGATATAGTTAACGTTTCTTAATCACTGAAGTTTGTACTTTTCCCAGATGATACAAATATTTTTGCGTCTAGAGAAAATATTCTGAGTTTATGTTCAAATATTAATTATGAACTAGAATAGCTTAATACTTGGCTTAGTATAAATAAGCTATCTTTAAATCTCGCAAAAACAAACTATATGATTTTTACAAATAGAGTTGTACGAAACATATCTTTAAGATGGTGCAGCACAGCCATAGACAGAGCACAAGTTTTTTGGGCGTACTAGTCGACGAAAAACTCTGTTGGAAATACCATATTGACAGAGTTTGTAGTAAATTGTCAAAATGTTCTTCAATTATTTTCAATGCAAGTACAGTATTAGAAAGTGAGTCCCTGCAAACCTTATACAATTCAATGATTTTGCTTTATATTTATTGCACGGAAATCTGGAGTAGTGCATATAAAAGCTATATGCATTGTATTACGACTGCGCAGTAGTGTAAAAGTGGGGGTTTAAAAACAGGAAGTGACGTCATAATGACGTCAGGAGGTGTTTTGATAGCCCCATGGGGCTTTTAAAACAGTGACGTCATAATGACGTCACTGTGGGGAAAACCCGATCGATAAATTTCAGAGTGCACTCGTACAGGTGGTGGGGAAAACCCGATCGATAAATTTCAGAGTGCACTCGTACAGAGTGTGGGGGAAAACCCGATCGATAAATTTTAGAGTGCACTCGTTCAGAGCGTGGGAACGATCAATAAATTTGAGAAGGAATGAGATTTTCAGCAGGATAAAGGTGTGGCTCCGAAAACAGGAAGTGACGTCATAATGACGTCACGAGGTGTTTTCGGAGCCCCATGGGGCTCCGAAAACAGTGACGTGATTGTTTTCGAATCCGCATGGGTGTTCTGAAACAGGTAATCGAAAGAGCGCGCGCCCGTTCAATGACGTCATGATGACGTCATCATGACGTTATAATGACGTCATCATGATGACCTTATAATGACGTCATCATGACGTTATAATGACGTCATCATGACGTTATATTGACGTCATCATCATGACGTTATAATGACGTCATAATGACGTCATCATGACGTTATAATGACGTCATCATCATGACGTTATAATGACGTCATCATGACGTTATCATGACGTCATCATGATGCTATGGCATATTAAGACAGTTCTAAGCAGGATAACCCTAAGTCGCCTGTCAATCATCATGACGTCATTAGTCACGTGACCTGTCAATCATCATTGGTCACATGACCTGTCAATCATGTGTGATGTGATTCCAACCGCATATGAGGAATATTTTCCTGCTGATTAACCTTCTGGCCTGAATGGCTCAGTTGGTAGAGCAGAGGACCCGTAAGCGGACCCATGATCTGAAGGTCGGTGGATCGAACCCGCCCTCGGGCATCACTTTCATATCATGGGTCCTCAATCTTAGAACACCCCCCGGGTCCTCAATCTTAGAAGACCCCCCCCCCAGGATCAAGACATGACATGAATCGAACCCCCCCCCCCCCAGGACCAGGACATGACATGAATCGGACCCCCCCCCAGGACCAAGACATGACATGAATCGGACCCCCCCCCAGTTCCAAGACATGGCATGCATCGGACCCCCCCCCCCCGGACCAAGACATGGCATGTATCGGACATAGTCATATAGCTATATGACTATGTAATTGCTGTGTGAACATAATTAGTTTCAAGTATGTATGTCATTATCAGATCGTTCAACAGTCAAGCCGCGATAGCTCACTTGGCAGAGCAAACGGCTAGCAACCTGAGAGTCCCGGGATCGATGCCACATCGGGGCAAACTTTTTTTTTGGTTTTTTGTTCACTTTTATGACTCTGTGACATTATGTGATAACATGTGACTGTGACATCATGTGACTCTGTGACATTATGTGACTGTGACTGTTTTTTTTTAACATAATGGCTATATTTCTATGTCTATTTTCACTATTATTATGATAATATTTAATTAGTCATATTTCAATGGTTCTAACCACACAGCATAGGAATAAGTACATGTGTACAGAGTGTGGGGAAACCGATCAATAAATTTTAGAGTGCATTCGTTCAGAGTGTGGAGGAAACCGATCGATAAAACTTCAGAGTGCACTCGTTCAGACCGTGGGAACGATCGATAAATTTGAAAACATCAAAGGCCTAGACCGTGGGAACGATCGATAAATTTGAAAACATCAAAGGCCTAGACCGTGGGAACGATCAATAAATTTCAGAGTGCACTAATTCAGAGCGTGGGAACGATCAATAAATTTGAGAAGGAATGGGATTTTCCACAACTCTATGTTTTATGTTATAGTAGTTGGAAAATGACACTTCTAAAGCACATTTAACAAATGTAGGTTTTTATAACATATAATATATAAAATAAGTTTGAACATTTTAGCATGCTACTTATTTAAATGTTCTAAAGTTATAGTAGTGGAAAAATGGTTGTTCTAGACCAACTTTAACAAATTTAGTTTTTAACACCATATGATATATAAAATAAGTTTGAACATTTTAGCATGCTACTTATTTGAATATTCTAAAGTCATAGTAGTGGAAAAATGGTGGTTCTAGACCAATTTTAACAAATTTTGTTTTTTGACAAAATATGATGTATAAAATAAGTTTGAACATTTTACCATGGTGTAGTAGGGTAAAAATAAGGGTTCTAGACCAACTTGAACAAATTTTTTTTTTTTTGACAACATGTGATGTATAAAATAAGTTTGAACATTTTACCATGGTGTAGTAAGGTCAAAATCAGGGTTCTAAACCAACTTTAACAAATTTAGTTTTTTACACGTTTCAGACGATTCTATCACTTGGTTGGTTGGTTGATTGTTGGAAAATGGGAAGTGAAAATGTGGATAGTTATGTAGGAAAACTGCGCCCATTCAAAAGACGTGTTCGAATGGCAAGCCCATTTTAAAGACGTGTTCGAATGGCAAGCCCATTTTAAAGACGTGTTCGAATGGCAAGCCCATTCAAAACACGTGTTCGAATAATTTTTGAAAGATATTACGTCGTGGTATTGTTCAACAAATTGTTCAACATGTTCAACACGTTCAACATGTTCAACATTTTCAACATGTTCAACAAGTTCAACATGTTCAACATGTTCAACAAGTTGTTCAACATGTTCAACATGTTCAACAAGTTCAACAAGTTCAACATGTTCAACTTGTTCAACATGTTCAACAAGTTGTTCAATATGTTCAACATGTTGTTGTTCAACATGTTGTTCAATATCTTCAACAAGTTGTATATAGAGCTATGTTTAAAGACTTTCTCATCATTTGAATAGTGTAGGTTGAACCGAAAGGATGTATATATGCAACATTTGTTCGAAATCTTACAATTGGCTGCAAAGTCGCATATGGTAAAATTATTTCTAAACATTTTAGGACATAGTGTGTCCAACCTCGAGTGTGGCAGCTCCCTATAGAGCATAAAAGGTACCTACCCTCAGACATAACGCACATTCTGTATCAAGATACTGAAGAGTGAACATGTCTGCAGTGAGTGAACAACAACTACCATCTATGGCAATGCCTGCAGAAAATTTTATAGCAAAGCCTGAGACAATACCTACAGCAAAGTCTAAGGAAATGCCCATGGTAAAGTCTAAGGCGAAGTCACGTCAGCAGCGTCAAAAGCGACCACATCTTAGAAAGATAAAAAGAGATGAATTACCAGCTATGACGCCGCCGTGCAAAATGCGAAAAAATACGACAGAGCCTAATGTGAAGCGAGAACCGGAGCGTAAAGCTGATACCACTATGAAGAAGATGCGTGTAGACGATTCACCGGTTATGATACCCATTAATGGAGAAACATATATTAAATTGGTGAATTATCAACAGAAAGTGATGGTTAACATTCGTAAATATATTACGAATCATGCATCTGGGAGGTTATATCCTACCAAGAAGGGAATTTTGTTGTCATTGAAAGACTGGCACATGTTGAGGAAGCAAATGACGTCAGTGGATCTCATGCTTCAGAAAATGGATCTGTATAAATGCAGTGACTGTCAGAAGATGGTTGAGTAGACAGCGAGATGACTGTATACAGTTTTAACAGCATGACGAGCTTAGTGGATGCTGTGATTTCATCACAGTGCAGATGATTGGACCGACGGTTTTGAAGCTTGACAAGAACTTAGCTTTGACTCATATGGACATGTACATTTGATATGTAGTTCAAATTAAATTGTCTTCATATGTAGACTATGAAATTAACTTTATCTATGTTCATGTGAAGTCAGTTGTTATAAAATTTTAAGTTAAGTTCTTCTGCACATGTATTAACATAATATGTATTTGAAAAAGTTTTGTTTTTATCATAATTGTACATATTTGTAATGTTCAATAAAAACACATATGATGCTTTTCAACTTTTTATTTTTCTCATACAATACTTGGATATAATACATAATAAAACAATACTTGGATATAATACATAATAAAACAATACTTGAATATAATACATAATAATACAATTCTTGAATATAATACATAATAATACAAAATTAACTATAATACCCAATATATGATATATGGTTTACGGGTCAATTAAAACCGTGTCAGGAACCTTACGAGTTTATATGTTGCAAAGCAAGACATATATTACACAACGCTTAAGTTAATAAAATATTACAACATTTATAAAGTCTTTATTATAAAGTTTAGTCAAATAAGTCTATTTTTCTGCATCTGTTTCACTCTGTTCACTGTCCATGCCACTTTTGTTGTCACTGCTACCATCCTCCTCCTCCTCCATATCTAGTAGCTCTTCAAAGAATGCATTGTTTTTCCTTATAGCCGCCTTTAATGCCTTTGAATACTTATAATGTTTTTCATCAACAAAGTAATTAAAGTCCTCTAAAATCTTTTGATAATGTTTGCTTTGTTGTAGACGCTGGGTATAGTTGAACAGTCTCATAAACAGTTGTTTTAGTCCATGCTTATAAATGGGTCGAAGGTCATAACTTGCTATTTCACGCGCATCTTCAAGTCCTTGTTCTTCATATTCTGAAACCTTTTCTTGAAATATGTTATCATAGTCATCGTTGACGTCTTGAACCATATCATGCCAAACAGAGTCTATTTCTGACTCACTTTCAGAGTCTGTTTCTGACTCACTTTCAGAACTCCTGTCATCAGCATCCTCACCACACTGCTCCATATGTTTGAGCAAAGCTTCTTCGCTGTTGTACAATGCACCACATTCTGTACAAGCATGTGCATTCTTTTCAGCTATGTTGACGCTTTGACTTTCCATAGAAGACTCATCTAAAGTTTCCGTGACAGGTAGTTTTACAGGGTTTTCCATATCCGATTCTTCATCCACTTCTGAAGCGTGAGCAACCTTTAAGTGTCTTTTAAGACTTTGCGGCCAATTGTAAGATTTCGAACAAATGTTGCATTTATACATCCTTTCGGTTCAACCTACAATATTCAAAGGATGAGAAAGTCTTTAAACATAGCTTTATATACAACATGTTGAACATGTTGAACAACATGTTGAACAACAACATGTTGAACATGTTGAACAACTTGTTGAACATGTTGAACATGTTGAACTTGTTGAACATGTTGAAAATGTTGAACATGTTGAACGTGTTGAACATGTTGAACAATTTGTTGAACAATACCACGACGTAATATCTTTCAAAAATTATTCGAACACGTGTTTTGAATGGGCTTGCCATTCGAACACGTCTTTAAAATGGGCTTGCCATTCGAACACGTCTTTAAAATGGGCTTGCCATTCGAACACGTCTTTTGAATGGGCGCAGTTTTCCTACATAACTATCCACATTTTCACTTCCCATTTTCCAACAATCAACCAACCAACCAAGTGATAGAATCGTCTGAAACGTGTAAAAAACTAAATTTGTTAAAGTTGGTTTAGAACCCTGATTTTGACCTTACTACACCATGGTAAAATGTTCAAACTTATTTTATACATCACATGTTGTCAAAAAAAAAAAAAAATTTGTTCAAGTTGGTCTAGAACCCTTATTTTTACCCTACTACACCATGGTAAAATGTTCAAACTTATTTTATACATCATATTTTGTCAAAAAACAAAATTTGTTAAAATTGGTCTAGAACCACCATTTTTCCACTACTATGACTTTAGAATATTCAAATAAGTAGCATGCTAAAATGTTCAAACTTATTTTATATATCATATGGTGTTAAAAACTAAATTTGTTAAAGTTGGTCTAGAACAACCATTTTTCCACTACTATAACTTTAGAACATTTAAATAAGTAGCATGCTAAAATGTTCAAACTTATTTTATATATTATATGTTATAAAAACCTACATTTGTTAAATGTGCTTTAGAAGTGTTATTTTCCAACTACTATAACATAAAACATAGAGTTGTGGAAAATCCCATTCCTTCTCAAATTTATTGATCGTTCCCACGCTCTGAATTAGTGCACTCTGAAATTTATTGATCGTTCCCACGGTCTAGGCCTTTGATGTGTTCAAATTTATCGATCGTTCCCACGGTCTAGGCCTTTGATGTTTTCAAATTTATCGATCGTTCCCACGGTCTGAACGAGTGCACTCTGAAGTTTTATCGATCGGTTTCCTCCACACTCTGAACGAGTGCACTCTAAAATTTATTGATCGGTTTCCCCACACTCTGTACACATGTACTTATTCCTATGCTGTGTGGTTAGAACCATTGAAATATGACTAATTAAATATTATCATAATAATAGTGAAAATAGACATAGAAATATAGCCATTATGTTAAAAAAAAAGTCACAGTCACATAATGTCACAGAGTCACATGATGTCACAGTCACACGTTATCACATAATGTCACAGAATCATAAAAGTGAACAAAAAACCAAAAAAAAGTTTGCCCCGATGTGGCATCGATCCCGGGACTCTCAGGTTGCTAGCCGTTTGCTCTGCCAAGTGAGCTATCGCGGCTTGACTGTTGAACGATCTGATAATGACATACATACTTGAAACTAAATATGTTCACATAGCAATTACATAGTCATATAGCTATATGACTATGTCCGATACATGCCATGTCTTGGTCCGGGGGGGGGGGGTCCGATACATGCCATGTCTTGGTCCTGGGGGGGTCCTATTCATGTCATGTCTTGGTCCTGGTGGGGGGTCCGATTCATGTCATGTCCTGGTCCTGGGGGGGTTCGATTCATGTCATGTCTTGATCCTGGGGGGTGGGGGGGTCTTCTAAGATTGAGGACCCGGGGGGGGGGGTGTTCTAAGATTGAGGACCCATGATATGAAAGTGATGCCCGAGGGCGGGTTCGATCCACCGACCTTCAGATCATGGGTCCGCTTACGGGTCCTCTGCTCTACCAACTGAGCCATTCAGGCCAGAAGGTTAATCAGCAGGAAAATATTCCTCATATGCGGTTGGAATCACATCACACATGATTGACAGGTCATGTGACCAATGATGATTGACAGGTCACGTGACTAATGACGTCATGATGATTGACAGGCGACTTAGGGTTATCCTGCTTAGAACTGTCTTAATATGCCATAGCATCATGATGACGTCATGATAACGTCATGATGACGTCATTATAACGTCATGATGATGACGTCATTATAACGTCATTATGACGTCATTATGACGTCATTATAACGTCATGCTGATGACGTCATTATAACGTCATGATGACGTCATCATGACGTCATTGAACGGGCGCGCGCTCTTTCGATTACCTGTTTCAGAACACCCATGCGGATTCGAAAACAATCACGTCACTGTTTTCGGAGCCCCATGGGGCTCCGAAAACACCTCGTGACGTCATTATGACGTCACTTCCTGTTTTCGGAGCCACACCTTTATCCTGCTGAAAATCTCATTCCTTCTCAAATTTATTGATCGTTCCCACGCTCTGAACGAGTGCACTCTAAAATTTATCGATCGGGTTTTCCCCCACACTCTGTACGAGTGCACTCTGAAATTTATCGATCGGGTTTTCCCCACCACCTGTACGAGTGTACTCTGAAATTTATCGATCGGGTTTTCCCCACAGTGACGTCATTATGACGTCACTGTTTTAAAAGCCCCATATGGGGCTATCAAAACACCTCCTGACGTCATTATGACGTCACTTCCTGTTTTTAAACCCCCACTTTTACACTACTCTGCGCAAATAAAGAGTCATTAGAATAATTGCAAAAGTGTATAGATTTGAACATATATCTATGCTATTTCGCCGATTTTCAACACTAAAACTCACTGATTTAATTAAAGTTAAGACACTTATAGTGGTTTAAAAGGCTAAAATGAATTTACTGCCTTCAATTTGCAGGACTATGATGGCAAATATCTGCTGACAAACATCGGTAAATTTAAAGTACGTTATGCTAGGACTACAATAAAATCAAAGTGTGTGAGTGTGGGAGGAGTTAATATGTATAACTCGCTGCCTGTTTATGTAAAGTCGGCTATAAATATTGTGCTGTTTAGGAAATTGTTCGAAAAATTCGTCCTTCACGGCTATCTGTTTAATGATGTGTAAGAATTTCACCTAAATAACCTTAGAACTATTAGCAGTTACGCGTAACCTTAAAAATTAACACGTAAAAATCCGTTTAATACAAAACAATAAACCACTCTTTAAATGTAAACGCTCTGTTCTATTAATTTTCGTAATTTGGAAGCTTCCAATTGAATTTTACAAAAATTACTACCTAAGTTGCTTGTTTTAACTGTTATCTTTCTGTCGAAATGGTAAAGATTAAATATGTTAAAAGGCAATTCTCTCGATAAGTTTCATACTTTTTGGATGTGCCTTTTTTCTTCTATTGATAGTGTTAAATATATTTTATTACATGTGATTTATGATCTATGTAACTCAGAACGAAATAAAACGATTTGATTTATTGTTTTCGTTCTAGGGTGCAGTAGAATGTATTGTGGGTATGACATAAAAATAAACACATTATTCTGTGATAAGTAGATTCAGCGTAAAAATCCACTGTTAGGTGTTTTGTTTAAAAAGTGAGAATCTGTTCAAACTGAGCATTTCCGTTCACCATTCAAGAGGAAAAAATGCAATGTTGTCACGAGGCGTATGTACACTGCCATGATTGCAATAGCCACTTAAGGTAGTGCTTCAGCAAATAACAAACTATGGCTAAACATCATCCTGATTTGATATTTTGCAGAAAACAGCCAGGTGTTGGTAAGAATCTTTGGTTTCTTATATGTGTTTCTTTAGAAAAACGTGAACTGTCCTTAAACAGCAAAATTAGAGTAAGTTTTCTATCATCGCTCACTACGAACACCTGTCGTTTTGAAAGTATCAGCCCGTTGTTGTCCAACATCCAACCAGTAAGGCGGTACGGAATGTTGTGTATTACACCGTGATAATCAGCAGACTGCGAAAAAAGTAGTCCAAAAATGAGACGACGTTTTAAAATATCCATCCGCTCTGTTTGTTACATAGATTTGATAATGTGTGTAGAATGTACAAGTATGGCTCCATAATAGCAAAAAATGAAAGTGTTCTACCTCAACTGTTAGCCAAATATATGTTAATTGAAAATAAATTTATTGATCAATTGAAAATAAACTATTTTTGATTGACTGATTGAAGATTCTCTCAGAGGTCAGCTGTTATAAACAAAATCACACTTTAGGCGTTCCCAATAAAAATGCGCAAACATTCTGCGTTTCGAATAAAAATAACCGGATAAGAATGAAGGAAATGATAGCGAGATTTCGCCTAAATGTCAAATTTATCTTGCATTAAACAGCAATCCGGTTTTTAACCACCTCTAACCTATTTTTAAAAGTTGTTAAAGGTGTTAACAAACAGTTTCAATTTCTTTTATGTTTCGAATACAAGTATTTCTTTTATATTTTTCTATCACTTCTTTCATTTTTACCCGCTTTCTTCGCAGCCAAAATTCAAAATTCTGTCCTGGCATCTGTCCGTCCGTCTGTCTGTCCGCAGTGAGTTCCTATGAAATTAATGAGTCGATTTTTCTCAAAACATACATAGATATTGGGGTACATGTCCAGATGATGCCCGTGTTATCTTTTTTCGTTCCTTCAACAACTCTATTTTGGCAAATTTTTCAACATAGGGGAGGGGGAGGGGGGTTTCGTGCATTTTTTTCACTTTGGCAGGTTATATCTCCTGTTCGTTGGATAAGGCTCAGACGTCACAAGAACACACATATAGCACAAATGTATACTGCAAAGTATTCTTCATTTCCGTTGAAAATGTATTTTTGCGAATTTTTAACTTTCTGATTTTAAACTTTTTTTGGGCCATATTGTTGCGATATCTCCGAAAAAGTTTGTCGGATTAGGTTGAAACGTGGCAAGAAGAACCCACATACAGTGCAAATGTTTATTGCGAAGTTTTTCTGCATTTTCGTTGAAAATGTATTTTTGGCGCTTTTTATAATTTTTGATTATTTAAGCTTTTTTTGCCATATTGTTGCGATATCTCCGAAACAGTTTGTTCGATTACATCGCAACGGATAATTCGAGGTTAATGTGGATTAAATTATCGGCTTAGACTTGGCGGTAGCTACAACTAGACTGTCATCGGTGACAATCAGAAAATTCCGTTGTTATTTTGCTGGTTACACATTACGCAACAGTATTGTATTGTAAAGAAGCGTGCAAATTGACAATAAAATATGTAAAAATAATCTTGGTTGTAATTTTTCTCATCTTAAAGAGGGTACAAAATGATTTTAAAAACGTGCAAAGTGGTAAGGTACAAAGTGGCGGAAAAGGTACAAAACGTCTTTCGCGAAGGTACAAAGTGTCCCAAAAAGGTACAAAAGGGTGTGCAGGCATAAGTTTAAGCGGATTAGTACTTACATTTGCCGAAAACTTTTGACGTTTCGACCGAATGCTCGTGGGATAAAGGTATAAAGAAATCATCGAAAAAAAAACTGGCAAAAACTTTACAAAATTATTTTTGCCAGAAACAGATTCACAAGCTGGTGATTACTGGAGCTTTCGGTAAGCTTCAGCACAAACTCCAGATTGTTCGCAAAGATATAGAAACAATCGGGCAGTTTCGGATAAAGTACCACCCCCACCTCCACGGGATCGAGATCTATTCTATTACGTTTTTATCAACTTCAACTTGGGAAAATATATCTCAAAATAGTATAATATAAAACTAATAGCATCACGGGTTGTTCAAGAAAAGTAAAGCAAAGCTGGTCAGAATATTTTTTTTAGCTCGTGTGTAGGCCGTCATTTTATTTCTCGAACTTAAGTATTGCATAAACTAAAACACAACGTATAATTTTGTGTTTTATACTGCCTAAGTGCCAGAAATATATTGTATTTTGTACTAGCAATGTTTGACTCGACAGTCAGCGGTACTAGTTTTTGTTCTGAGTAATTCAAGGTATCGTTCCCTAAAATCACTAAAAACTCGCAATTTTCTTTCGATAACGGTCTCCTGCATGTACACTAAACAAGTCTACTCACGTTCTGGGAGTTCGGGATAATAATATGTGCATGACTCACTGTTTTACTGGGGTCAAGTCGGGTAAAATGAAATTTTAAGGGTTTCTCCAAACTTGAATAATGTGATCTTTTGGAGTTGCAGGGTTGGGTTTCTCCCAGGGAGAAAGGTATTTCTCCCCTCCCGATGGGAGAAATAAGGGAAAAACTCGGGATTTAGGGTTTCTCCCGGGGAGAAATGTTTCTCCCGGGGATAAATGGGGGAGCAACAGGGGAGAAACGTCGGGCATGAAAATTCTTTCAACGTTTATTTGCATTTTATTCCAAATTATTTAATAAACTGGCGTATCAGCGACATTCGGCACATTTCCCTCACGTTAAGTGCATTTAGATGGGGGCACTTGTGCACAATGAGCTTATGCATTTACTGCTCGTTCCCGCAGTAAATGCCTTTAGCATATGTTTTTTTATCCTTCACAGACAAACTGAAGTCCTCCCAAACTTTATCTTTAGGTCTTCCTCCTTTAAACATTTTGAGTTGATAATTTAACGGCAGCACAAAGACACCAATCCTAATTTGTTTGTAGTGATAATGTCGTAAATTTTTACAACCCTTCCGTAGCTGTTGAGGATTACTCACACCCTTAATTTCTTCATTCCCTGAGATATAAGGATTAATATACATTCCTTATTCATTTACATTTGTGTATTCATACATTTGTGTATTCTAACGTGTACGTTAAGCAAGACAAAACAAAAGAATAAAAAAGAGGGGAGAAACTACGGGAGAAACGTATTTCTCCCCTGGGGTAAAAACCCGGTTTAAATCCAGGGTAGAAACCCTAATGGGAGAAACCTGCCAACCCTGTGGAGTTGTGTATATTTGTTAGTATGAGCGAAGGTGGAGGATCCTAGATTAACCCCCTGCCCCCCCCCCCCCCCGAATAAAAAGGATAACTTCTTCATTAGAAAGCTTTTATGTGACTTAAGATAGGGAGCTGTAATATATGATGAAGTAAATTCTCTGAGTCACCGTGCACCTTTTCTAAAAGTTCGCCATTGCCGAATGTTGTGCTTCGAGATCAGAAGAAAGTTTCTGTTATTGTAACTGTGATTCTTGCTGCCCAGGGTTGGTATTTTCCCGATCAAAACCTGTTTTTTCAAGGACAGTGGAGAAAACTGAAAAAAAATTCCCGGCAAAATGAAAAAAAGTGCAAAAATAGAAAAACAAAAACAGAAAAATGGAAGATCCTTAAATTTACCAAAGTGTCAGTGTTTGACTTTGTAATTTATGCTAAGTAAATACGGCGGAACTGCCATAGTATCTCAGTATAAAGACACATAATCACCTGTTGACTAACGGGTTGGTAAAGTAATATTTAGGTAACTGGGCACGCAAAGCATTTGTTCTATCAAAATTGCTAGCGACTGGTAATACAGCTAAAGGGAGCTGCCGTCACCGGAGGACAAAATGGGATTAGTAGTAGACTTGCGAGTAACAACAGTGCATTGTTTTTGTTGTTTGTTTGTTTGTTTTTTTCATATTTGAGTAGCAAAAGGTAGTTTTACTGGACGGTAAAAACCGACTAACCGTGTTTGCTGTCACCTGAACTGGACGAAATGAGATGCAGTTTGGTGAGAGTACGAGGAGAGATGTGTTATGATGCCTACCGATTTTGGAATGAGGCGTTTTTTTTTTTTCACTTTTATGAAGCCTTTATGAAACATTTTGTTGGATAAATATTATATTTTAATGAAGATGGTGATTGTGTCCAAGTTATTAAGCTGTATATTTGTTCCATTGCCAAATCGGTTTGCCACCTCCATAAAGCTTTCTTGTATATCGTAGCACTTACCACTCTAGCTTGACAAATGATTGCAAACGTTACTTTTACGGTGAGATGCTGGTTTTCAGTATGGCGAAGTGGCTTTTTGTAAGGATAAATTCTTTCTCAAAAAAAGTCGACCTTTCTTTATTTTTCAGATTAATGATCATCTTTGCTCTTCATTCAAAATGGCATTTTGGAAGCAACAGACATGATAACTGTCTGCTTTTTCAGCTCTTTCGACTTCAAATTTGTGGTCCTCGAAATCTCAAAATGCGTTCTGTGTGCAGGGAGTGGGGGGGGGGGGGGTCGATGGGCTGATACTGATTTGCCGCGACTAAAAGCCATTCTTGAAATTCGCCGTAATCTGCTACCGATACCACCGGTGTAGAACTTACAATATATTTTGTTATTGTCACTTGTAACTCACGACTGCTTGGTTCTGTTTTCAGCTATTGGCCGACTGTGTGAAAAGTGTAAGTTACACCTTTCCTATAGATGTAAGCATGTATGCGAAAAATATGTACAAAGAAGAAATAAGAAAAAAGAAACTTATTACTATTAATGCGATACACATTATAATCTGCTTGTTTTCACAACTGTAAGGCTTTTGTATTTTGCAACAAGAAATTAAAAAATTAAATTAAAAAAAGTATACTGAAAATAAATCACTCTTGAACGATGCTACATCGCAATCGTGTTTGCGTACGTTATTTGTCTAATATGGGCTGTTATAACATGTAGTTTGTGTTGGTAGGCGCGGGCCATTGCGTGCTATGTGACTGTTTGCTAGGCGACGGCAAGTGCGTCATCTGTGACTCGTACGTGCGGCCGTGCACGCTGGTGCGAATCTGCGACGAGTGCAACTACGGCTCGTACCAAGGCCGCTGCGTCATCTGCGGTGGGCCCGGGGTGTCTGATGCGTACTACTGTAAGGAGTGCACCATCACCGAGAAAGATGTAGGTACACCCCCACCCACAGTCCCCGAAACCACCCCCCCTTCCCCTGCCCCGCGCATAGCACTGTAAGGAGTGCACCATCACCGAGAAAGATGTAGGTACACTCCCACCCACAGTCCCCGAAACCACCCCCCCTTCCCCTGCCCCGCGCATAGCACTGTAAGGAGTGCATCATCACCGAAAGATGTAGGTACACCCCTCGCCCATAGTCCCCCCTGCCCTCCCCCCTCCCCCGCGCCTAGCCTTGTATGGAGTGTGCTATCACCAAGAAAGATGCGAGTAATTCCCCCCACCTACCTTCCCAACAATCCGTCCTCGCCCAGTACTGTAGAATAACATGTATTGAATCCGTAGAAGTGCTTATGACGTTTATTGGTTTTTGCAATAACGTGTAACATGTATTGATATCTGTAGAAGTGCTTATGACGTTTATTGGTTTTTGCAATAACGTGTAACATGTATTGATATCTGTAGAAGTGCTTATGACGTGTATTGGTTTTTGCAATAACGTGTAAAGTGTATTGATATCTACAAAGGTGATTTTATTGATATTTACAGAGGGACGGCTGTCCAAAGATCGTCAATCTGGGAAGTGCCAAGACGGACTTGTTTTATGAGCGCAAAAAGTATGGCTTTAAAAAGCGGTGACGAGGCGCGGGACTACTTTATATCTTCCGTACTTTGTCTCTGGGCAGATATCCCAAAGACATTCATTGATTAACAAGCGTCATTTCAGAATGCAGCATTCGTAAATGGGTTTTAATCATTATTCGATAAACAGGGTTTTTACTCTCACTTTATTGGGGATTGGGTGGGAGGGGGTGGTGTTGGAGAGGTGTGACTACACACGGACTAGGCGTTCTCTGTGTTTGAATTCGGCCCGTGGAAGAAACTTTCGTTTTTTATGTGTATTTTGAATATATTAAAGTTTGCTGATGGAGCTAAATAACGTAAATAAGTGATGTTCTTGATTGATTCATTGTATAGAGTTTATTTCACAAAAAGACGTATCAAGGCCACAGGGATATTTTACTGTCTGAGGACCAGAAAAATAGCTCGATTTCCCACTTGTCCAGTGCCGTAAGCGTAATGATCTAAATGCTATTTAATTGGTTAATTTTAACTTGTCATTATAGGAGAAGTAAGCAGTGTTCAAAGGTGAAAGAGAATTCAGTATATCTCGGTGAGAGTGGACTGAAATCATGTATACATCATGAAATAAAAACAGGAAAATCGTGTTGTGACTATTTGTAATGTGCTGCCCCCTCCTCCCCCTCCCATCACCGCCCTCATGTACTTGCTTATAAGGCTGATGCTTTCAGTATACGAGAAAGTATGTTCTTTATAAGTGCGACGTCCCCCCACCCAGCTCCACCCCACGTCTATATATAGCTCGTGTGCTTATATTGCCCGTGTGTTTATATCACTCGTGTGTTTTTATATCACTCGTGTGGTTATATCACTCGTGTGGTTATATCACTGGATTCTACCGTCAAAACAAGCTACAACATCCGGAATAAATCTCTCAGCTGTCAATCTACGTTGCACAGATATGAAAAAAGGTGTCCGGAATACGTTTGGAAAGATTCACTTTCCATTTCAAACCCGAGTGAATTCCCTGGTTTTCCTTACGGCCAGGGCAAAAATAACCTTGGTCACTGCATTCGCAAAATGAAGCAAAATGGTTGGTCCGGTGGGATTCTAAAATGAGTGAAAAAGGGATCGTAGAGGTGTAAACAATATTGTCAGTTGGTGGATAGACAAGGGCCTGATCAGTTCTCTCAACAAATGAACCCAAGACAATTCCAATCTTAACTACATTTAAAAAAACACAAATCACATCGACTGATCTCTTTTATTAATCAAGAAAAAAAATGTTATAACAAAAAAAAAAAATTAAAAGTAATTCTCTGTTAAGTATTCATGAAGTTTTTGTAGAAAATGCACAGGTAATATATATCTGAAGATAGCTCTGGACCCGCCAGATAAAGAAAATCTTTCTGTCAAAGTGACAGTCGTTGATAGAGTGCCTGGATTGTCCCCGTTATCATCGAACAGCTGACTTCTGCAGAGAGCAATCTGCATTCACACCTAACGGGTGGATTTGGAAAGTAATTCCAATCTTAATAACAGCACTATTTTCGCGGAATAACTACCGGTTTGGGGGAACAAAGAGGTCTAATATATACCAGACCGAGCTGCCATAGAGGTTGGCTGTTCACTACAACGGGGTTTGTCCCAAAGAATTGATCTTACTTTTTTTCAGTTTAAGTGTTTTCAGTTTAATGCGGATTTTTCTTTCTTTTTTTTTTTTTTTTTTTTTTTTGGAGGAGGGGGGGGGGGCAATTATGCTTTCTTTGCCTGTTGTGTAACGATAAATTTTTCACAAATTCTGTCGAAAAAATAATGCTAAATTTGCAAAGTATTTAATTTAGCAAGCATGGTGAATATGGCCGCAAAGCAGTAATTGCTTATTCTGTACTTTCTAAGCCCTCAAACAATTGCAAATTCCAAAAAGCCAAAGTTCTCTCAGGTCTTCGTTGAAAGACAATATATATAAAGAAAATAACAAAAAGGAAAACGTGAGCAAAAGTGCATAAAACCCCGGTTTATATGAATTAATCAAACAAAAATTAATTTTCAAATAGTTCAATGAGTATTCTGCAGTTGTAAACATTATCTATGCACCTGTGTAGCATGCCAGAAATGGGGAAGGCGTCGGCATTTAAATAGGTCGCGTCAGACCTTTGCCCACAGTGGACTGGGGTCGCCTCATACAGCAGCCCTGTAAATCCAGAACGCACATCAAGGCACCGATGGCGAAAAATGCCGCGCCCAAAGCGTCCAGGCCCACGGCAAATTGTGCGTCCGCTCTGACGTCATCCAAATGGAGGCCCAGTGACGTCACGCCGATGATGTTGAAAGTCGCTGAAAAAAGAATAAACGTCGTTCAGTGGAGCACCTTAGCAGAATGTCTTTAATACTTCGGATAATGTCCATGTCTTCTCAATTAAATGAGCACCCTTTGCACAAGACCAATTTTTTCTTTTGGGATGGTTATTTCAGTAAAGATGCCAATGTGTTTTATTTTGATCAAATAACGTTGACGGGATATGGTAAAACGGGCCAGTTAGGTTACAAACCTGCGCAGATGCTGATTGGGATGAGAGCGACGAGAGCAGACCTGCTGAGAATCCAGTCACGCCTTAAACTAATGAGGAAGCCCACCACAGCAAAGAGTAGCCCACAGCTCGCCACAAGCCCAAGGCATTCCATCACCAGTGCCCATATCATCCACTCTGCAACAATAACACAAAGAGTAGCGCACACCTCGCGCTACTAGCCCCAGCAGTTCCATCAAGAGATCCCATATCGTCCACTCTGTAATAAGACGAACAACAGTGCACACCTCGCTACCAGCCCCAGGTATTCTCCCGCACTCCTGCCCATACAATGCATTTTTCGCTTGATCACATACACTTTAATATATCTGGGCCAATCAACACTGTTGTTTTAATTATTTGGAACTGAAATATAAATCATGTTAAATTGTTGGCAAGCATGCAATTTTCAATATCATTTTTAATTCCAGTAATTGTTGTTTGTGAACAAAGCCCGGGCTAAGACAACTAGTTAACAGTTTGTTAAAAATAATATGAGTCCATAGAACAATGTTTTCTACTTATAACTCGAATTGCTATAATCAAATACTTTTCCTATAATTGGTAACAATGCTGTTTCTAGTTACTCTTACCGTAGTCGAGTTTGGTACTGGAGAAGCAGTGAGGGTCAGACCGCATCAGTTCGACCTTGTCCCTGCGGGTGACAAGGCGAGTTCCTGTACCAAGATAATAACAATCATATTTATAGTAATAATGTAATTTTCATACAGGCATTTTTTTTTTTTAAATTTTCATTATTTTCACTGGAATATTTCAAACTAATGTCTTGTTCAACAATTTCGTTATCAATGAGTACGGCTGGGGAAGAAATTTATCTTGTTTCGCATTCACCAACCTTATCAATGCCAATATGTTCATAAAAAGCAGAGGTGAGTTGGTCGAGTTTTAAAAAATTGCGAGTACAATACCAGTTGGTAGAAAGCTAAGTCTAAAAATGGTGAAAGTGAAAAAAAAAACGTTGACGTGGAAAATTTAAGAAGTGCAGAAATTTACTCGTTAGGAACAGCTTTTGGGAGCTTTCCTTTTGTACACGGTCTAGTATGCACATGCTCAGCAAAAACATTTAAATTTAAAACATAAAACATTTTGTATAAGGAAAGCAAAAAGGAACGATATTTCTTGTTTCGACGGAGACACAAAAATCGCTAATAAAAAAAAGTTGTGCCGCGGCAGGATCAAAACAATTCCTGGCTAAACGGGGAGAAATCCGGGCCGCATTTATAAATTCTCAAGTAAACAACATATTACCAGAAGGCAGAAAAAGTGCTGAAAATGACCTTTCGCAGGAGAAATTATAATTGATTGAAGACAATAAAAGAATAGTTTTGTCGGACAGAAGATCGTGCATTTGTCAGGCATTATACTTGGAGAGAATGATTAACGTCTACTTCTGTTATTTTATTTTCCATTTTAAAACTCAAAGCTTTTGCTTAATATATTTTGTAAAAGAAAATAGTGACTTTACATATAAAAGCCAGTATCTTACCATTGCACACCCGGAACAAGCCGACGTGGGTGTAGATGGTGTCAGTTTCCGTGTATCCCCAAGTGGCTGAGATACAAACGCCGATATCTATAAAAGAGCCAAGCGTGAAGAGAACCAGTGCCGTGATCACCCACGGAGTGACAGCGTCTCGCAGATACATGTCGCCACGTTCACACACGCTCCAGTCACGTGATGTCTTGAAAGCAGTCACGTGATGTATCGAAATCTACTATGTGATTCCTCGGACGTCGTCACGCCGTTGGTCGAACTTGTGACTGAAATATCAGAATAACAAATACATCTAGCCAGAAAATGTATATTTTATATTATTATTATTATTATTATTATTATTATTATTATTATTATTATTATTATTATTATTATTATTATTATTATTATTATTATGAATTTCTTAAGTCAAGTTTACAATTTACACTTGATCGTTAAGTATGCCGTTCACGTTAGTGGGATTTCCTTGAACCTTTATTTCTACTTCGTCCCTGAAATCTTATATTCAAAGTTTAGTTTAAACTTGGTATCCTTGCAGAGAAAAACAAGTGAACAAAACTCATAATATTCTAAAAAATAATAATATTGCAGAGTCTGTGCTATGTTATTAAACGGTCCCACCTACAAAAGACTTAATAGATACTCACTTGTGGTCGCTACGTGAATTCAGCTTTTTACATTATTCAGAAAAAACTTCAGAACTTAAACAAAAATATACCATAATTCCGTATATTTAATACATATAAATACGCAAATAACACAGCACGGAAATGGCGAACTCATACCACAATAAACAAACCAATGCCTTTCACGACTTTTATTTGCATAATTTTCTTTTATTAAGCATGGATCTCTCCCTTGACTGGCAGACACGTGATCTAATCGGATCAATACGCATTTGACTAGTAACTTTATTGGTAATAAATCATAGGAGTAATCTCAGAAAAACATTCCGTGGTCTTGTAATGTTAATTGAACTGAATGGATCCAAAATAAATCTGCCCTGTGCAGACCTTTCTCCTGCAGGATACGGGATGGGATATGCTGAGGCGGGGAGGTAGTGGATCAAATACCGAAGACTTTAGTTTGATGTTAGAAATATTATGGGGGTATAACCCCGGAAATGTGAGTCCTTGTTTTCTTCTTCTTCTTCTTCTTCTTCTTCTTCTATTTCTTCGTCATCTTCGTCTTCATCATGTTCCTATTATTATTATAATATAATATTATAATATTTCACTTTTTTAATGTCGTTCTTACGTAAAAAATATTTAACACATGTTTTCTCTTCAATCCTTGTGATTTTTTCTCCAAGATGTATACAGCGTTTTATTCGGCAAGGATAATGTCTCGAAAATGCATCGAAACATTATCGAGAAAAAAAAAGAAACATTTTCTGATTTTCGAAACATTTTCGAGTGTATCGAGCTTTACATTCAGATAATTTTCCCATAATCATTTTCTGCTCACCTGGTCAATGGTTGTCAAAAAAAGTGTGGAAATCTTTTTGAAATAAACCACCGATTATTTTGATGTTGGAATAATACTTTTCATAAAGGTTTTTGCATGAATAGCAGTGTCAAGTTCAAAGTTAACTAAGTTCAAAGTATCAAGTTCAAAGTTAACAGAAAAGTAAAACTCCCGACAGCCATTCTCCTTCTCGATACATTATCTGAAATGTTTTATTGGGACATTTTCGAAACATTATCTGGATTTATTATTTTTTCAGACACGTCCAATAAAACGCAGAGTACTGACTGAAAGTTCCCCCCTGCCGAAATTGGCACACGGCGCGGGCTCCAGAATTACCGCCCTTTCTCCGAGTTTCTTCTTCTTTTTTTTTTTTTGGAAACGCACAGTAACACATGTAATGCAAAGTTCCCCCCTCCCCCTCCCCCAGGTTATTGTTACCGTCGATAATACATCCACGCTCTAATATTTCAATAAAATCTTTTCGATAAACTACACTGAAGAGTAAAAATGTACCCACATAAAGGATGTTTTAATAACATATATGGTTGTTAATATCAATGATAGCCGGAATGTTCAAAATAATTCCAAAACCTTGGACTTGTTGGACTTAGTTTCAAAATTTTATCTATGCACTTTCACTCATAGACTGGTGCGTTAAAATCAAATATCCTATTCTCACGTACGCCCTATTCTCAAGTCCATATCCACTATTTTCTTTTCTTGGATATATGTGTCGAGACCCCAGAACGGTGGTACCCGTTCTCATTAAATTGCAACACCGAGGAGGGGAGCAGTGGGGGTGTGCTCGCAGTGGTAATGATTGGTTGGGGTGGGGAGGGGGCGAGTAAACGTCCAGAGAAGGTTTGTTTTTCTCTCAGTGTCATTAGTTCAACAAACTTCAGCGACGATCTGAAGAAAATTTCTTCCACAATCTGCTGGAGCCTTCGTTCGCTTGAAGGCGACTTTGCTGGAAAGTGCCTTGTTCTCAAGGCCACTCTATTTAAAGGCAACTTCCAACTGAAAAACGTCTTCTTCCGTATTTCAAACCATCACTAAAAGCTAGCGGCAGTAGAGGGAGTCGTCGCCCAGCCACATAACCCATACAGTGAACATTCGATGATGGAGCTTGGACAAGCGTCCGGACCAGACGTCGGCTCAGTGTCAGGATTTTGGTCCCTGACGTTATATAAAGGTCGGTACAGCGGTCTTGTATAGATATGGAGAAATCGACAATTCTGAAATACAAAGGATATCCTTCCATCAAGGTAGCACTCTCTCTCTCTCTCCTACCCCCCCCCCCCCACGACCGCACCTTGGTTAGCCCATCCCGTGAGTAAGGGATAAACGAGAGAACTGGATGCTGCCCCCAACCTCCGTCGTGGGAAAATTTAGTGATTTTTGCATATTCATCCGTTTCAGACGATTAGGAGCAACTTTCATGTTTGACGACCCCTCCCCCCCCCTCCTCTGATTCATGTGCAGGTATATGAGCAAGTGTACATGTTCAATTGCCGCAGAGAATTCTGAGCAACTTTAGGATGGGATAAATCCAGAAATTTCCTTTACTTTCTTGCGTAAAAACCTTTTGCATTTTTGCTTTAAATGGTTCTCACTCCATCCGCCATCCTTGTGTAATATGATTTTTTTATATTTATCCGTTTCAGAGAATTCTACATAACTTCCAGATGGTATAAATCCCAAAGTTCCTTTACCGTCTTGTATAAAATTTTTTTTGCATATATCTATAGCCAGTTTTGCTTTGAACGGTTGTCACTCAACAAGGATAAGGCCTAAAAAGACCTTACCCCGAGGTGAGAGCCCATGCTTAGCGCAGAGGTTGTCTCACAGAAATGTAGCACTACACTGAAAAATATAACTCCAGACATGTACGAACAGTGTAGGCGGATGTCAATATGAGACATGTGCCAATATTGCCAACTACCAACATATGATGTTTAGTTTTACTAATCATTTCCTGGAACAACTAGACGTGAATCAGACTCATGTGAACGTAACCATACCGTGTGATTGTTTTCCACCGATATTTGGATATGAACAACTTTGGTTTTCTTTTTAAAAAGTGCTTCTCTTGTCTGCTTCTTTCCGGTAATAGAAATTTACAATCAGTCTGGCTGCTTGGACACTTTTGCCACCGGGGCAAAGAAGTTTAATAATTTCCATTGTCGCTGCACAGCTTTTCATATATGCCATTTCTCCTGCGGTGTCCAGGTTGTTGTAGGCTTCCGATTTTGGCTCAGTCTGTAAAAAAACTCTGCCTTTATCTCTGAAATGGCCTTAGTTGAGACCTTATCAGCTTGTAGAATATATTCATCAGGTAGGATTGGTGATGGCATGCCATTGTTGTTGTTGTTATTGTTGCCATTGTTGCAGTTGTTGTTGCTATTGTTATTGTTGCCATTGTTGTTGCCATTGTTGTTTTCATTGTTGTTGTTGCCATTGTTGTTGCTGTTGCCACTGTTGTTGTTGTTGTTGCCATTGTTGTTGATAACATCATATATTTACATTCAAAGACTCCTTTTTCATTTGAAAAGTTGATGTGGAATTGAAAGGATGTATGAATGCAACATTTGTTCTAAATGTTACGACTGGCTACAAAGTCTTACAAGACGTTTAAAGCAAGCACACACTTCAGAAATGAATGAAGAATGTGAGATAGATATGGAAAACCCAATGAAACACCTTTTACGGAAACTTTAGATGAGTCTTCTGTTAAACGTCAAAGAGTCAAAATGGCTGAAATTAATGCACATACTTGTCTAGAATGTGGTGCGTTATACGACAGCGATGCTTTATCCACGCATTTGAAGCAGTGTTGCGAGGTGATGAAGGCAGCAGTTCTGACAGTGAGTCAGAAATATACTCTGTTTGGCAAAATATGGTTAAAGAAGCATATGATGACCATGATGACAAATTTCAAGAAAACGTTTTAGAATATAAAGAACAAGGGCTTGAAGATGCGCGTGAAACAGCAAGTGATGACCTTCGACCCGTATGTAAGCGTCGACTAAAATAACTGTTTACATCCACGCTCTAATATTTCAATAAAATCTTTTCGATAAACTACACTGAAGAGTAAAAATGTACCCACATAAAGGATGTTTTAATAACAAATATGGTTGTTAATATCAATGATAGCCGGAATTTTCAAAATAATTCCAAAAGCTTGGACTTGTTGGACTTGGTTTCAAAATTTTATCTATGCACTTTCACTCATAGACTGGTGCGTTAAAAATCAAGCATCCTATTCTCACGTACGCCCTATTCTCAAGTCCATATCCACTATTTTTCTTTTCTTGGATATATGTGTCGAGACCCCAGAACGGTGGTACCCGTTCTCATTAAATTGCCGAAGAGGGGAGCAGTGGGGATGTGTCGTAGTGGTAATGATTGGGTGGGGCGGGGGGGGGCGAGTAAACGTCCAGAGAAGGTTTGTTTTTCTCTCAGTGTCATTAGTTCAACAAACTTCAGCGACGATCTGAAGAAAATTTCTTCCACAATCTGCTGGAGCCTTCGTTCGCTTGAAGGCGACTTCTCTGGGAAGTACCTTGTTCTGAAGGCCACTCTATTTAAAGGCAACTTCCACCTGAAAAACGTCTTCTTTCATTTGAAACCATTGCTAAAAGCTAGAGGCAGTAGAGGAGGTCGTCGCCCAGCCACATAACCCATACAGTGAACATTCGATGATGGAGCTTGGACAAGCGTCCGGACCAGACGTCGGCTCAGCGTCAGGATTTTGGTCCCTGACGTTATATAAAGGTCGGTACAGCGGTCTTGCATAGATGTGGAGAAATCGACAATTCTGAAATACAATGGATGTGCTTTTTTTTCTATCAAAATAGCCCTTTCTCGCCCCATCCCCCCCGACCGCCGCTTGCTTAGCTCATTCCGTGAATAGAGGATAAAAGATAAACGCTCCCCCCCCCCCGTCGTGGGAAAATTTTGTGATTTTTGCATATTTATCCGTTTCAGACGATTCTGAGCAACTTTCATTTTTTGACACCCCTCCCTCTATTTCATGTGCACCGTGGGCGTTTTTTTTTAGTTAAAGATGATTCTGTGTTCGTGCGCTGTATTGCTTTTGCAATGAAAATTAAGTATGTGGTCAAAACTGCACAGTCTGGAGAGGTGTGTGACAAAATCCCCACCTCATATTTATTTTTATCTAGTTGGATTGTCCAGTCTAGTGCTTGTTCGGGATAATTTTTTTACTATTCTTACTGAGGTTTTTGTTTATTTTCCGGTGAGAAATGTGACTTGCAACTTTAACTGTCAGGATTTAGAGAAATAAGGCGCATCTACAGGCTGATTTAATTGTAAACAGTTGTAACCTGAGTTGAGGAATTAAATGGACTATTCAAGTTTAGTTGCCACCTTGTTTTTGACTTCAAATTCACAGCGTAGCTGTGCCCGCCAGTTCATGCCACTCCGCCAGTACCTAACCGCTCGCCGTACTACGCTACATTTTTCCATTTACTTGCGCCAGGACCGTCTGGACTTGATATTCCATTCGTGCTAATGTGCCACACTGACACATAGCACACCGGACTTCATCAAGATAGGTAGAGTACCGTAATCTTGCGAGGACGGTGTGAGAGGTGGAACAGTACTGTCCGTAACAGGCGCATAGTGCACACAGCATGTACGGGCATTGGGCTCTGACACACTTTCTTCTTTCGGCCAACACCCACATTGTCCGCATGTGGAGTTGTAGGCATTTGCGTAGTATATGACCCATAACGAATACTAATCTTCTTCTTACCTTGAACGTTGACCACCCGCAGGCATAGATTGAAGCGTGTAGCTCGCTCAAAGTGTACATGTTCAATCGCCTTCAACCACCATCCTTGTGCAATATGAGTTTATTTTTATATTTATCCGTTTCAGAGACTTCTGAGCAACTTTTGGATGGGATAAATCCAAAAGATACCTTTACTATCTTGCATAAAAAACCACTGCATATACCCATAGCCAGTTTTGCTTTAAACGGTTCTCACTCAACAAGGATAAGGCCTAAAAAGACCTTACCCCGAGGTGAGAGCCCATGCTTAGCGCAGAAGTTGCCTAACAGAAATGTAGCACTACACTGAAAAATATAACTCCAGACATGTACGAACAGTGTAGGCGGATGTCAATATGAGACATGTGCCAATATTGCCAACTGCCAATACATGATGTTTAGTTTTACTAATCATTTCCTGGAACAACTAGACGTGAATCAGACTCATGTGAACGTAACCATACCGTGTCATTGTTTTCCACCGACGGTACTGTATCAGGCTCACACGAGTGCAGGAATAATGTGTCATGGTATTCCACTCACATGGGTGAAGCCGTAATATGTAATTTGGATATGAACAACTTTGTTTTTTTTAAAGAAGTGCTTCTCTTGTCTGCTTTTTTCCGGTAATAGAAATTTGCAATCAGTCCGGCTGCTTTAAAACTTTTGCCACCGGGGCAAAGAAGTTTAATAATTTCCATTGTCACTGCACAGATGTTCATATGTGCCATTTCTCCTGCGGTGCCCATGTTGTTGTATGGCTTCCGACTTGGCTCAGTCTGTAAAAACTCTGCCTTTATCTCTGAAACGGCCTTAGTTGAGACCTTATCAGCTTGTAGAATATATTCATCAGGTAGGATTGGTGACGGCCTGCCATTGTTGTTGTTGTTGTTGCCATTGTTGTTGTTGTTGTTGTTGTTGTTATTGTTGCCATTGTTGCAGTTGTTGTTGCTATTGTTACTGTTGCCATTGTTGTTGCCATTGTTGTTTTCATTGTTGTTGTTGCCATTGTTGTTGCTGTTGCCACTGTTGTTGTTGTTGCCATTGTTGTTGATAACATCATATATTTACATTCAAAGACTCCTTTTTTCATTTGAAAAGTTGATGTGGAATCGAAAGAATGTATGAATGCAACATTTGTTCTAAATGTTACGACTGGCTACAAAGTCTTAAAAGACGTTTAAAGCAAGCACACACTTCAGAAATGAATGAAGAATGGGAGACAGATATGGAAAACCCCATAAAACGCCTTTTACGGAAACTTTAGTGGAGTCTTCTGTTAAACGTCAAAGAGTCAAAATGGCTGAAATTAATGCACATACCTGTATAGAATGTGGTGCGTTATACAACAGCGAAGCTTTATCCACGCATTTGTAGCAGTGTTGCGAGGTGATGAAGACAGCAGTTCTGACAGTGAATCAGAAATGTACTCTGTTTGGCAAAATATGGTTAAAGAAGCATATGATGACCATGATGACAAATTTCAAGAAAATGTTTTTAGAATACGAAGAACAAGGGCTTGAAGATGCGAGTGAAACAGCAAGTGATGACCTTGGACCCGTATGTAAGCGTCGACTAAAACAACTGTTTATGAGGCTATTCAAATATACCCAACGTCTAGAACAAAGCGAACATTATCCAACCATTTAGAAGACTTTGTTGATGAAAAACATTGTGAGTATTCAAAGGTACTAAAGGCGGACAAGCGAAGCACCCCGCCCTTTTTTTAAGCCATATTACATATTATGGCTGCACACATGTGAGCCTGATTCAGGTTTCCTTGTTCTGTTATGGGATGAGAAATGATTGATATGACCAAACATCACATGCCTGCACATGAATCAGAGAGGGTGGGGAAAGGGGGTCTGGTAGCCCAGTCTCTCGTCCCATCTTGGCTCAGTTCTTTCGCCATATGAAAAAAATATATATAAAATTTTCCCACAATGGAGGGGGGGGGGGGGATGGGGGCATCGTTCAGTTCTCTCGTGTATCTCCTACTCCCGCGCAATAGAATATGTACGGAGTAACTTTTCATTTATATTTTCCATCAGCATAAGACAAAAACTTGTGCGCTCCTCAGACTGCTGTAGTTAAATAATCATTTCTAAGAGATAGATGTTATTGCTCCCATTTCCTGTGAACGATAATGCGATAACGTTATTGTGTTTCCGGCGTCTACTCGTATACAAGAACTTTCAAATACAATCATATCTCGTCTCTGTGCAATTTTCAAGACGTTTGATGGACGTTACGGTTTGACTCTGAGGACAAAATAACTAACTACACATTTTTTAGAATGGTTAAAAATGTGCATATAGAGGTCGCGCCATCAAACAGACGTTAGACGATGTTTGCTAGGAAGTAAGTGCTGGCGCCCGGTACTCTGTTCACGGAGAAGCACACTGGCACCTTTGTCAGCTAGTTCTTATGGTCTCGGGCAAGTCGGAAAAACTTTCCAAAAATATATCCACCTCAAACAAATGCAAAGCTGTTTGTTCAATTTCTTATATTTGCTTCGAGTTACATTAAGTCAGAATGGTAAATCCTTGCAGGATTAACAAAGTGCGAGTAAACACGAGGAATCTTTTAAGCGACTAAAACAAATTGTTATCTATCCTTAAGTGGTGTTTCTGATAAAAGTCTTCGGCCCCGATTAATTACGAGTGAATGGACCAAGCAAGGTAGTCACAATAACTCGTGTAGGGGAGAAAGGCAAACACATTATGTTTTTCTTATATTTATTTATTGTTAGTTTTGAAGGATATGTTTGTGAAAGTTTAACCGCCTTGATTTACTTTCCTTGGCCAGAATCATGAGATCACATTTAAGGAGATTTAAATCTTGTTTAATCTGACATGACCAGAAAAAGTTAACGTATGATTTAATCAAAATAAGTTGTAAAAATATTAAACACTTAGAAACATGATTTAGCACAATAAAATGTTGAAACTGTAATAACATGGAACAGATTAAGCCGTTAAAAATGTCTTAAATGTATCTGCAAGTAACTGTTCTGAGCGCCAGACCTTATGTTAAAGGAATCTGGAAAGCGGCAAGAGCTTTTCATACATAAACCGACTAGAAGAAAGCTGGAGAAAAGCAAAAGGACCTCGTATTAGGGAATATTCTTAATCTCTATTTTGTTCATTTATTTCTGAAGTAAAGTGCCAATTAATGGGAGCGTTGAGATTTGAAAGGAATGTTCAGAAATCATTGTTGAAATAAAACCACCACCACCAAAGACCATGGCGTCGAAATGTGGACAGTGTTTGGTGGACGCCAAATGCCTGTTGGTTCACATGCTTCTGACGGCTTTCACGCAATGCTGGATGATGCCCAGTCTAATCTGCTTGCTTCTGGGCACGGGGTTCAGCCTAGGAGCTGCGCTGACGAAATCTTGGATACACATCGAGTGCCTAAGCGGCGCTCAGGTTACCATGGGGATAACACAAGCGTGTTTTATAAATACCACGAGAACCGAAGATGGGGCAATTTGCAGAGCGACCCAAGATTATGCAGGTACATTTATGACTCGGACTAAATGTAAATCCCATTATCTACAATTCCACCATTAAAACTTTGTAGAGTGTACATAATATTCCTCATCCATCGCGGGCCGTTCAGCTTTCTACTATCTGCGACGTCCACCTGTTTTCTAGGAAGAAGTTGCTTTCTTTATATTTTTCTACGTCAAACGGCATTCGATAAAAGGTTGCCATTCAAAGCAATTTTTTTTCAAACGGAGTTGAATTGCAATCACACACATTCATTACCGCCCATTCAACTATATCAAGCATTAATATTAAGCTGCCGTCCGACATTTTGCCACCTTTACGTGAATCTTGCAGACTAACATCACAATTGCCTATTTTTATCTTTATTTAAAAAAAGACCCTGCTGCAAATCAGGTTTAATGAAACTTTTGTATATATGTAAACATAAGCCTTATATTATCAGCTTATAAGCTGCTACTTTGAAACACTTGAAATGTTTCTGGTATGAAAATGGAAGTGCCGATGAATTGGGATAATTTCACCTCTGAAAGGCCACATTCAGTATTTTTTAGCCTTCCGAGTATATCTATTTTACTTTACGGTCGGCTAGTCGATTTCTCTTGTTTTACTTGAAATTTTTCAGACCCGATCTGGTCACTTCTTCTTTTTTTTTTGTCTTTTTTACTTGCAATTTTACTTGCCGGGGTTTGGGGAAAAGGTTGCCCTTCTTCCTCGGTTAAGAGATGTATCAATGCGCGTGTGCTGTATGCTTGTAGAAGTCGCTGGATTGAAAACAAGCCGTATGTCCATCACTTGTTTAATTCGCTACAATATTTTTCAGGCTGGCTCTATTCCGCCGAGTTTTTGATCTACACCGCGGTTGCGCTGACTATCCTCACCACACTTGTGACGTCACTTTTCCTGTGTACACCGCCCACGGGCAATATCTCCGGGCTCACCATGGCCCTCGCTGTGATAGCTTTTATTCCAGGTACATTCTTTTATATTTTTCCGCAGTGATCATGATCGTTACCTAATCTTATCTACGTCCCTGTGCCACCACCCCCTCCCAACCACCCAACCGTTATCCTTTACGACATTGGAAATGCAGTGTTGTCACTTCATCCTTTTTTTAAAGCATTATCCTTTAAAAAAGCCCGATTTTATCCTCAAGTACTTTTTATATACTTTTTTATACTTTTTAAAAATTTTTCATCATTTTTTAATACTTCTCTTCGCTTTCCATCCTTTTTTATGGTGATACTTTTTTTATATTTGTCTAATAATTGAAAAAAAAATGGGGAAACAGAACGTAGCTGTTTTCCTGTCTTCCAAGGGTTCATTAACAAAATGATGGGGAAAAAGCGAGACAGCCCGTTTGGTAATACTCAGGACAACTTAGAAGTACACTCACGTATGCAAATATTTTTAATCGCTGTGAAAACGAGCATTTCAATAAGTAATTACAAAAAAATGATACAATATGATTAACATTAGTGTTTTCTCGATTTTCAGCAAAATATGAATTATCCTTTCTTTCATACTTTTTTCCCAATTTTATCCTTTTCTATACTTTTTATACTTTTTTTTTCTTGGTGGCCCCGTGGCAACACTGGAAATGTATAAGATTTTATGTTTCGTGGTCTTCGGTTTTACTCGTTTTTGTCCAACCGCCAACCTCTATGGCGGCTTGGTTCTGGTGTTGATTACATCTGTTCGGCCAACCCACTGGGGATTCCGCGAAAATAAGTTCTCTTATTGACAGAGCGGAACTACCTTTTGGTCTATATCTCAACAGTGGTACTACTTTTTGCCTTCATGTCCGTTCATACATAAGAGACAGATCTCTCCGGGAGGCCATCTGGGCCGGTATGCATAGTTTTTTTTCCAGGTCTGGTCGTACTAGCATACAGCTTTACTAAGCTAGTAGTATCTCATGAATACGAGCCCGTTTTATAACAATGCGGTTTTACTGTGTAACTGCTTCTGCTTGTAGCAATGCTCTTGTTGTTGGTGATGATGAATGTGGTAGCGGTGGAGAGTCGGAAAGCCACTCTGTACACGGCACAGCACATCATCCTGCGCACATTCCATTACACCTGCACAGCCGTGGAATCCCGTCGCGGCGTGAGAACGGGTCTGTCACTCGCCTACTGCGGCGTGTCAGCTGCTTGCATGATTTGCTCCGCTGTGTGGAGTTCTGTGATGTCATGTGTCATGAGGGGTCACGTAAAAAGGGAGGGCGCAACACCAACGAATGAAGCCGCGACAAAACTGATTTGGAAAAAGGGGACTCTGCGTGGAAGAGTGGAATCGGGGCAGCCCGATGTCATTTGGAATGAGAAATTCTTTCATAATATAAAACCAATGGCTAGTCCCGCAGTGAGCAGGAAAAACTCCATGTTTGTGAATGACAGCATACTGAACATACTGGGCCAATGAAAACCATCGCTGCTGTCACGAATCATCTCAGGGATAAGGGGGGGGGGGTATACTAACAGATGAGGAGTATGAATTCCCCCATGGATAGTATGTACTATCGTCTCATACCTCTATCATGATCCCGCTTATCTGGGCAAGCTGTCTATGCCGAAATCTTGACAAGATCGCTTTCTTTTTCTTTCAAACCGTTTATCTGGACAACCTGGAGATATCTCGACACACTGGTCACCCAGGCACGCCGATACTGGTAAGGTTGTATCAGCAGGTACTAGTACCGAGCCTCTGATCCCAGTATTTCCCGGTGTACTTCTCATCAGTTCAATGATACCAATTATTTGATCGAAAAAAAGAAAAAAAAAAAAAAAACAAATCAAAAACCAAAAAAAAAAAAAAAAAAAAAAGCTTCCAAGTAACAGTTTTATAATTAAACGCGAATTCTGAATTCAGTAACTGGAATTCTGAATTAGAAAAACTCAGAAAAATGTATTGATGGTTAAATCGAGCTAAAAAGTTTGAACGGAGCCAAAAAAAACTGAACAATTAATCAAAGAATCACAAAAAAGTAAAAAAAAAAGCCTGCTCTGTTGCGGAGACGGCATACATACGACGACAGAGCACGGTTTTATTGGAACATCTGCACTTAAAATGCATTTCAACGACGGTGTATAGTAAATACGGCAGGATATTGGTGTCAAAAATACGTTTGGCTCCACCATTATATTTAAGAACCGCGTTTATGACGTCACTGCTTTAGTGATCTCACAAACTTAATCACGAATACAGTCCGAATGCTGGGAAGTACATAGCCATTTTTTTCACACGTTTGAAGGCTTTATACGATTATGCGGCACTGTTTAAGCGTTAAAAATAGAATGGCTTTAAAAACCTTAGCAACATAATTATCAGTTTTATAGGAATGGTTGCCAGGCGATTACCCGGTTATTGTCTGCATGAATAAGTAACACCAATAAAACAAAAATGCTTTTTTTCCCGGGTGATTTTATTTACAAGAAGAGTTTTCCATCATAAGCTCGTTGGATCTTAAGCCAAGGTATAAGATAGACAGAAAGCCACAATTAAATCCACTCAATCAAATAAAAGGAGAAGTTTGTTTATGGAGCTGTGGTGACTTAGCTCTGACTCGATTCGATTTGCAATGGTCAAGCAACTGACAGATGGTGTTTCAAATACATGGCAAATTCGATTACCTGAACCTGGACAATTCGGCAGATACCACATCGCGAACAATATGAATAGTTCCAAACTGGAGAAGCACTATTTTCAAACATGCGACCACTGAATTACTTAATGCTTCCATTTATTTTCAGCTCGGTGAAGTTCGTGTTATCAAACAGATACAACGTATCTTGTTAACATAACAGTCAAAACATGACAGGGTAAAAAAAAAGATAATGTTATTTTTAACTTGAGAAAATTAATGCAAGAATGCCCAGGGACATTGTGACTAGCCGAGATCTAGTGAATCAAGTATCAATAGGCTTGTATAGTTGCCCAAAAAGTGGTAGTTACATTTTAAAAACCCTTTATTGAAAATTCGTACAAAATTTTACAGGAATACGGTCAAAATTCAGTAGCCAATTTAAACATGGCTTATAATTTTTTAAATGACATCCCCGATCAAAACTGAGGAAGAAGAAGCATTTACGTGAAATTTACATAGGTACATACGTACATACAGACGACAGATACCCCCTCTACTGATGTGACAAGACCAGCCCGACGAAGTCGGCCGTTCTAATAAAAGCATCAGTTCTACCCAAGTCTTGTACCCGAGAGAGCCCAGTCGACATGCAATCGTGGATAAGCTATAGTACTATTTCAAGCAGAAAACGACCAAAGAAGGCCGAATACGAACCAATCGACTACATTTTAAAATATTACGAATCCTCATAACTGCTCGGAAGAAAACCAACTAAGTACCAGTGTACAATACTACGTAGTTACGTCACCACCTATTATTATTACTACTAAATGTTTACATAAATGTATACCAAGTGTACATGATACAGTACACATTATAGGCTTACAACACCACCCCACCACCTTAAATACAAAACACTTTTTTTTCTCTGCGTGGATTTAGGAATCCTCTGGCTAATTTTTCTCTCTTTGCTTTTTGCACCTTCAGGCTTGCCTTTTCCATTTCCCCGTTCAGAACATTTTTCCATGGGTTCTAAACTAATATTTCATGATCCGGCAGCCAAGGGTAACCCTAATTGTAGATGCACACTGCCCGTTACCACGCAACCAACCTTCGCACAATTACAACCCCTCTCACTTCACAGCAGGAGCCCCATTGGACGCGTACGCAGCCACTGATTGGACAGCATTAATTAGCACTGATTGGACAGCATCAATTAGCACTGATTGGACAGCATCAATTTTAAGTCCGTTATATTTTTTACCATTTAACCTCGCGTGACTTTGCACGGTCATCTGACATACGTAAGCTCGACTGTGATTGGATAAACGTAACCACGTGACGGAAATCCGGGCAATCGCATTGGTCGGCATTCACACCCACGGGGTCCATCCTTCGTAGAGTACGGCCAGGTTATCGGGACTCGTCGCCTCACGAATCACCATGTCCACCTGATCCCAACCAAAGCATACCACTTTATTCCATATCATTGCGCACTAACACCAAGCTTCCAGTTAGGTAATGCACTAGTAACGTTTAACGTTTGGCTTAATATCGTTTTGAAAAACCTTTTTTTTTTCATTTTGAATGCATGGGTGAAGGAGGGTGGGACGGCTCAGAAACACGCTATATTTGGTAATTAAATGCGAAATGAGAAAAGGACACAATGTGAAAGCAATGTAACATCTATAAACAGAGAAGCGTTGCCATGGTACCTGCTCGGCGACGGAGAGCCTCTTGCTCTGATCCGGATCCCGGCCGTCCAGCTTCATCTTCACCCGTCTCCAGACGCCCACCGCGTACGAGTTCTTCTCCTGCACGGCTACACGAACAATCAGACATGTCGATCAATCAATCAGTCAATCAATCAATAACGACTACGTACGAGTTCTTCTCCTGCACAGCTACACGAACACCAAGCCAATCAGGCACGTCAATCCATCAATCAATCAATAACGACTATGTAGGAGTTCTGCACAGCTACACGAACACCATGCCAATCAGGCCCGTCAATCCATCAATCAATCAATCAATCAATCAATCAATCAATAACGACTACGTACGAGTTCTGCACAGCTACACGAGCACCGAGCCAATCAGGCACGTCAATCCATCCATCAATCAATCAATAACGACTACGTACGAGTTCTCCAGTACAGCTACACGAGCACCGAGCCAATCAGGCACGTCAATCACTCACTCACTTAATAACGACTAGCCATGACTTCTTCTGTTCAGCTACACAAACACCAAAACAATCAGACATGTCAATCAATCAATCAAACATCAATCTAGTCAGTAAACCCTAACAACACATCAATCAATCACGGCCGCGGACGAGTTCTCCTGTACTACTAGCGCAAGCAAGAAGCCAATCGATTGCGTCAATCAATCAATCAATCTCTCAATCAAGTCAATCAATCAATTACTGTGGCTGAAAATCAACCATTCTTCCAGCTGTCATCCCGCAGAATGCGAGGTTGCATCTAGCACAGTCGTTAACACACTTTTTATTCAATCATGTCCATCAGATTGATTATAAAAGGTGATGTGCAAAGCATGAAGCCTAAAATATTGAAATTACTTACACAGCCCGTGTAAATGATGTATGTTTTATGTTTTATGCATAAATGTTTTATGCACTTCCCGTCTTTTTTCATGACTGAATCTCCTCCCAATGTTCGCTACAGGTGTGGTTCAAAGACCCGAAAAAACTTTAGAACCATATTTACTATTAAATAGGCTTCATTTTTAAGTGTCAGGGATCAGCATTAGTTTGAAGGATAAGGGTAAGCTTTATGGTCATGTTAAAGATTAAGGTCAGTTTACACGGAGGATAATATTAGCTACCATATTAGGTAGGTTCCTAAAACGAGACCTTTACCCAATATACTTCTAACGCGTGTCTGTTTATGCAAAGATTTACTGATCGTTACAATCGAAAGGATAGAGGACATACTACATGTATTCTCAAACAATTAATCAGTACAAATAGATGTATCCTAACGTCCATCAAAAAAAAAAAAAAAAGAAAAAAAAAAACAAAAAACTACAACTCCATTTCCAGTATCTAATCCCTCACGTTGTATATTTTAAATTCAAATTTCGTTCTTTGTTTAACCTTTATGGAAGTTTTTCTCCGACTCCTCACCTTTGCCCGTTTTGGGATCGCGGACTATTTTTTCTTGTTTCTTGACCGGCGTACTAATCTTCACTTGGGCTACTTGCTGGCTGTTGGTGGCACTACTTGGCGTGGCTGTAAGTAGTTCCGTGCGGGAGAGCAGGATTCCTCCTCGCTTGGGGGACATTGTAGCCACGTTACTCTCAGACGCCTTCCTCAAAACTGTACACATTTATTCATTCACTAATTCAATCTGTCACTCATGACCATGTATATGTTATCTCTGAATTTCAAAACAAACGATGACGGTCAAAAAAAAAAAAAACAACAACAACAACCAAACTTCAAAAATTAATTTTTTTTTTCAAAAATAAAAATAACAGACCGACATAATAATTCTTCACATTTTATTGGTATTTCTTTAACAAAAATGCGTAAAGTAATATTGTTTCCGTTAAATCTGCTGCTGCACGACCTTTAGCAAAATGTAAGCGAGAGCTAATTGAGCCGATGCCGTATACACGTACGGTTGGAGAAGTTGAGCGGGGAGGCACTCTCACGCTCCAGGCTCTTGTCCTGGTTCAGCGGCGGTGCAAATTCTACCAGATCGCCGTAGATTCTACAACAGAAAACCAATCTCGTTTTTTTAAAGAGTACATGTTTTCTTTTTTTTTCACTAAAATTACCATATAATCCATTAATAGAAGAGGACTTCTTTTGTCAGAACTGTAACTTTCCTGCTTAATTCATTTGATAACTTTTTACAAGTTCCCTAGTAACACATTTTTTTTTTCACAATTACATGATCAGAGTACCTATATGGAGTACTTACGACTGGATCTGTGAGTTGAGTGTACTCGTCAGTGTACTGATCTCGTCCAGTACACCGGAAGTGACGTGCTCGCTCACGGCAAGCTTGAGGAGATTGGTGAGGTTCTCGGAGAACGCCTTGTAGTTGTTGACGTAATCACGTATGCCCCCCGGCAAAACCTCCACGCCCAGCTGCTGCTCCTCTTGCTGTTAGTCATCCAGAAATAAATAAATCAAATATATAATATATAAAATCAATCAATAAATATACATATATAGATAAACATATTTTTTACTTGGAACACACGATGAATTGAAAAAAATCTCGCATCTCTTCTGAAAATTTGCATTGATATTCACATTGGGCTGAAATTTCACGGTTGCCCACAAATACCAACTTTTGGCTCAGAATGCAAACTTTTTGGACTTGGTTGCAAGAATGGCGACTTTTTTCTTAATATTTTCAAGTAAATAACATTGATTGTTTAAACATCATTTTTTGTGAAAATGACATTTGTATAACATCTTTTTCCACGCCAATTTTAGACTTGTAGTTTATTTAGCGTGCAACTGAAAGACTCAAATCTACTTTCACGTCGGGGTGGGAACAGCCAAATCATAGAAAAAAATGACTAATTCACTGACGGCCTCAGCCCTGTCACTCTGAAATAATCGATTCTGGGTGCGCCATCTATGTTTTCTATTGTTACTGAATTCAACAGTATTACCTTGGCTAGAGACTTGAGTATACTCCTCACTTCCGACATGAGCTTGTGGTGTGACGACAGCACTGACGTAATGCTGCTCACGTGACCTGACACCACTTCCTGTACAACACGTGCTCTTTATACAACAGTGCTATATAGAAACAGTCACGTTTTTCGTGTGACGCTTAAAATATGCGTAAAACATGCCAATTTGAAGTTAACATGTATTGTATAACCATAAAAAAGACAAATTTGTTATAAGTATGAAAACTAGAAGGAATAAGAAAAACTTCTTTAACCGTGACGATCATAACCGACACTTCAGCCCCCACCCCCCACACCCTACCCCCCCCTCCCCGCACGCCCATTCCATAAACACAAAAACAACCTTCGTGTGGACTTGGTTTTCTTCCAGTTCGCTATGCTGCTCAGTCAGCTCGCCGATGCGTGACGTCACGTGATCCAGACTCTCGTCGATCCACTCGTGGCTGACCACATCCGGGACAGTGACACTCTCCGCCAGGCCCTCCTCAATCTCCGTGACAGATGTGTCGCAGCACTCACTCAGCTCGCACGCCTGCTTCGCCCTGACAAAATAACACCATAAAGATACGTGTCGCAGCACTCACTCAGCTCGCACGCCTGCTTCACCCTGGCAAAAAAAACCACAAAGACACGTATCGCAGCACTCACTCAGCTCGCACGCCTACTTCACCCGGGCAAAAAAACCACAAAGACACGTGTCGCAGCACTCACTCAGCTCGCACGCCTGCTTCACCCTGACAAAACAACACCACGACGTCAGTAACCATACGCCTTGTGACGTCACAAAGACAAGTGTCGCAGCACTCACTCAGCTCGCACGCCTGCTTCACCCTGGCAAAACATCACCAAAAAGACACGTGTCGCACCACTCACTCAGCTCGCACGCCTGCTTCACCCTGGCAAAAAAACCACAAAGACACGTGTCGCAGCACTCACTCAGCTCGCACGCCTGCTTCACCCTGACAAAACAACACCACGACGTCAGTAACCATACGCCTTGTGACGTCACAAAGACACGTGTCGCAGCACTCACTCAGCTCGCACGCCTGCTTCACCCTGGCAAAACATCACCACAAAGACACGTGTCGCACCACTCACTCAGCTCGCACGCCTGCTTCACCCTGCCAAAACAACACCACGACGTCAGTAACCATACACCTCGTGACGTCACAAAGACACGTGCCGCAGCACTCACTCAGCTCGCACGCCTACTTCACCCTGACAAAAAAACACCACGACGTCTGAAAACATAAACCTTATGACGTCACAAAGACAAGTGTCGCAGCACTCACTCAGCCAACACGCCTGCTTCACCCTGATAAAAATACACCATGACGTCAGTAACCATACGCCTTATGACGTCATAAAAAACACGTGTCGCAGCACTCGCTCAGCTCAGTCACCTGCTTCACACTGAGCAAAAACCCCCATGACTATAGTAAACATACGCCTTGTGACGTCATAAACCCAGACGTGCGGCAACAAAAAATAAGCTCACATAACTGCTTCCCTCTGGGCAAAATGCAAGATGACGTCATCTAGCACATGTAAGCACCAGAGATACGAGATTCAACCCTGGCAAGCTACGCGTTCGCACAACACATATCACCATTCTCACCAGCTTTTTCACTTCTTAAATTTTCAAATATTACATTATAGTTTGTTTCTGACAGAAACAATTCATGTAAAGTAGGCAGGAAAATTAACAAAGACTCAAGTTCAAAGAAAGAGGTGGAAAAGAGCTTACTTGTTGAGGAGCGCGAGGAAGGAGGCGTCTGCGGCGACAGCTTCCGGTGTGCGCGTCCTCAGCGCCTCAAAGTGCAGGATCGAGTTACACGTGCTGATCACCTCCGTGCACATGCCAGACTCGCTCTGCGTCAGGTCAAACATACACAAGCGCGTTATTATACAACACGTGTAGGTGTGACACGCGGCGACACGTGCTGATCAGTTCTCTACACATGCACACAGACACAATCCCACGATGAGCGACGGAAGTAAGACTATACTTAGACTATACCACATAACATCAACTCTCGTGTGTTAACCTATGGCGGAATCAATCAGTAAGTCGTCATCTTAACAATTATATTTTATTTTTGTTATTTTACGTTGACGCAGATCACCTCTTATGATTCGCCAGTGAAAAATATCCTTCTGCCTATGACGTCAGGCTGATGACGTCATAGCAATGACGTCAGAACGCACCTGCATGACCTTGTCCATCTTGGCCACGATCTCCTCGAACTCTTTGAGCACGGCGCTGAGGGTGGGGTTGGCCCCCGCTGCCCACTTGAGCCTCTGTGTCACGCTCGACTCGAGCTGGGTGTGCTTCTCCTCCAGTGACGTCATCGGCGAGTCAAACGCCATCAGGTTCTGAACACTCTGCCAAAATATGCAAGCCCTTCATTATTTTCCTGAAGCTTACTGACACGTAACTGGTGGTAAACAAAAAAAAAAAAAAAAAAAAAAAAAAAAAAAAACACACACACACACAAAGAAAACAAGGAATTCTTGGTCTCGGGCAACTTATCGTGTTATCAAAATTTTGAAGAGAGGAAGTTTTAAAGTAAAACTAGTTCCATTTTGGGTAGATGCTGAGTCAGTGAAGTTGCCCGCCCCCCCCCCCCCCCCCTCGAAAAAATTCCCAGACGAGGGTTGGGGGGGGGGGAGTAGCTGAAGCCAGTCTATCTTCCATAGCGGGAGAGATGGGTAGGAGCTTTACAAGGGCAAGTGGGTGACACGATAGACTTTTACAAGTAAATGCATTTTTCTGTCGTTATTATGTTTTTTTTTACCCTTCTTTCAACCCTTCTTTCAGACTTTAATACGATGTCAAGAAACTCGCTTTCTGTCTGAGAGGTTTTACTTTAAATTTATTTACATTTAATAGAAACGAAGTGTAATTAAGGCCCTTTACCTTTCGGAGTTCCGACATAACCGCAGCCCTGTTGGGCAAAATCGCCGTGGAAATGATCACATCATCTTCAAATAGCCACTGGAACCGCGCCAGCTGCAGCTGAAGTCTCTGACACGCTGATTGGAGGACACTGATGTTGCTGTCAAGGCGACGCACAAGGTCACACTTCCGCCAGGCGGCGTCACAAGCACCAATCAGTGACGTGGCCTGACAAACCGCAACCACCACAAACTCAATAACTTAATCACTACTGTTTATTTATTGATATTCCTTGTTTTAGTCCTGATTTGTTTATTTTTTTTCATCGCGATCGCTAAACCGATACTATGAAAACACACAAAACAGAAGTGGTGAAAAGCTCCATTACGTGCCGTTTGGTAAACACACAGTTCGGCATCCTAAAATAATTGTTCTACTTAAGGCCAGCCAGAGCCAGTATCAGTTGACTGAAACCCACGGAAGCTTCGGCTTATGACATCAACGGCAATATTTTCAATCTGCCCCCCCCCCTCTCCCTCCCCCCAGCGGACACATTGCACAATAGCCACAAAATCGTCGAAATCCATGCTAATTAAGTCTGTATATACTAGCCTTCTCTCTGTCTCTTCTGCCATTGCCTTATTCGTTGAAAAGGGTCCAGAGAGAAGAGGCAACCGTTCAAATCAGGCAGTTTATAAAGTGTCTGAAAATTTGAGACACTTTGTAAACTGCCTGGTTCAGGCAACCACTTTGTACACTACCTAAATTTTTTTTTATTTACTTACTTCAGTAGAGAGTGAAAAAATAATTTAACATTTTATAAAGTGTTAAGACATTGTGTTTACAGTACCTGTGTTAAGTGGATGGTTTCAAAGACGGCGTTTTTCAAATTCGATTCGATGGCCTTTTTGCACAATTCCTCCAGTGACACTTTGCACTCGGCACCAATGTCCCGCAGCTCCACCTCCGCCGTGACGTCAACATGCAGCGCGTTGACGTAATGACAGAGCACGTGACCCAGCGTCTGCGACGGCAAGCCAATCATCTGCAGGCAGACATCAGCGTCAAGTTTACACTTTCTGAACAAAGATTCCGTGAACTAGTTCTACCCCCTCTTTTTTTAAAACGATTGGCCATGTATTTTACTCTGTGAAATGTAAAAGTTTAAAATGTGCGAATGATTTAACCGAATTACCTGAATGTTGTCAACTTCTTTCTGGTGAGCCGATCTCTAAGCCAATTATTATAAAGAGCCAAAACAACTTCTCTCTCCACTGGGTAAACATACAACGGTACACTTTTGGCCAGTTGCTTACTGTAAATTTTGTGATAATGTTACTATCTGTTGACGTTGCCGAAATAATCCCTCGTTGATGTTGACAAAATAATCCTAAAAATATAACTCTGAAAATGAGGACTCACGTGCTTTCTGACGTACTCGGCAATGAAGAATTTGATTGGTTTAGACAAGTGTTCATCGTCATACAGACTACTGTTCCCTGATGCGCCTGCAGAACGAGTTAACACTTGGTTAAGGGAAATTAGACCACTTGTTCAAACACACAGATCCAAGAAAAAGAACTTATTGTTTACTGTTACCACATATATTTTCAAAAACTTAAAATGAAGTAACCCTTTCATCACTCTATTACATTTTAAAAATAGGAAATCGAGAAAGGTATTAATCTTTTTTTCTAGGTAACCTTTTTCACATCAGAGAAAATAATAAACGAAACAGTTTCCAAAGAAATTTCAGTTTTGCGGATTTAACTGAATCGTGATTGGTTTATTCAAAATTGCTTTGTATGACGTCACACACCATGCAGGGTGGCTGCGTGTTGTTTGGCCAATGAGAAAAAGGACTGCATGGCTTTGAGCTGCCGCACGAAGAAGATATTGCTGAGTACGCCCAGAGTGGACTCGTTGAAAGCCGTCAGCTACAACAAAGCATATTGTTATGCTGGTCACCTTAAGACTATTATTATTATTATTATTATTATTGTTAATATTATTATTATTCCCACTGCTGTTATTGTTATTATTCTCATCAAAAGTATGTTTAAATAAATAGTTTTATTATTTGGGATTTATATAAGGAAAGATTTTTAATTCACCTGGATAGATCTGGCCTCTTTGATGACGTCCACTTTCCGCCAGATATCTGGTCCTGTCACTTTGCTGATCAAATCCAACATGGAGTGGAAATCCGCATCAAGCCTTTTAAACAAGAAACAGGATAGCAGGCTCTTCCATTGGTGATCATAGAAAAATATAGTAGCTCTAAAAGCAACATCCAGACGCTAACCTCAAGATATATGGACTGGAATGACGAACCTACGTTGCCGTAACCAGATTTAAGTTGACTAACTCACTGATACATAACTCTTTAACATTAACAGCCAAAATCACAGCGGAGAAAGCAAGACAGAAACTAAAGCAGTGTGCATAGCCCACATATTCCCCACAGGTCCCCATCAGACAAACACGGCCATCAATAGTCAATCAAGAGCTGAAATTTTCCAAGCCCAGCTGGTCCATTTTCCTTGGACGAACCTGGCCCATTTACCATACCGATCTGTGTTTGTTCCCACAGAAGCTACATACCAAGTTTCATTAAAATCCTTGCAGGAGTTTTTAAATTATCGTGTTAACAAGCTCTTGATGACAGACCGACCGAAAGACCGATATGCGGTCGATCGCATATATTCCCTGTGGGGGAATGAACAACGGGGACATAAAGCACAAGAGCAACACGACCGCACCTGGTGAAGAGACCATGGAAGCCCATGAGTAGCATTTGTCCTGGCGTCAGTAGCGTTGTCTCCGGGTTCGAACCCTGCAGAAGCTCGTCATATTTCAGACGCATTTTCTTCACGGCCGTTACTGAATCTTCGTCTGAAGTCTTCAACAAAATCGCAAAACAATGAACAGAAGTGATTTTCACGTACCTACTTATTCCACATACATATCCATTTTTCAATTCTATTTTTCATGCACTTGCTTATTTAAGGACATTTTTTCAATTCTACTCTACGAACCTCAAACAAAAATAAACTATTAGCCCCGCGAAGTCATTTGCATATCCGAACAACTTTTAAGCCTTTGATCTTTGTATCACTTTGGAACATTTGAAAATTAATTCCACGTTTCTGTTACTTTTATTTTGTGAAAAAATACGTAGCACTGTTCAGACACCACCCCCCCCTTCCACCAACAATCGGAAATTACCTTCTCCCGTGAGATGCCCCGGAAGACAACCCCACCCCCCCCCCCCCTCCTCTCTCCTGTCCCATGATTAATCAGATTCTTCTTACTTTTTTATTTGTTAGCAAAAATAAGTTGCGACTGAGATCGGGAAAAACCAGAACATAGCTACCATACCCCCACCATGTCCTCGAAACAACTCTACTCCAACCTCCACACCTCCCCCCCCCCCCCCTCCCCACTCATCTTCCCCAGCCCTTTTGATGGCTAGACCCATGACAACAATCATGAGCGGTTGCTATTACGACGAGATGAGAACGTCCAGGGACTTGGTGCCACAGTTGAAGATACGCTGTAATGTCCCCTACCCAGCCTAGTCCCCCCCAACCGCCCCCCCCCCCCCCCGGCCTTGTATCTCAAGTCCCTGATGGCGTTCCCCAGCTATTTCTGCAGCTGATGAGATGGGAACGTCCGGGACCTGGAGCCGCTCCATCGACTGAGCCCCCCCCCCCACCCCCCGCCCCAGCCCCCACCCAACCATCCCCCCCAGCTCCCCGACCTTGTACCTCAAGCCCCATGATGGCGTTCAATAGCTGTTTCTCCAGCGACGAGATGAGAACATCCAGGGACCTGGAGCCGCTGTTGATGATCCGTTCTAACGCCTCGATGCTGCTCACCACACTGGCGTCCTGACATTCCAGGCTTTTTAAGCTTTCCGGCACGATGATTGTGCGGAAATGAACGTTCAGATCCTGAAATACACAAGTCATTTATCAGTACAGTGAGTATTAGGCTTACAAGAAATTAGCTTTAATTTTAACATTCCATAAAATACTCATTTGATTTTTTCATACCCCCCAGGACAAATAAGTCAATTGATGCATCACATGGGGTAGTTCAGATGTAAGGTTGCAGAAAGTACCAAAATTATTTGACAGTCTGATAGTAAATCCAACACATACCTGAAGCGAAGATTTACACCGCCAATCAATAAATCAATCAACCAATCAATCAATCAATCAACTGATGTACCTGAAGCGAAGTGTAAACAGCGTCGGTTGCTTTCATGGCCGCTGTGATTTTTTGACAAGTTTCCGCAGCCAATAGGCGGCAGAGGGCGGGGTCATTTAGCGCCTCTAGCAGATGATTGACGTTGGCACTCATGCTGCACAGCTCGTCCAGGAACCAATCGCCATCGCGTGACGTCAGATCCATCAGACGTTCTGCCGCAGCTGTCAATTGCAATCAAAGTCACGTGGCCGCTTAGTAAAGGGATACTTCAAAATAGTAAACAAAATATTTTCGCAAATTTACGGCACTTTTCAGTCTCCGAGGTCGTTTTACTACTTTATTGTTTCACAGCTTCATTAAGAACATAGTCAATCGGCACCACTCAAGGCGACAGGAAAAAGTTTCGAATTTCCAATAAATAGTGTTTTCTAAACACGCGTGTCTAAGGTGCGATGGTAGATGGTGTTCTCTTGTAAGGTCTTATTTCCTTTTTGGCAGAAAACACTCAGACCTTTAAGTAGATGAGGGTGCTTTATGTCAACTGGACTGAGACCAGCAACCAAAGCAAAATCTAAACATCTTTTTGGGAGAGGTGTGTGTGTGTGTGGGAGGGGTGGGGGGGGGGGGGGGGTAGGACTTACCGGTTTCCGCGAATGTAAATGGTGAAGGTATGGAACAGGTCAACAATCACTTACTTTCCTCACACACTGGGGGGAGGGGAATTATCAGGGGAAGATGGTGGGTGGATGGGTGTGTGTGTGGGGTCGGTGTGTGGGGACGTGACGACTAGGACGTGGGTCACGTGAACCAAAGCATGCTGCCACAGCGGCCTTACCGCCTGCGGCACCCTCCATAGTCAGGTAGCGCTTGCAGAGCGAGCAGAGCACGGAGACGACGACGCTCGCCATGCATGTCGTGCCGGCCACCCCGTGCTCGCGCAGGAAGCTGTGCGCGTCACTCATGCTCGCCGTGCACGCCTCCTCCAGGCCCGCAAGCTCCGCCCCCTCCATGCTGCGACGCTCCACCAACTGGAAAAGACAGCGACATGAGAATGACGTCACGTTGAAGCAGACGTACCTCATTCACTCACCCGATTCTACCCTTTTAAGTGACTCCCTGATCCAAACAGGTACTCTTTTTTCAACGTAACTGATAAAAATACGTTCTTTTTCAAAGGCAGTCATAAATCTACGTGATGTTTTAATGGCAACGACCCAAAGACGTGATTTTAACGATTTTGAACTAATTGTAAATCACGATACACATTTAATGATTGACCTAGTCACGTCATATCAGATCTGCGATCGTTAAATCTTTAAACACCTTTACATAATTAAGTGAGTTTTTTTTTAACTAACTTTTAACATTATTAAATGGTCTTTATATAATCGCACGATAATTAAAAGCTCTTGTTTATCATCATGTGTTTAATATCACGTGATATCTAAAAGCTTCTGAACTAATCACGTGACGTTAGAAGGGCTCTGACCTAACCAAAAAATTATGTTAAGGTCCCTGACCTTGAGCACCTAACCAAAAACTATGTTAAGGTCCCTGACCTTGAGCCCCTAACCAAAAACTATGTTAAGGTCCCTGACCTTCAGCACCTAACCAAAAACTATGTTAAGGTCGCTGACCTTGAGCAGCTTGCCGCTGGCGTCCTGCACGAGCAGCTGCAGCTTGGTGTGGACGGCGCGCACGTGCTGCTGCTGCTGTGACACGTGCGATTCGTTCGTCAGGCCGTAGAGCTCGTCAAACTCCTCCAGTAACTGGCTCACCCTGCAACCCAAGCTCGTGTCGTCGGCTGTTCATATTATGGTGTTTAATGGCGTTTAATCTGAATTCTCTTAACCCGAAACTACAAAGTGTCATTCTAGTTCCAGGGGACACTTTTCCATTACCATTTACTGTGAATTTGAAATTCGGATAATTTAAAGATCTTTTTTTTTTGGTCCCGAATACTCAAAACAATTCGCTACCGATTGTATTTATGTTCGTAGTGTTATTTCTGAGAACAAAGTTTAGGAAAATCTATTATTTACTGACTTATTTGGCTCAAAGGCTCAATATCTCAAAACCAATTTTAAAAGATAATATAAAATACTTTTCAGAACTATTACAGGCAAACATTTTGTTATGTTTATCAGTTCGTATCCTGATTTAAAATGAAGCACAAACAAATAAAAGCGCAAACTTCTAATAATCAAAAACATGCCACTAAAACTGTCCTAAATTATTGCGTAAACTTTATAGCTGGTGATAATTTTCTACGTGACAGCTGTGACTTTGAGTCAGGGCACCTGCTGCTGGTGAGGTCGCAGACGATTTGCTGGAGCCACTGCTGCCATCTGGTGTTGCGATTCTCCTCCACAAACGTGTGCGGGAAATGTGTGACGACGGTGGCGTAAGTGTGCAGCACGTCGACGCATGCGCGCAGCACATTTCTGCGGGACAGCAGCGCCGTGTTCAACTCCGCAGACGCCTGTTCACACTGAGCAAACAAGGAAACAAAACTACTACAATATCTCCTCCTCTAGCAACAACATGACACTGCCTTCCCGTCAAAATAACAACAATAACAATAACCACAAAAATCACTTCCGATAGTTTTCTTGATCTTTTTTTTTTTCACTTTAATATAAATTGCTCTCATATGTATTAGGCCACGCTTAATTTGAACACTAAAGTAAGCTTTTTTCCTCGTGACCGGTTCGAACTCCAGTAATTTTGTAAATTTCATTGCACTGCCAAATTTTATTACCTGGGCAAATTTGTCATAGCAAACACACTTTTCGCGCATTTTGTCCAGGCTGCTTCGAAAGAAAAACTCATAAATAATTTTTTGTGGGATTTTATTCGACATCTTACACACGGGATAGCAGACTGCTCCTGAAACCCCTTTCTGTCACTACTTCTCACCGTATCACAGAGGTGTGGTAAGTAATTAAACATTGACAGCAGAAATTGGTTACTCGCATAAACTGGTTAACTGCATACTATTATAAAACCCCCTACGGCGCGTTTTATGTTTAAAACATGCGGATAATCGCGTGAACTGGGTAAATGGAAAATGGCCCATACAATTCCCCGGTTTCGACTAAATATACATCTCTTGGGTTGCATGTACAGTCAAATATTTATAAGTCGGGCACTTGAAAGGTCAGGTCTGCTTTTCATATCTACTTTAAGTGTTAAATGAATAAGTAACTTTGTTGTCTCAAGAGGAAATAATGTTGCTTTAATCTGGAATTCGTATGCGTCATTTTTCGGAAGACGGACTTCGAAAGTGTCGTCACACATCCAGGCCCACCAAAATGACATAAGTGTCGTCACACATCCAGGCCCACCAAAATGACTTAAGTGTCGTCACACATCCAGGCCCACCAAAATGACTTAAGTGTCGTCACACATCCAGGCCCACCAAAATGACATAAGTGTCGTCACACATCCAGGCCCACCAAAATGACATAAGTGTCGTCACACATCCAGGCCCACCAAAATGACATAAGTGTCGTCACACATCCAGGCCCACCAAAATGACATAAGTGTCGTCACACATCCAGGCCCACCAAAATGACTTAAGTGTCGTCACACATCCAGGCCCACCAAAATGACTTAAGTGTCGTCACACATCCAGGCCCACCAAAATGACTTAAGTGTCGTCACACATCCAGGCCCACCAAAATGACTTAAGTGTCGTCACACATCCAGGCCCACCAAAATGACATAAGTGTCGTCACACATCCAGGCCCACCAAAATGACATAAGTGTCGTCACACATCCAGGCCCACCAAAATGACTTAAGTGTCGTCACACATCCAGGCCCACCAAAATGACTTAAGTGTCGTCACACATCCAGGCCCACCAAAATGACTTAAGTGTCGTCACACATCCAGGCCCATCAAAATGACTTAAACGTCGTCACACATCCAGGCCCACCAAAATGACTTCAGTTAACTTGTATTTTGGATACCGTTAATCATTGTCGTGGTCCAAAGCACACTATACTATGAGTTACCCAGTGTATTTAAGCCCCACCCCCAAAAAAAATTAACATATATTTTTAATCGAGTAATTCGAAGCATTTTCTTGCTCCCAAGTACTTCAAATGATACATTACAGACTGCACATAAAACAGATTTTAAAACTCCTAGATGAATACGTTGTGATGTTTACATTCCAGACCTCACACATACCTGAGAGGCGAGTTGCTGCTGCCCCGCACCACTGAGGAACTCGAGAACCGGCGTAAAGCAAGCGGCGCCCAGTTCCACGTCGGGGAGGGTGAGCTGCGCCACGAGGTGCTGCAGGCGCCCGCCCCGCACCGCCGACAGCGCCGTCTGGTGGGCGCCGTGCCAGTGCTCGCAGTCGCCTAACCTCTCGGCCATGTCCTTCTGCACGGCTTGTCTCGTCTCCCGTACCACCGCATATTCACTGTACCTGTGGGCGGGAAGAGTACGGTGGGGAGGGGGGCAAATAGAACCACATTTTCACTTCATAACAGTAGACTCACAACGACTCAAAAACTCACAGCGTGTAAATCAAAACAAGAATTCTGGAGCAAATAAGAACAAGGTATTTTTCACGAAAACTATTTTGGATTATACTCTCGAAAATTTAAACGCCGCAGCAAAGCAAAGTGTTTCTTTTTCTTCATTATTTTAGGTTGTGAGCTACACAAACAGCTGACATTTCTGAGTTTACATGCAATTTTATTACAGTTCGCAATTCGGTCCATGAAATATCCACAAGGGTCGGAAAATCGGGAACTGACTTTTTTTTAAACTGAAACACAGTAAATTATGGGACAGATACTTATCAAACGTCACTCTCATTGAATGCAGCCTTAACTGTAACCATCTACTTGGCCGTTAGTGTGTAGAGCGGGTGTAGCGAGTCACATACTTGACTGCTAGCGTGTAGAGCGGGTGTAGTGAGTCACATACCTGACCGCTAACGTGTAGAGCGGGTGTAGCGAGTCACATACCTGACCGCTAACGTGCAGAGCGGGTGTAGCGAGTCACATACCTGACTGCTAGCGTGTAGAGCGGGTGTAGCGAGTCACATACCTGACCGCTAGCGTGTAGAGCGGGTGTAGCGAGTCACGTACCAGACCGCTAGCGTGTAGAGCGGGTGTAGCGAGTCACATATCTGACCGCTAGCGTGTAGAGCGGGTGTAGCGAGTCACATACCTGACCGCTAGCGTGTAGAGCGGGTGTAGCGAGTCACGTACCAGACCGCTAGCGTGTAGAGTGGGTGTAGCGAGTCACATACCTGACTGCTAGCGTGTAGAGCGGGTGTAGTGAGTCGTCGCGGGCTTCCTCCATGTACATAATCTGGTGCCTGTATTTCTCCGTGGTGATCTCCAGGTCACTAACAGCTGAGCAAGCCTTCAGATGTTGCTCCACGGACTCTTTCAGCTTGGGGATTAGAGCCAGCATCTCGTCTCTGAAACACATCGAAACAGTCAAACTTCAGACTATTTTAGTAAACCGTGGCAGTACTGCGCGTGAGACGGAGGGCGAGGAGGGCGGGGGGGGGGGGGCGATGAACTGAAGGAGTCTCCGAGGTTAAAGCGCGTCTTCTCAGGTTAACACAATAAAGTGATAACTGTTGAAGGTATTTTGGGTTCGGGGAACATCCACAGAATTTGAATTAAATCTTCACACTTATTAACAAGATAAGCTGTAAGCATTAAAATCCCGCATCAGGTGGAGTACGCCTGAGCAACAACACATGCCCGAATTACAGTAATTCTTTTATATAAGAAACGTATCTGAAACACCAAATTATATTGGTACAAGGACTCTCGAGTTGAAGTGAAACAGATATTCGATTTTACATCAGTCGGCTAGTCAGATCATTACTATTATCAATATCTTTCAGTCCATTTTCAAATTTCTGGGTCACCGGGTCTCAAAACTTTGAGGACAGCAACAAAAACTCACTTGTTTTTGTTCCAAGCGCCTTTCATCTCGGCCACGCGGATGGAGAACATAGATCTCGTGATTTCTCGTTCCATCTGCTTCTTGTTCCTCTTGCTGTCGCCTGCCGCAGACACGCTGTGACCGCCCCCATAGAACGCCCCTGTATGACACAACAGTGATATCCTCCCACAACAGAACACCTCAGTGCAGACGACGCATTTTCAAAAAATGGCGCGTTTTCAATTATTTAGCGCGCCCTATGACCAGATAGCGTGAATCTAAAACCCTACCTTTTTATCCCTTTATTGTCTTTATTTTAATGGGGGGGGGGGGGGGTGACCAAACATTTTACTAAGATCGTGTTTTTCACGAATCCCCTTTGTGCTGATTCTGGGGTGCGGGGCGGGATGGGAGTGATGGGAGTAACGATGGGGAGTATAGATGGACACTGACGTGAAGTAAGCGTACACACCTGTATAGCCGGCTTCGTTGCCCGTCGTCCAATCAACGAGCGGATCGTAGACAAAAGCCTCGAGCAGAGTGAGCAGCGTCTCGCGGCCTTTCCTCATCGTCTTCAGTACGTACTCGCACGACAGGCGGAACAGCCCCTGCAACGTCACAAACATCCGTGTAAACAAGCTTACACGTATTCGCATGACATGCGAACCAGCCCTTGTAACGTCACAAATATCCGTGTAAACAAGCTTACACGTACTCGCAAGACAGGCGGAACAGCCCCTGTAACGTCACAAATATCCGTGTAAACAAGCTTACACGTATTCGCATGACATGCGAACCAGCCCTTGTAACGTCACAAATATCCGTGTAAACAAGCTTACACGTACTCGCAAGACAGGCGGAACAGCCCCTGGAACGTCACAAACATCCGTGTAAACAAGCTTACACGTACTCGCACGACAGGCGGAACAGCCCCTGGAACGTCACAAACATCCGTGTAAACAAGCTTACACGTACTCGCACGACAGGCGGAACAGCCCCTGGAACGTCACAAATATCCGTGTAGACAAGCTGACACGTACTCGCACGACAGGTGGAACAGCCCCTGTAACGTCACAAATATCCGTGTAAACAAGCTTACACGTACTCGCACGACAGGCGGACCAGTCCCTGTAACGTCACAAATATCCGCGTAAACAAGCTTACACGTACTCGCACGACAGGCGGAACAGCCCCTGCAACGTCACAAATATCCCTGTAAACAAGCTTACACGTACTCGCACGACAGGCGGACCATTCCCTGTAACGTCACAAATATCCGTGTAAACAAGCTTACACGACAGGCAGACCAGTCCTTGTAACGTCACAAACATCCGTGTAAACAAGCTTACACGTACTCGCACGACAGGCGGACCAGTCCCTGTAACGTCACAAATATCCGTGTAAAGAAGCTTACACGTACGTCATGTAAACAAACCACCACGTGTTTTCAGTAAGCTGTCACACGCCTGTCTGTGCTAACACATACTTCAACAGGACTGACAGACCCATCGACATGATACAATTTATTTATAATTTTAGAATCTGAATTTGTTACTGATCTTCTTGAACATTTAAAAGAAACAACCAAATAATAATTTAACTTTGGAGGTCGCACAAATACGCTCACCTGAGTTTCTCGTGGCTGTTTACCTTAAACCCACATAAAGTTTTCAGCGTTTTCAATTAAACAAGAATAAAAGCGACCACTTCAATATTTCAGCATTTATTCTTACAAAATAATCACTTTATTTTATACGCATTTTATACAAAACAAACTCAATAAACACGCGTTTTTTTTTCAATCCAATCAGTCAAATATATTAATTAACAAGAACACAAACAAGCCTTTTTTTCTGGATATATTTAATGAACACTGGGCACTTACGGCCACTTCTCAGTGAAAACCTCCGATGGCAGTGATTTAGAGTGACAATTATGTGGGGAAGTGGGGGGGGGGGGGGAGGGGGTGTGTGGGCGGGACACTTATAATGGATACCCCCGAAGACAGGCGAACACTAAGCTGAACACCCTTGCCCTGTGATTTTCACTGAGGCCCATGTATTGCTCCAGGAAACGAATCCTCCCTTCCACCCCCTCCCGCCACCCTCGCGGACACGGTGCTGCAAAGATTCGTCCTCACGCAATTCCTTTGACGTCACAACACGTTTCTCGTTATCCCGTGCCGTGAACAGTGTGCGGATAATTACTGGCACAGGTCCAGGACTAGCACAGGGGGAGGGGAGAAGCAAGGTTCTCGGTTTTCAAGCACACGGGCAACTGCACTACCTTTTGCCCCTAAATCGAGTCATTTTGAAGAATTCGCATCCACCCCCCCCCCCCCCGTACAACATTCACGATTTGATGGAAGGATGTACCTTCCACACCAGTCGGAAATGGTACTCCGTACGGCCGTATTCACAAAAGTCAACTGTACAGTTGACTGGTTCCGTTAACTGCTCCGTTAGCAACCAGAACCTCCAAAAGTAAAATAATAAATTTAACTTGTCTAACAAACAAAAATACACCTAATACTGTTTGCGTGATACATGTAGATCAGCTTATTTTCGCTTCCAGTGGTATAGTTAACTGCACAGTTAACTTTCGTAAATACCAGGGCTAAAGGTCAGAATTATAATCTTTTTAGTTTTAAACGCCGTATGAACTTCGGTGAGACTCAGAATAATGCCCATGCATGAGTCCGTATCCTATACTCATCTGTCATTAACAAAAGTTTCTCTAACTCAGATAGAATTCAATTAAAATCGATTCTGATAATTGTGTTCTCTAGAACCAAACGTTGCCCGTGTACTGTCCGATGGCGACGCCCTCCCCGGCGTACTCCGTTTCCGGTACACCTCCCTGGGATTCCCCTCACAATATGCTGACGTCACGGGACTGTGCGGCGTGACCCAGATATCCGCGTCATCGCCATCGTCGTCCTCGCCCGACGCGCCGGCACCGGCGCCCGGCGAGAAGGCATAGTTATCGGCACCTCCGCGACGCGCGTCGTAGTCGCTGACGAGCACGTGCGGCACGCGCACTACCTTGCCGTCGTGGCCGATGGTCGTGTGCAGGCTCATCATCGAGCCAGTCACGTGATTGCGGAAGGAGAGGCTGCGCAGCTGGATGTTGTCGGACGGCGGGCGCGACGGGAAGCGGCTGGTGAGGAAGCAGCACAGCACCTTGTAGCAGGCGATCTGGAACGTGCTCAGCCGGCACACGTACACCATCGGATTCACGCATGAATGATAGATCACTATTATAACACTGACCATCTCCAGCAGCGTTGTCAGTGGATACCGGCCATAGAACACATTAATACTGAGTATGACGTAATAAGGTAGCCAAAACAAGAAATATGACGTCACAATGACAGTCATACAGTGCGCATTTTGCACGTCCTTTTTACGTCTTTCCTCGTAAACCTGACGTTGCTTCCTGCGTTTCTTGTACACTTTTAGCACCACTTTACTCGTGTGGATTTCGTAGTACACAAATATAAATACCAGTACTGCAATGGCTATACTCATCACAAAATGAACATTGAAAAAGATGAGATATCTATACACAATAACATCCTCAATGTAACAATCCTGGTCTTCGATGAATACGAGCCACATGAGAGGTACGACAGCTATGGTGCCCGCATACAACCAGGCCAGAAGGATGGATATGTTGGCCTTCCACGCCGTGAGCACTTGATTGTATCGGATCGGGTGCCACAGTGAGAAGTAACAGTCAAAGGCGAGGAACAGGATGAGGATCTGTGACACGGTTGCCAGGCAGATCCACCCCAGGTGTATCCCTAGGCACAGGAAGATGTTACCTAGCAGAGACGGCGCTATCGTTTCCGTCATTTTTAACCCTGTATAAGCCGCCATGAGAACGTCGGAGATCGCTACGGACACGACGTAACGATTGGACGACGTTTTCAGATACCGCACGCGGCGGATCACTACTAACAGTAAAATGTTTGAGACCACAATTAAGACGACAGCTATCCCGTACAAGATCAGTCTGGCGATCGACCAGGCATCGCTGGAGAGAAACTTCTCTAATTCCGGTTCCGGTGACGCACTCATGACGTCATTTGCTGCCTGTAGATCACGTGATTGCGTGGAGGCGGGGCTTTCGACGTCAATGACGTCAGCAAGGCTGTAATCGTAGGAGTAATCGATCACTAAGTAGGGATCATCCATTATTTGAATTCCATTCCAGTTTTGAGAGGACTCATCTTCAAACCGGGTTGTTTTTTTTTTTATTTTATACAACAACCGCTCATCATTACGTTGCAGTATCGGCTATATGTAGAGCAACAGAAACGATTATCGACAATCCGGGTTACTTCATAAACGTCAATCATCCATTGTTTCCAAGCATCGTTGCATCAGCATCGTTACCATCCATTACACCTTAGTGATAAATTTATCCGCAGTCACGAAAGAAATGATAAGCCATTCAACACAATGATAACGGATATGGATAACACAAACTTTATAAGCGTCCTTTGGTACTATTTATTTGTTTATTTTCTTTATTTGTTATTTTTATTTCTTTATTTTGCTTTCAAACAGGAAACAGTATTCTGGCGACTGCAAACGCACCTCTCAACAAAGCCTCTACGTCATCAATCAACAATCCTCTTGGTTTTTCCAGCTAATAATTCTATAACTCACTGTCTCTATATGCAAATTTGGCCCTCTTATTTTTGCAATTTTCTTGTACGCAGACACTATTTCTCATACACAAGCAGTCTCTGGACGTTTTTTAAGCGTATACGTGCAATAATAAGTACATCTCAAATCAATAGCCCATTAAATGAAACATCACTCTTTTGTTGATTAAATATCAAATGCCGTCACGCTTCTGTGCGTACTGGTCGCACGCTTTTCTGCATTTTCCAATATCGCTTTTACTCATTCCAACTATCCCATTTGATCTTTAATCGATTTTCACATCTACAATCATAATAAACACTTATAACTAGAATCAATAGTTTCGATGAATTTGACGCCGCCATGTTTTTTTATGTGGATGCACGTCAGGCAATTATCAATGTTTCAGCATCAATTATGAACCAAACGCGACGCGTTAATTAGCGCTAAATGGTTGGTTGATATGACATGCAAACCATGCCCGCGAGCGACTCGGGGTAATGAAGTGGTTTATAGATCACCAAGCTACTTGTGTACTTACACCGAGGTGATGGCACCAGGCTTGTCTCAACTGTACAGCATCTCATGAGCTATGTTCATGCTGTGTCGGGGGCGGGGGAGGGGATTGGAAAGGGGGGGGGGGGGGTCGGCGATTGAAGGAGCATTTTTCAATCTGGTCAGGCATGACTGGCGGCGCAAGGTTATAACGATGTACTAAGCAAGCAGTTACACAGGACTCTTACAAAAGATGCGTCTATAAACGTCCGTATTTTCCGCACTTCATACGCGGTGAAGTTCAGCCCCAACTTGCAGATTGACGTTCAAATAGGGCGTGCATGCATTTTAAAACATTCTTACGAAAATATTTAATGATAGAAAAATTGTTATAACACCTTTGCCAAGGCTTTGGGAAAACAATCATGATTTATTACTGGTAAATGTCTTAAACATGAAAAAATACGGGTTTAATATACACAGATTATCTGCGAATATTAACCTCAAAAAGGGCGCCAAACTAATTGTGCCCCCATCCCCTCACTGTTTCTGTGTTTGTCATCTTCGTCTCATCCCGCTGCTGAGTGAGATAATGCAGAGGTGTTAGCAGCGACACAGCACGACACGAGGCCGATGGCGGGGGGGGGGGGGGGGGGGGCGGGAGGGGGGCGCGCGCACATGCATGGTGTGATTTATAGCTGTCGCCATGAGCCCGTCTGGTGACAGATTGCCCCGCAGCTGGCGGAGTAATACCACCTACCAACCGAATTACTCATTTCATGCCACCAATTTGGTACAGAATACGATAAACTTCACACAATCAGCCCTAATCGTCTTGATATTGTTGAAGTTTCTGTTTAATCTTTTTCTCTGTTTTTCTCGCGCTCTTCGCTTTTAGTAGGCGATGCGTTTATATTTTATTGGGCGATATTTGGCACTTCGCTGGCCGTAAGTCTCCGTCTTATTCTTCATACAGCTAGAAGAGTTTTGTGCAAGAAACGTGACGTCATTTTCAAATGGTTCTCATCACAATTCAAATGGTTCTCTTCAAAAATCAAATGGTTCTCCTCACAATTCAAATGGTTCTCTTCAAAAGTCAAATGGTTCTCCTCACAATTCAAATGGTTCTCTTCAAAAATCAAATGGTTCTCCTCAGAATTCAAATGGTTCTCTTCAAAAATCAAATGGTTCTCCTCACAATTCAAATGGTTCTCTTCAAAAATCAAATGGTACTCCTCACAATTCAAATGGTTCTCTTCAAAAATCAAATAGTTCTCCTCACAATTCAAATGGTTCTCTTCAAAAATCAAATGGTTCTCCTCACAATTCAAATGGTTCTCTTCAAAAATCAAATGGTTCTCCTCACAGTTCGAATGGTTCTCTTCAAAAATCAAATGGTTCTCCTCACAGTTCAAATGGTTCTCCTTCCAAAGGAAAGACTTCACTGAAGGCTTCGTGTCGTTGCCATGGAGAGACTCCTGTGTTTGCACCTGTGCACCCCACAAACAGAACGTACCTTGACACGCACAGAATGTCACGACACTGACGTGACAAATGTCACGAATTCAGCCGTACTCTATAAAGGGAAGACAGCTGACATTTGCCTTGTGCCGTGAAAATAGATAATTTCCAGCAATTCAAGGATAAATGGCAGTGGATCCTGTGACATGTCGAGGCCAATCACGGCAAACCGCCGTCAAATGAAGTTTCATGGTTTTAATCTATGTACTTCAGCTGGTTACCAGGTGATGTTAGACCTGCCTGTGTGAGGATGTTGTGTGCGGTAAAAGCTTTAGCTTAAGTCTCGCATTCGCCACTCGATTCGGGCGCTTGTCCACTTGTCGAGGGCCGGTCATAGCTCGACTTTTGAAGAATATTTACATGAAAAAAGGTACAAATTTCCTGAAAACACTATACTGTTTAAAACAAGAATATATCATGCAAGTAAGAATTCACAGATTTCTCGTCAAGTGTGAAATAGGCATCCTCGACAAAGTCAGTCTATTAACTGAATAAACTCATGAGGCTCCGTCTGACTGAAATGTATATAGAATCATAAAATTTGAGTTGTCCTAATCTGCGTTAGACTAGTCTGGAAAAGACACCGTTTGACTGCAGTGCCGTGTTTCACAAACAGGCTGCACATAAGACCTTCGCATTTCGCCACGGCATTCCATTTGGCGACGTTGAACAGATTCAGTGCCGTGTTTCACAAATATAAAAACAGAATGTTGAATTTTTTGCGCGATATTTTCTTATTTTAAACAATACAGTATTTGAAGGAAAACAGCCAGTACCCCGTCTTATTCTCGACGTGGCCTGAATTCTACGCCTAAACTGTACAGGCCAGCTGAATTCTACACCCAAACTGTACAAGCCGGCTGAATTCTACGCCCAAACTGTACAGGCCGGCTGAATTCTACGCCCAAACTGTACAAGCCGGCTGAATTCTACGCCCAAACTGTACAAGCAGGCTGAATTCTACGTCCAAACTGTACAAACCGGCTGAATTCTACGCCCAAACTGTACAAGCCGGCTGAATTCTATGCCCAAATTGTCATAGCACAGAGGGCATTTTTTATTGCACACAACAAGCCCCTTCTCATCCAATTGCGCTCTCGTTACTACGCATTTCTGTTCACACACCAGCTGTTGCCTTGGCAATCAGTCAGGGCTTGTGTGTAGAGAGCAACCTGTCCATAGCAACCGTGCTACTGCTTGGCATGTCACCGCAGTGATTATTTGTCATTTTCACTATGTTTCTTTGCGTTTTACTTAATTTAATGACAATGTGCGAATTACGCCCGATCTACGTCACAATGCATAAACTAATATGTCACTAATTCAGTACGCCGCTCTCAGTGGGAACACAATGTTTTATTTATTTTTTCTTCCTGCAATGAAGCCCAGTAGTAGACACAGTGTTGGTGTGTAGCAGTGGACCATTGATCTCTTAAAGCATAAGTATGAGTGCTTTTATACACACATCAATAGGGACATGCTGAGGTATATGCAACTATACGCAAAGAACTGTCAGTACCGCCCTCGGTCTTATATAATCAAATGCCAGTACCGTCGCGGTCTTATACGATTAAATGCCAGTACCGCCCTCAGTTTATATGCTCAAATTCCAGTGCCGCCCTCGGTCTTGTATGATCAACCCGACTTGCAGTAGCTCACCCCTCCCATTCTTGAATAAAAAACCAATATATCTTTGTTTACAGGAACTGCCGAAATACCAGGCATTACTTCTGAATTCAAGGTCAAGTGATCTACCCCTCTGCATTTGTAGACCTGGCGCAACTGAAGCGAATGCCAATGGGGTTCGAACATGGAACCTCAGTATCAGTGGACAGCCGCTTAACCAACTGAGATAACATACAATCTGACTCGTACAATATTGGTCTTTATCTTTTCAACCGAAATCTAAGGGATATTTCTGTAGATTTATTATTTCATGTTCTGATGACGATATCCCTCCACGTCAGGGTATATATTGCACATACACATAACAACCTGCAAACCTCAATCAATAACCTCCCCGCCCCCCCCCCCCCTACCCAACTAAAACACACACCTTATGCGCCGAACCACCCGAGCAGTGTTCGCGGTCTTACCTCTACCCCGGTGACCCCCAGGGCGGTCTCCAGGTTCTGCGTCATTCGGAACGGTACGCGCTCGGGCACCCTCAGACCCTTGCCCTTCTCAAAGCACACGTTGTAATCGATGTGCACAACCTGCGGAAAGACACACAGCATTCGTGCGACATCAAAATACAGACTGCGTCCGGGCGGTGTCTGTGTCCGGGCCGCTTTACATAAGAGATAAGTGACGATAAGATCCGAAAGACTCGTATCAGCCAAGACAAAGTGGGACGTGGAACAAGGGTTGTGATAACAAAGACTTCAGGATATCCGAGTTCGGTGTGACGGGGCCAGGAACTTCGGGATATCCGAGTTCGGTGTGGCGAGGCCGTACTGTATAATATATGTCCGTTGAGCCATACTACTCGGTACCCGATCAAAATGGCCCCAATTATCCAAGAGTGTGAATAATGAGTGCGCAAACGAGCACGAATAAATAAAAAAAAAAAAAACGGGACAAGAACGACGGTATGGAAACGAAATGCGAAGCACTCGTGGACAAATACACGAGCATTTAATGTATGTGGAATTGCCGCGGTTTGGGAATTACTCCATTAGTACCACATAACTGAGCGTCGGTCGCGAATAAGATGAAAAGTGGAGGCAGAATATTCTGATTATGACGTAATCATTTATTTTTCCAATACGATTATTTACTTAGGAAATATCATTGTAACCCGGACACACATTGGACACTGACAGAAGATGCAACGAACAATGGGATCTTTTAGGTTCAATTTAACTTCATGAAAAATCAGAATCATATAACGGCCTTATATGGACATTTCGCAAGAAATAAGAATTATTTTAGGTATGTTACATGGGCATTTTATTAGACATTACCTCTCCGGAGTTGATATCGACGAGCACATTGTCGAGATGCCGGTCGCCGAGGCCTATGACGTAACCAATGACGGACATGACGGCTGTCGAGCGGTTGTACGTTTGCGTGACGCGCCACCACTCAGCAGAGCTGGTGGAGCAGAGCCAGAGCTCCCTGCAACAACCAACCATCCAGGCTCAATGTCACCCAACCAGAGTAAATACCATCCAACCAAAATCAATCACTCAACCAGAGTCAATGAAACGCATCCAGACTCAATGTCACTTAACCAGATTCAATACCACCCATCCATTCTGAAATCAATCAACTAGAATAAATGCCATCCATCCAGGCTCAATGTCGCCCAACCAGAATCGATATCACCCATTCAGACCCAATATCACCCAACCAGAATCAATACTACCCATCCAGAATCAATGTCCCACCAATTAACGTTGCAACTCACTTGGCAAGTAAATCCCCAGGCGTCTCTGACATCAGCTCCTCCAGGACCCTCCTCATCGTGGCCAGGGGCCAGTCCTTGCGGCTGTCCAACTGGCTCAGGTTATCTTTCTTCAGCAGGGGTGTCAGCTTGCTGTAGAACACCTCACTTGGCCGGGGGATGTTAGGTTGCTGCTGCGGGGCAGATGTTGACCCCTACAATGGAATGGTTATCATTTTGTAATGGGGATGCGGATTTTCAAAAAAAAAAAAAAAAAAAAAAAAAAAATCAGGATAAAATATACGGCAAATTGATATTCAATATGAAGCCTGGTCAGTTAAGAATCAGCTTTTACTTTTTTTAAACAAGAGTGTCGATTATATCATGTTAGAAATTATATTAAATCCTTCCCTTGTCTGCACAGACCTGGGGCTGGGATTTCAGCTGTTGTGCCAGTGCTTCCCGCTGCTGCCAGCGCTTGTACAGACTAAACAGCGGCGTCGCGCCGTCCACCCACTGGATGAGGCCCGAGCGTGCGCCCAGGGGCGTCACCGAGTAATGCCTCGCGTGGTACAGCTTCCGCTCGCCCCTGTTCCCAAAAAGTCGTACGGTCATACATCAAAGGTCATACACAAGGTCACAGTGGCTGTAACTTGTTCGAAATGCTTAAAAAAATCACTTTAAGCAAAGTCTGACATAAAAAAATCCACTCAAAAGCAGATTAGATTCTATACTGTTGAAAATGCACGATTCTGTTCAAAGTTTGATAAAATGAAAACGTTTACACCAGAACAGAATAAACTGAAATTACAACATTGTTCCATAGTATATTCATAGAAAGAAGGGCTTGTGAGTGGGCGGCGATGGTGGGGAGGGGGGGGGGGATGGGGGTTGGGAGGAGGGGGGAGGGGGTTGCGGCATAGGTGGAGACACTTCAGTATAAAACAACGCAACTCCACGACACCTGTTAGATTTGGCGAACATGTTGTTGACAATAGAGAGAAACTGCATGATTCTCTCGTCCAGGTGCAAGTCCTCCAGGCCTTTGAACAGATAGGGGTACTTCCGGCCGTCGGAGCCAATCAGAACCATCTTCTTTGGTTTGGTTTTTGTCGGTAGGATATGGACAGTATTCTGTACGGATTCTATCGTCACTACCTGGAGAAAATGATTAGCGAATGAACGCTATACACGAAACGGCCACAAAACAGAACTGACTCACGAACCCGCAGAAATCTACAACACTTTGATTCTCCACATTTTTTAATCTCCTTGTTTTATTTTAAAATTCACGAAACATAAAATGGTACGGTATGGGCTACTCCAGCAACTGGGAGCGCTGTGGAACAGGCTTGGTTTGCTTATAGCGAACCCGCTTCTACGCGCAGTACCTGGTGACCGGAAGTGGCGATGCCCGGCATGGCGATCACTGTGTGTTTCAGCTGTGACAGTTTTTCACTAATCTCCTCCATGCTCAGGAGCAGGCTGCTTCTCTTCTGCGCCTTCTGCTGCAGGCTATGGTGCAACTGCCAATCAATCAAGCAATCAATCAATCAATCAATCAAATCTATTCTAATCTATAATCAGTATACAACCACATCAAGTACACGAAATCCATCCGATATCCATCGAAACTGTTTGTTGTTCCAGCGTAAATTGTTGAGTATAATGTTACGATGATCTTCACTGACAATCACAGGGCACTGGTGAGGTTTTGGCAGGTGCTCACCTGTTTGAACAGCTGCCAGCTGGCCTGCGGGTTGGAGGGGTTGGCGGGCTCCCTCAGCCTCTTCAGCGCATCCTGGATCAGCTTGGAGTAGGTGTCCTGGAAACACTTCTCATTGGCTGTCTCCGCCGGTGCACTCGTGATTTCCGCCAGGCGTTCCATCGTGTACAGCGTCTGAAAAAAAAATGGCAATACTTTCTCACACACCCTTCTCTAACTGACTAGACGTCACAAAGAAACATGCTAATAAACATTTTCAGAGAATATTCCAAGCTGCGGGATTTATCGTACTCAACCCTCTGTGCCCATACCATAGCAATTTACCAGTGGATGTTTAAGCCAGACAGACGGTGAATGAACTTGCCGGCTTTACCACACTGTTGTGTACTTCTTGCCACCACTCACCGGCTTGAGCACCATGTTGTGTTCCTTTTGCCCCCCCCCCCACGCCATTCACTCACCGGCTTGAGCATCGTGTTGTGTTCCTCTTGCCCCCTCCCACGCCACCACTCACCGGCTTCAGCACCGTGTTGTGTTCCTCTTGCCCCCTCCCACGCCATTCACTCACCGTCTTGAGCACCGTGTTGCGTTCCTCTTGCCCCCTCCCACGCCACCACTCACCGGCTTCAGCACCGTGTTGTGTTCCTCTTGCCCCCTCCCACGCCACCACTCACCGGCTTCAGCACCGTGTTGTGTTCCTCTTGCCCCTCCCACGCCATTCACTCACCGGCTTGAGCACCGAGTTGTGTTCCTCCTGCCCCCTTCCACGCCATCACTCACCGGCTTGAGCACCGTGTTGTGTTCCTCTTGCCCCCTCCCACGCCACCACTCACCGACTTGAGCACCGTGTTGTGTTCCTCTTGCCCCCTCCCACGCCATTCACTCACCGGTTTGAGCACCGTGTTGCGTTCCTCTTGCCCACTCCCACGCCACCACTCACCGGCTTGAGCACCGTGTTGCGTTCCTTTTGCCCACTCCCACGCCAACACTCACCGGCTTGAGCACCGTGTTGCGTTCCTCTTGCCCACTCCCACGCCACCACTCACCGGCTTGAGCACCGTGTTGTGTTCCTCTTGCCCCCTCCCACGCCACCACTCACCGGCTTGAGCACCGTGTTGTGTTCCTCTTGCCCCCTCCCACGCCATTCACTCACCGGCTTGAGCACCGTGTTGCGTTCCTCTTGCCCCCTCCCACGCCACACTCACCGGCTTGAGCACCGTATTATGTTCCTCTTACCCCCTCCCACGCCACCACTCACCGGTTTGAGCACCCTGTTGTGTTCCTCTTACCCCCTCCCACGCCACCAATCACCGGTTTGAGCACCCTGTTGTGTTCCTCTTGCCCCCTCCCACGCCATCACTCACCGGCTTGAGCATCGTGTTATGTTCCTCTTGCCCCGTCCCACGCCATCACCCCACGGCTTGTGCACTGTGTTGTGTTCCTCTTGCCCCCTCCCACGCCATCACTCACCGGCTTGAGCACCGTGTTTTGTTCCTCTTTCCCCCTTCCCACGCCATCACTCACCGGCTTGAGCACCGTGTTTTGTTCCTCTTGCCCCCTTCCCACGCCATCAATCACTGGCTTGAGCACCGTGTTGCGTTCCTCTTGCCCCCTCCCACGCCACCACTCACCGGCTTGAGCACCGTATTATGTTCCTCTTGCCCACTCCCACGCCACCACTCACCGGCTTCAGCACCGTGTTGTGTTCCTCTTGCCCCCTCCCACGCCATTCACTCACCGGCTTGAGCACCGAGTTGTGTTCCTCCTGCCCCCTCCCACGCCATCACTCACCGGCTTGAGCACCGTGTTGTGTTCCTCTTGCCCCCTCCCACGCCACCACTCACCGACTTGAGCACCGTGTTGTGTTCCTCTTGCCCCCTCCCACGCCATTCACTCACCGGCTTGAGCACCGTGTTGCGTTCCTCTTGCCCACTCCCACGCCACCACTCACCGGCTTGAGCACCGTGTTGCGTTCCTCTTGCCCACTCCCACGCCACCACTCACCGGCTTGAGCACCGTGTTGCGTTCCTCTTGCCCACTCCCACGCCACCACTCACCGGCTTGAGCACCGTGTTGTGTTCCTCTTGCCCCCTCCCACGCCACCACTCACCGGCTTGAGCACCGTGTTGTGTTCCTCTTGCCCCCTCCCACGCCATTCACTCACCGGCTTGAGCACCGTGTTGCGTTCCTCTTGCCCCCTCCCACGCCACCACTCACCGGCTTTAGCACCGTATTATGTTCCTCTTACCCCCTCCCACGCCACCACTCACCGGTTTGAGCACCCTGTTGTGTTCCTCTTACCCCCTCCCACGCCACCAATCACCGGTTTGAGCACCCTGTTGTGTTCCTCTTGCCCCCTCCCACGCCATCACTCACCGGCTTGAGCATCGTGTTATGTTCCTCTTGCCCCGTCCCACGCCATCACCCCACGGCTTGTGCACTGTGTTGTGTTCCTCTTGCCCCCTCCCACGCCATCACTCACCGGCTTGAGCACCGTGTTTTGTTCCTCTTTCCCCCTTCCCACGCCATCACTCACCGGCTTGAGCACCGTGTTTTGTTCCTCTTGCCCCCTTCCCACGCCATCAATCACTGGCTTGAGCACCGTGTTGCGTTCCTCTTGCCCCCTCCCACGCCACCACTCACCGGCTTGAGCACCGTATTATGTTCCTCTTGCCCACTCCCACGCCACCACTCACCGGCTTGAGCACCGTGTTGTGTTCCCTTTGCCCCTCCCACGCCACCACTCACCGGCTTGAGCACCGTGTTGCGTTCCTCTTGCCCCCTCCCACGCCACCACTCACCGGCTTGAGCACCGTATTATGTTCCTCTTACCCCCTCCCACGCCGGCACTCACCGGTTTGAGCACCCTGTTGTGTTCCTCTTACCCCCTCCCACGCCACCAATCACCGGTTTGAGCACCCTGTTGTGTTCCTCTTGCCCCCTCCCACGCCATCACTCACCGGCTTGAGCATCGTGTTATGTTCCTCTTGCCCCCTCCCACGCCATCACTCCACGGCTTGAGCACTGTGTTGTGTTCCTCTTGCCCCCTCCCACGCCATCACTCACCGGCTATAGCACCGTGTTTTGTTCCTCTTTCCCCCTTCCCACGCCATCACTCACCGGCTTGAGCACCGTATTTTGTTCCTCTTGCCCCCTTCCCACGCCATCAATCACTGGCTTGAGCATCGTGTTGCGTTCCTCTTGCCCCCTCCCACGCCACCACTCACCGGCTTGAGCACCGTATTATGTTCCTCTTGCCCACTCCCACGCCACCACTCACCGGCTTGAGCACCGTGTTGTGTTCCTCTTGCCCCTCCCACGCCACCACTCACCGGCTTGAGCACCGTGTTGTGTTCCTCCTGCCCCCTCCCACGCTATCACTCACAGGCTTGAGCACCGTATTATGTTCCTCCTGCCCCCTCCCACGCCATCACTCACCGGCTTGAGCACCGTATTATGTACCTCTTGCCCCTCCCACGCCACCACTCACCGGCTTCAGCACCGTGTTGTGTTCCTCTTGCCCCCTCCCACGCCATTCACTCACCGGCTTGAGCACCGTCTTGTGCTCCTCTTGCCCACTCCCACGCCACGACTCACCGGCTTGAGCACCGTGTTGTGTTCCTCTTGCCCCCTCCCACGCCACCACTCACCGAATTGAGCACCGTGTTGTGTTCCTCTTGCCCCCTCCCACGCCATTCACTCACCGGCTTGAGCACCGTGTTGCGTTCCACTTGCCCACTCCCACGCCACCACTCACCGGCTTGAGCACCGTGTTGCGTTCCTCTTGCCCACTCCCACGCCACCACTCACCGGCTTGAGCACAGTGTTGCGTTCCTCTTGCCCACTCCCACGCCACCACTCACCGGCTTGAGCACCGTGTTGTGTTCCTCTTGCCCCCTCCCACGCCACCACTCACCGGCTTGAGCACCGTGTTGTGTTCCTCTTGCCCCCTCCCTCGCCATTCACTCACCGGCTTGAGCACCGTGTTGCGTTCCTCTTGCCCCCTCCCACGCCACCACTCACCGGCTTTAGCACCGTATTATGTTCCTCTTACCCCCTCCCACGCCACCACTCACCGGTTTGAGCACCCTGTTGTGTTCCTCTTACCCCCTCCCACGCCACCAATCACCGGTTTGAGCACCCTGTTGTGTTCCTCTTGCCCCCTCCCACGCCATCACTCACCGGCTTGAGCATCGTGTTATGTTCCTCTTGCCCCGTACCACGCCATCACCCCATGGCTTGAGCACTGTGTTGTGTTCCTCTTGCCCCCTCCCACGCCATCACTCACCGGCTTGAGCACCGTGTTTTGTTCCTCTTTCCCCCTTCCCACGCCATCACTCACCGGCTTGAGCACCGTGTTTTGTTCCTCTTGCCCCCTTCCCACGCCATCAATCACTGGCTTGAGCACCGTGTTGCGTTCCTCTTGCCCCCTCCCACGCCACCACTCACCGGATTGAGCACCGTATTATGTTCCTCTTGCCCCCTCCCACGCCACCACTCACCGGCTTGAGCACCGTGTTGTGTTCCTCTTGCCCCCTCCCACGCCACCACTCACCGGCTTGAGCACCGTGTTGTGTTCCTCTTGCCCCCTCCCACGCCACCACTCACCGGCTTGAGCACCGTATTATGTTCCTCTTACCCCCTCCCACGCCACCACTCACCGGTTTGAGCACCCTGTTGTGTTCCTCTTACCCCCTCCCACGCCACCAATCACCGGTTTGAGCTCCCTGTTGTGTTCCTCTTGCCCCCTCCCACGCCATCACTCACCGGCTTGAGCATCGTGTTATGTTCCTCTTGCCCCCTCCCACGCCATCACTCCACGGCTTGAGCACTGTGTTGTGTTCCTCTTGCCCCCTCCCACGCCATCACTCACCGGCTATAGCACCGTGTTTTGTTCCTCTTTCCCCCTTCCCACGCCATCACTCACCGGCTTGAGCACCGTGTTTTGTTCCTCTTGCCCCCTTCCCACGCCATCAATCACTGGCTTGAGCACCGTGTTGCGTTCCTCTTGCCCCCTCCCACGCCACCACTCACCGGCTTGAGCACCGTATTATGTTCCTCTTGCCCACTCCCACGCCACCACTCACCGGCTTGAGCACCGTGTTGTGTTCCTCTTGCCCCTCCCACGCCACCACTCACCGGCTTGAGCACCGTGTTGTGTTCCTCCTGCCCCCTCCCACGCTATCATTCACAGGCTTGAGCACCGTATTATGTTCCTCCTGCCCCCTCCCACGCCATCACTCACCGGCTTGAGCACCGTATTATGTACCTCTTGCCCCCTCCCACGCCACCACTCACCGGCTTGAGCACCGTGTTGTGTTCCTCCTGCCCCCTCCCACGCTATCACTCACAGGCTTGAGCACCGTATTATGTTCCTCCTGCCCCCTCCCACGCCATCACTCACCGGCTTGAGCACCGTATTATGTACCTCTTGCCCCCTCCCACGCCACCACTCACCGGCTTGAGCATCGTGTTGTGTTCCTCTTGCCCCCTCCCACGCCAACACTCACCGGCTTGAGCATCGTGTTGTGTTCCTCTTGCCCCCTCCCACGCCATCACTCACCGGCTTGAGCACCGTGTTGTGTTCCTCTTGCCCCCTCCCACGCCATTCACTCACCGGTTTGAGCACCGTGTTGTGTTCCTCTTGCCCCCTCCCACGCCATTCACTCACCGGTTTGAGCACCGTGTTGTGTTCCTCTTGCCCCCTCCCACGCCATTCACTCACCGGTTTGAGCACCGTGTTGTGTTCCTCTTGCCCCCTCCCACGCCACCACTCACCGGCTTCAGCACCGTGTTGTGTTCCTCTTGCCCCCTCCCACGCCATTCACTCACCGGTTTGAGCACCGTGTTGTGTTCCTCTTGCCCTCCCCCACGCCACCACTCACCGGCTTCAGCACCGTGTTGTGTTCCTCTTGCCCCCTCCCACGCCACCACTCACCGCCTTGAGCACCGTATTATGTTCCTCCTGCCCCCTCCCACGCCATTCACTCACCGGCTTGAGCACCGTGTTGTGTTCCTCTTGCCCCCTCCCACGCCAGCACTCACCGGCTTGAGCACGGTGTTGTGTTTCTCCTTCACGATGGCACTCTTCTCATCCTTGCTCAGGTGCACGTTGTTCATGACCTTCCTGACCTCATTCTCCAGCTGGTTGAGCCGTCGAGTCACGTCCTGGTGGTGCTGGTTGAGCGTGCCCAACCAGAGTTCCTCCCACAGAAGGGTGATACGGCGAAGCTCTGACACCAACAGCTGCACCTCCGCAATCATCCTGCAACCATCAACAGGCAACCATCATCCTCTAGCCATCAGCAACCAACCATCCTCGTACATCTATCAACAACCAACCATCATCCTCTAGCCATCAGCAACCAACCATCCTCCTACATCTATCAACAACCAACCATCATCCTACAGCCATCAGCAACCAATCATCTGCCTTGAACCAACAAGACTCAACCATCAACAACCAACTGTCACCCTACAATCATCAGGAACCAACCATCTACCTACAGCCATCACCTACCACTCTCAACAACCAACCACCATCCTACCTCTGTCAACAACCAACCACCATCCTACCCCTGTCAACAACCAACGACCATCCTACCTCTGTCAACAACCAACCATCATCCCACCTCTGTCAACAACCAACCATCGCCTTCCACTGTCAACAACCTATCATCCTACCTGTCAACAACCAACTACCATCCTACCTCTGTCAACAACCAAGTATTATCCTACCTTTATCAACAACCATCATCCTACCTCTGTCAACAACTTAGCATCATTCTACCTCTGTCAACAACCAACTATCATCCTACCTCTGTCAACAACCAACTATCATCCTACCTCTGTCAACAACTTAGCATCATCCTACCTCTGTCAACAACCAACTATCATCCTACCTCTGTCAACAATAGTGATGTGATCCGTCACTGATGGGTCCGGTTCGGTTTCGGTTTTTAAAGAAAAATCCGCGGGTTTTTCGGTTCGGTTTCGGTTTTTCAGACTATGCAAATATATATAAATTAAAGATATCCCAATTACTTTTCTGTTTTTATTCTAGAACGTGATAAGTAAACACTCTGCTTTACCAAAAAAAGGAACTCATCTGGAAGTGTAAAATAACGCTGCGCTAAAATAGTGAGCTGAAACATTCATAGCAGTTAAAAATGGTCCTGAGAAAAACAAAAATAATGTTAATTAAAAACCGAAAATGAACCGCGGTTTTCCACAGAGCACGGTCCGGTTTAACCGAACCGCCACCTTCACGGTTAACCGTCCAAAACGGTAAACCGTCACATCCCTAGTCAACAACCAAGTATCATCCTACCTCTGTTAATAACCGAGCATCATCCTACCAAGTCAACAACTAGGCATCGTCCTACCTCTGTCAACAACGGAGCATCATCCTACCAAGTCAACAACTATGCATCATCCTACCTCTGTCAATAACCAACAATCATCCAACAACCATCGCAAAAGCGATCATCACTTTATTTGACGGCCACATACCAGCTATCATCCTACAACCCATACAAAGCAACCATCATCCCACAACCATCACCACACCCAACCTTCCACCAGCGCCATCTTATCTTATCTTATCATGTTCCATGAGCAATCAAACCATTGTTCCACAACCATTACAAGCCAATCATCAGCCTATATCCATCAAAATCAAACGATTGTCCTGCGGGTATCACAAACCAACTACTATTCTCAGATTAACATCTAACAAACACCCAACCTCAACTACCCATCATCCTGCGACTATGACCAGACAACCATCTTTCGACCGTCACCAGAAAACTACGGCAAGCCTCCAGGTCAGTAACATAAGGAAAGTGCCCCCCCCCCCCTCCAACCCCTCCGCCGGCATATCTGGAAGACATTTTCTCAAGCTTTTTATTTAATTATTTATTATTTGAAACAAGTTCTCTGAAATTACAGCTGAGGAAAATAGAGCGGAAATTACTTGTCACTCAATTGAGATGTGATTTTATATCAAAAATGGCTCCACCCCTCTCCCTTCCTATGAATTTTTGGACAGCAGTCCAAAAGCTTGAGAAAACTGTGACAGGTATTTGCTCCGGCGAGTCGCACCTGGGGTTCGTGTTGGCCAGCGTGTCGACGATAGCCGTGAAGCAGTTCTTGAGCATGGCGCTGTTGCTGTCGTCATCGGCTACGTCATCGTCGTCATCTTGTGACTGCCTGTCGTCATTGTCCTCCCCCGCCTCGTCGTTCTGTGACAAGTACTCGTTCAAAATAACTGCAACAAGTAAAAGTAATGAATAAACAAAACTTGTAAAAAAACAAACAAACAAACAAACAAAAAAAAACAAAAAACAAAAAAAAACAAAAACAAAAAACAACAACCAAACAATACACATGTGAGCATTCCTTTCTTGCAATTTGACAAGAAAAAAAAAAACAAACAAAAGCAAAAAACAAAACAAAAAAAGCTATTGGTTAACGCTCGACTGGGCCGCCTGGCACGTTTCTTCATGCAATTTCACAATTCAAAACGCGCAAGGCACAGTCCATTCGGTTAACTTGGCCCTCTGCCTTTACCAGCAACTTTTGGGTTACATTGGTCCGAATGTTTTTCCCAACTCGGCTCCGTGAACTTCAAATTCGCAACTAAATCTTAAATGAAGAAACAAATACTCAATCAGAAGTAACATTTCTCGTATCCTGGGATCTGTAACACGGATACAGCGGTCCGTAAGTTTTATAAAGCAGCTTCCGAACTGACTTTAATGAGGGGCCTGGTAAAATAAATGGCCGAGTTGACTTGATGAGGGGCCAGGCACTGTGGTAACTACTGTCAGATATTCTGATCCTTGCCGTACCGGTGTTATAATCACAACACGCACGCTGAAGGAATGCCCTATCTTAGTTTTTCTTGCATAATTAAACTGGAATTCCACACAGAAAGCTTATAGTAGCGCCCCTTAACATGGGAGGACAATACGACGAGGGTGGACATTCCCACACCGAGTCCCGCCGAGGGCTACTGATTCATATGGGTTCGCAAAATAAATAAATAAATAAATAAAAAATGCCCCGCTGGCCATAATATTACCATCACTCAAATGCTTGCTGCATACATGACGCAACAAGAAACCTTGTCTCTGAAATCTGAAATTTACTCTAAAAAAAAAATTTGGCTAGTTTGACTCACCGTCTCCTTTGGTTTCGTTATCGAGCTTTTCATTGGCTGACGCGCCCACGACGGCCGGGTAGACAATGAGGTGCGGCGCGTCCTGTGCGACACGGCACAGCAGCTCGGACACGCTCTGACGCACGTACGCCTCCGGGTGCGAGAGGCGCGAAAATAACTGCGGGATGATGCCTGCAAACATTACGGTAAACGCATCTCATCAGCACGTTAACAAACAAAATATATCAGTAAGCAGCATTTCTTTCACTGCTTAAAATGAATAAAACGTTCCTAAGGTGACCTTTATTTGCTTGTACTTATCCAGCGATTTATATTTATTATTATTTTTATTCAAGAAGATGCTTTTTCACACCAAAACACTTTCTGCTACATTTCGTTGGCAATTACGTTGACGAAAAAAAGTGCTTTCTATGAGAGAGTGATGGATCGGTTTTGTCCGCCAAACGACGAGGCTAACCTTTCCAGGGCGCGGTGGGGGTATTGGCCAGGCCCCTCTCGAGGACGCCCCGGAGCTCCCAGGCGTGCTTGACAAGCAGACGGAGTAGGCGCAGCGTCGCCGTGATGTTCCCATCCATGTTCGTCTCCTCGCCGTAGCTCTGCGTCACAAAAAAAAAAAAAAACATAAATGACTAGGCAACCTTGGGTCGACCAATCAAACGGCAGCACTTCTTTATTCGTACCGCTGCGTCCATTTTCAGTTTGCGTAATGAGGAAAATGAACAAATTTGTGATTTCAGCGGAAGAGATGGTGATTTGCATCACTTTCATTATTCAAATAATATAACTTGATAATAATGATAGTTACATCTAAAACCTGCTAACAACTAGAGCAGTGTGCATAGCCCACATATTCCCCACAGGCCCCCCATCAGTTAAACAAGGCCATCAATAGTCAATCAAGAGCTGAAATTTTCCCAGCCGAACCAGCCCATTTACCATATCGATCTGTGTCTGTTCTCACAGAAGCTACATACCAAGTTTCATTAAAATCCTTGCAGCAGTTTTTAAGTTATCGTGTTAACAAGCTGTTGATGACAGACCGACACGCGATCGATCGCATATATTCCCCCCCCCCCCCTGTGGGGAATAAATAACACGGGCAAATGAAAACCCACCGCCAGATGTGTAACTCACACCGCGTCGCCCCAACTAAGCATACAGAGGGAGTGTTTTGTTAAAAACTAAATCAATTAAGAGACAAGTATCCCGAAAGTGAGGCATATAATAAAATTATGCGTCATTTTATATGTGCATATATTTTTTGCCTTCAGTCCACAGCACGTACGAACGTTTCTGAATTATCTGTTATCTATAAGTTCAGCCAATGACGCGACTTGATTTGGTTGTCTCACCTTGCCGTTCAGGTTGAGATAAGTGAAGTAAGCCTTGGCACTGAGCTGGTAGTAATGATAGACCCTCCTGACCACGCCCCTCCACACGTCAATCAAGCTGTCGACGCACTGGTCACTGGCTATCTGCAGTGACAGACAGCTGCCTAGCAACTGCTTCCTCGTCGTCTCTGTGCCATCGTCATACAACGTCTGCAATCAACACGTCACTGCCTTTAGTATTACAAGGTACAATCTGCTGAGAAGTTTATAGATACACAGTATGTTTTTAGCTTTAAAAGCACATACATTTATAAAATGCAGAGGCTTCAGCCGGCTTGTATCACTGTTATAAACATGTTACGTTAAGGCAGAGTTGCCACGAAATTTTTAAAATGAATTTTCGCGCCTTTTTCCTGTCCATTAACGTGGGTGCCGAGAAGGTGAGACATGTCTGACACAGACATCAAAGGGAGTGCTAGTGAAATAAACCAGATTACAAGCCATACAACACAAGGACAGAAACATTAACAATTGAAAAATTCCGATACTCGAATTTCCTAACCTTTTAGAATTTTCTTCCATGACTTTTTCGTCTTTTTCTTTCCTAACTTTTTCATGACCGTGGCAAACCCTGATTACACGAAAGTCTACCTTTCTTCAACAGTCGACTTCTTCGGGCCGGTCTATTCACATCGGAAGAAGGGGGACTGTGCAGGAGGGAGGAGGGGAGGGATTCGTGGCCTGTATTTATGCATGTAAACTTTTAGTTGAAATGTTTGTTCTTCCATAATTTTGATACGATTGCTTAAAATTGTTGAATCTTGAAATCTTGAACAATGACCTTTTTCTGGCGATCCGCTGTAAACTGACCAAATGGAGCCATATTTTAATGATTTGGTAGCCAATTTACAAAGTGCTTTTTCTCCCATAATTTTAATTGGATTGCTATCAAATTTTGTATGATCTGATCCTGGTCGCTGATGTCCTTGTTTGCGGACATGTCTCGGGGAGTGGGGGGTGGGGGGAGGGGGAGGGGGAAGGAGGGAAGTGCGTGACCTGATCCTGGTCGCTGATGTCCTCGTCAATGGGCATGTCACGGTGAGGGGGGGGGGGGGGGGAGGGGAGTACGTCACCTGATCCTGATCGCTGATGTCCTCGTCACCGGATACGCGGGTGTTGAGCTGGCTGAGGATGGCCAGCACCGCCTCGGTCTCCTCGTGGCTCGTGCCTCGGGGCAGCAGTTCCAGCATGGCTCGACGCTCCTCCTCCAACAGCTCGATGCTCCCATGCCTGTCAATTACACACCCCACCCCCTAATTAACAGCCAAGTAACATTCACAGACAGCAAAACCTCCATAACAACACCTCTAGCTAGTTAACGTCTGATTAGTGAACTTATCTTCTTTACACCCAAACAACATTCAAATTGAGGGTGCCCCTCTCTGATTATCGAACAGCTTTCAGATTCCTAACTTTCATGATGAAATTCACCTCTCTTTATTGGACCTACTGTATAATGCACACTCAATGTCACCTCCACGACATTGCCCACGGACTTGCATCGCAACTTATAGCACGTGGGAGAGGATGGGGGTGGGAGAGGGTGGTGATGAGGGTGCGGGGGTGTGGGAGGGTGGTGATGAGGGTAGAGGAGGGGCGGTTCACCTACACGGCATTGCCCACGGACTTGCGCCCCCACTTGTAGCACCAGGCAGCCATGGAGAACCAGGCCTTGGAGAGGGTGGGAGGGGGAGGGGGAGGGGGGAGGGGGAGGGTGGTGATGAGGGGGGTGGGTCACTTACACGGCATTGTCCACGGACTTGCGCCCCCACTTGTAGCACCAGGCAGCCATGGAGAACAAGGCCTTGGAGAGGGTGGGGGGAAGGGGGGAGGGGGTGGTGATGAGGGGGGTGGGTCACTTACACGGCATTGTCCACGGACTTGCGCCCCCACTTGTAGCACCAGGCAGCCATGGAGAACCAGGCCTTGGAGAGGGTGGGAGGGGGAGGGGGGGAGGGTGGTGATGAGGGGGGGTGGGTCACTTACACGGCATTGTCCACGGATTTCCGCCCCCACTTGTAGCACCAGGCAGCCATGGAGAACCAGGCCTTGGAGAGGGTGGGACACTGCATGGTGCTGTAGTGAAGCAGACGACCCACCACCGCGTCGCTCTCCGTCAGGATCGGATTGTCCGCCAGATCGTGCACTGAATGACACGCCAAAAACAATCCGTAGTTCGATTACGAAGCATTGATTATCGTTCCTAAATTCATAAATATCTACTCGATCAAGACGTAAGTAAACTCTCATTAATATTCCAATTATAAATATAACTGATTTATAAATTAACGACGAGATCTTACACACTACACCGTACTTTTTTTCTAATACATATTAAGGAAACTGTGTGCTTATTTATTTAGCAAACGTCCTTGACACTGACCGTCAGTGGGCGAGGAGTCCGTGTACAGGCCGTGTCCCTGTGCCGCCCCATGGCCCTCCAGCTCTAGCAGGAGTCGTACATTCTGTGCCGTCTGCGACACCGCCGTCTCGTCGCCCTGCCCCACGTGACGCACCTGAGCCAATCACCGTTTTATACATACATCAGTCTTTTTACTCAATGTTGTTTTCTGTCTCTCCATTTTCTTTGCAGTCTCGAAATTTATCAGCAGAATTTTTTTTCATAATCTAAGTGACAAAAAAATTGTCCGCTTAACTCAGAAAACTGTGGCTCAAGTCGTAAACAGTACACAGTACTCAGGTAATCGACGATTAAAAGCCTCAATCACTCAACGCGTCATCTCACACTTATATAATGACTTTTAAACGCTAGGACCTAAACCTCTTTTAACTCGTTTATTCACACATCATTCATATACTTTTCTTTTTTTTATCCGTCTTATTTACTGAAGTCAACAGCGGACGGAAGGAGGGGTTGAGGGGGGGGGGGGGGGGTCGAAGCTGGGACTGTACCTAGGACGCCAGGGCAGACAGGCACTTGAAGGGGGGGTGGCGGGGGGGAGTTAGGTGGAGGCGGCAGTGGGAATGCACTTGGGGGGACGCCAGAGCAGGAAGATACTTGAAATGGTGCGGGCGGGGGGGGGGGGGGGCGGTGCGGCGTTTACGCCAGTGGCACTGTACCTGGGACGCCAGGGCAGACAGGTACTTGGGATCGTGTTGGAGCCACGACACGAGCGTCACTAGGGAGCGCGCGTTAAGCTCGTTGCAGTTGGCCACCATGTTCTTGTACTTCAAGCCCTTGTATTGTGCCCCCACATCGGCGTAATTTACGACGCTGCTCGCCAGCTGTTCTATGGCATCACGTGGTTTATTCTGGAAAAAAATCTAGTATACAGCGACATCACGTGACTTATGATTACCTCAGTAATCAATCGTCTTTTGCGAATTTCCATACTGCTTATTGTGGCACTGATGTACAGTATGTACTTTATAACCATTTAGCCTCGACAACACACTCAAATTAAAAATCCAACGCATAAAGTATACTTTTCATATTGTCACGTTTGCAGGAACATCCTACTACCATTTACATGCGCATCCTGACACGTGTTCAGGTACACCGTTACACGTATGACACGCGCGCTCTGATAACGTCCGTCATGTTTGCAGAATGGCGCGACACGTGTAAACCCTATAATTTTGCACACGTGCACCTCAAAACGCGTTGTACTGTCAGGCGTGGCACATGCCCCAAAGACACGCGTTGCACGTGAAACCCATCCAGTGCACCTGAAACGCATGGCAGCTGACACGTGAGACACGTGGACTTTGACACGCGTGCCAAGAGCACACCTGACACGTGTAGTGCCACTTCACCATGACAAATAAGGCACACGCAACCCTTACTCTTGTATCATGAGCACCCTTGACTAACACGTGTGACACGTGCACGCCTGAGCCACGTGACGCCTACACCACGACACGTGTGACACGCGCACGCCTGAGCCACGTGACGTCTCCACCATGACACGTGTGACACGCGCACGCCTGAGCCATGTGACATCACCACGACACGTGTGACACGCGCACGCTTGAGCCACGTGACGCCTGTACCATGACACGTGTGACACGCGCACGCCTGAACCACGTGACGCCTCCACCACGACACGTGCAACACGTGCACGACTGGCAGCTGTGGCGCGTACCTTGCTGTGGATGAGCTTGGCCCCCTCGCGCTCTATACTGATCAGCTTGCTGACCGCCGCCGTAGTGCCACTCCGCACGTGTAGCTTGTTCAGCGCGTCTGCAATCGTGTCGTAGCCTTCGCTCTCACTCGACGGCTGAGAACTGCAATGGCACGATTTTCTCCAACGTCAGGTTATATTTCTATACTTTTTTCTCCAGTTCCCAATATATTTGTCACAGGGAATTCACGAAATCAAAACACCCGTATTCCCTGACTACGCGAATTCACTGTAACATATCAACAAAATAGTGATTTATCAAATGTACTTTTTTTTACTTCACACTGGAATTTCATGCGAACTCTGATTCGCTTATTTTTCTTCCCTTTCAAAACAAAGCCTTCACTGTGTCTGACACATATGAACGTCTTATATCTGTTTACATTTGGGTTAATGTCCTTCACCCCCTCTTGTTCGCCAGTACAAGTACCTGACACAGCCGTGGATCTCGTCTATGAGCAAGTTCTCGGCACACGCGAGATTTTGCTGTTTGCGCGCCAAACGTGCTGTAGCTATTCCTATCCTAGACAGCAAACTCTCAAAATCTGCAACAAGACGTCACACAAGACGTCATATAAGACGTCACGCAACAAGACATCACACAACAAGACGTCACTATCAAATCAACTCCTATTCAGCGACGACCTGTTCCATTTGTAGACTTTGTCTTTTTTTGTCCCAGATTCGCAAACAAGTACCTTACTTGTTATCGCATTTGTACACAATTTACAGAACAACGTGAGACAAAATAACGTAGCATATCGATGGCTGTAGGCCAGCCCGGAATATTTAGTGGGGGTGAGGGCTAAACGCCCTTGACTAAACAACCTGCACAACTGTAGTTTTCTTAGAACTGAATTCTAAGCGACTCTACACCTGTAGTTTTGTAGGTTTGTAGTCAACGCCTACGTACCAGCAGTTTTCTGCGGGTTGAGTATATCTTGCAGGTTGGCTTGAGCCCTGACGTACGACAACGCCTGCATCCACGAGCCGACGTCATGCTCCTGCGGGTCCAGCTTCAGTGCACTGCCCACCGGCAACAACCAGTTCTATAAGAATGGACACAAGAGATATCTTTGAAATCTTGGACAAAAGGGGCACCGTAAGGACGGGCGCTACGCGTAGACAAGGGGCAACGACGGGATGAGGGTGGGTGAGTGAGATGGAGTATGTTCCATACGCTTTGGTGTTACGCTGTAGTTGGCTATGGCAGGCGTCTATCCTGTTCATGTGGGGCAGGGGAGGGTGGGGGGCAATGGGGGTGGGAGGGGGAGGGAGGGAGGCAGCGATGCTTACCTTTGGTTTGGTGTTCCGCTGTAGTTGGCTATGACAGGCGTGGATCCCGTACATGTGCGACAGGGGAGGGTGGGGGCACTGCGGGTGGGGCGGGGGGGGGGGCAGCAATGCTTACCGTCGGTTTGGTGTTCCGCTGTAGTTGGCTATGACAGGCGTGTATCCCGTACATGTGCGACAGGGGAGGGTTTGGGCGCTGGGGGTGGGAGGGGGAGGGAGGGAGGCAGCGATGCTTACCTTTGGTTTGGTGCTCCGCTGTAGTTGGCTATGACAAGCGTGTATCCCGTACATGTGCGACAGGGGAGGGTTTGGGCGCTGGGGGTGGGAGGGGGAGGGATGGAGGCAGCGATGCTTACCTTTGGTTTGGTGTTCCGCTGTAGTTGGCTATGACAGGCGTGTATCCCGTACATGTGGGACAGAGGAGGGTGGGGGGCGCTAGGCGGCCAGTGCAGTGACTGCACAGACTTTACCGTCTCACACATATCCAGACTCCACTCCAAACACTCCGCGGCGTTGTTTCTAAAAATAATAATAGGTATTCTTCTCTCTCTCTCTCTCTCTCTCTCTCTCTCTCTCTCTCTCTCTCTCTCTCTCTCCATTATTTTTTTTTCGATTATTAACTTCTTTATTTGAAATCATTATTTTAATTACTGTGTTTATATTATTTATTGATGGGTGTGGAGATGGTTAAAACGCTATTAAAAATCGCTACTTAATGTACACATTATTTTGTGGAGGGTGGGGGGGGGGGGGGGGGGGCTGAGAGAGGGTGTTGAGGGAAGAGGTTGGCGAGCAGAACATAACGCACAAGTCGTTGTTGAAGTCGGTGGTGGTCTCGCACAGGGTGACGGCCCGCAGGTAGTTCTTGTGTGACGCCTCCAGCAGACACGCGGGGCTCCACGCAATGGCCGCCTTCGGCTGCTCCCGTCCTGCCTGGCTTAGGCTCGCCCCCGAGATCAATGCCAGGTCGTCCCTGACCGATAAATAGTCGCCCTCGTCGAATCGCGACAGAGCCCTGGAACGATAATACTCCTCATGTTTTTTTCCCGCCATTTATCGCACACTTGCATCTGATTGGAGCACGTGATCAGATACACTTATGTAACTTGAAGAACCTTTTTTCATGTTTTTTTTTCTATTTGACAATATAACTGAGGATATTTCCTGTTGTGACGAGCACTACCCTGCGTAGTAACCTCCCATCTGCGTTCACTTACTTGATGTAATTCGTGTCAACGTTTAGGTGCAGGGCGTTTTTAAGCTCCTCGCTCTCCACTTCCTCTTGGTACTGGGCCAGCGTTTCTTGCCACTTCAATACCTCCTCGTAACTTCCCACCCGTAAATACGCGTCGCAAATCTAAACACACAACAATAAAATCAAATTAAATAGTGATAATAAATAAAGAAAGACTCAGATTTATCAATACACTTGTGTATTAAATAGTTAATATTTCACCACTGTGAACATTCGAAACAAATTCACCAATAGCCACTTTATAAAAAACATAACAATTTGTCCCGTCATAACAAAATATTGATATTTATTCACATAATTCACCACGCGGTCCTTGCGAAGGTACCGTTCTTCCCAACAACAACGGGGAAAAGCGGTAGCATTTTTTTGTTACCTGGTGAGAGAATGTCTTGGCGAGGAGAGCTTCGATGCCGTTGCCAGCGCTGGCACTTGTGGATTCTTTTTTGCTCATGATTGAAATCTTCTGCGCATGCTCCATGAATGAGCCCTGACTGTAAAAAAAGAAAAAAAAAACATAAACAGTTACTACTAAAATCACAGATCACCCACAATAGAAAGCGGGTATTTGGGCACGCACATGAACACTGTGGTTACTTACCAACACAAATATATGAGTGTATCAATGAATTTCAATCAACTAAACCACCCTGAACTAGATGCTGTCAGAGAGCAGCAATATCCCCCGTGAAACCCTAAATATTACCCCTATGCAATATCTAAGCTAATGGATTACCATTGACAGGAAACTGGACACCCTTCCTTGAAGTCCACTCCGTTTGCATATATGTCGATTTATGACGATTTTTAAAAGCCTGTCATTTTGTCAATTTTGCTTCGATCAAACTGAAACCTTGACGTTGCACATCTTTATACCCTATATGTTGCCTATATGAAATATGAAAGCTGAATTATGCTTCGTTGATATAGAAGTGGTGTCCACAAAGTCCTATACATGTGCACATATGTCTATTTTCGACGATTTTCAAAAGCCTGTCAATTTGTCAATTTTGCTTCGATCAAACTGAAACCTTAACGTTGCACATCTTTATACCCTATATTTTGCCTGTATGAAATATGAAAGCTGAATTATGCTTCGTTGATATAGAAGTGGTGTCCACAAAGTCCTATACATGTGCACATATGTCTATTTTCGACGATTTTCAAAAGCCTGTCAATTTGTCAATTTTGCTTCGATCAAACTGAAACCTTGACGTTGCACATCTTTATACCCTATATTTTGCCTGTATGAAATATGAAAGCTGAATTATGCTTCGTTGATATAGAAGTGGTGTCCACAAAGTCCTATACATGTGCACATATGTCTATTTTCGACGATTTTCAAAAGCCTGTCAATTTGTCAATTTTGCTTCGATCAAACTGAAACCTTGACGTTGCACATCTTTATACCCTATATGTTGCCTATATGAAATATGAAAGCTGAATTATGCTTCGTTGATATAGAAGTGGTGTCCACAAAGTCCTATACATGTGCACATATGTCTATTTTCGACGATTTTCAAAAGCCTGTCAATTTGTCAATTTTGCTTCGATCAAACTGAAACCTTGACGTTGCACATCTTTATACCCTATATTTTGCCTGTATGAAATATGAAAGCTGAATTATGCTTCGTTGATATAGAAGTGGTGTCCACAAAGTCCTATACATGTGCACATATGTCTATTCTCGACGATTTTCAAAAGCCTGTCAATTTGTCAATTTTGCTTCGATCAAACTGAAACCTTGACGTTGCACATCTTTATACCCTATATTTTGCCTGTATGAAATATGAAAGCTGAATTATGCTTCGTTGATATAGAAGTGGTGTCCACAAAGTCCTATACATGTGCACATATGTCTATTCTCGACGATTTTCAAAAGCCTGTCAATTTGTCAATTTTGCTTCGATCAAACTGAAACCTTGACGTTGCACATCTTTATACCCTATATTTTGCCTGTATGAAATATGAAAGCTGAATTATGCTTCGTTGATATAGAAGTGGTGTCCACAAAGTCCTATACATGTGCACATATGTCTATTCTCGACGATTTTCAAAAGCCTGTCAATTTGTCAATTTTGCTTCGATCAAACTGAAACCTTGACGTTGCACATCTTTATACCCTATATTTTGCCTGTATGAAATATGAAAGCTGAATTATGCTTCGTTGATATAGAAGTGGTGTCCACAAAGTCCTTAGCTTGAAGAGGGGACGGACGGACGGACGGACAGGCCAACGAGAGGTATCTTATGTGGTGGTTGCATTATGTGGTAGCATTTGATATGCCTGAAATGCATTTAAGTGGTAGGTCACGGACAAGATTATTTGAGAATAAAAAATACTTATGTGGTGGTTTATATTTGCCCGTGCCCTTGTGTGGTTCCCAGCAGGCGTCATGTCAATGTCAATAATGTTTATGCTTTGTGTGTGTCATTTGTAAATAAACGGAATTATATATGTGGCACTTTACTGTATAAAGATATTTTACAACTTATCTTTCACAACTGCGCATATTTATTTAACTTGCGTTGATGCGTGGTGCTTATTTTAGACCAGTGCGCATGTTTATTTAACTTGCGTTAATGCATGGTGCTTATTTTAGACCAGTGCGCATGTTTATTTAACTTGCGTTAATGCCTGGTTCGCCTTTGGAAAAACTGCGCATATTTTTTTAACTTGCGTTGATGCGCGGTTCACATTTCGGATCACGGCGCATGTCAACTTAACTTGCGTCGATGTGCGGTTCACATTTCGGTCCAGCGCGCATGTTTGGTTAACGTGCACTGATGCGCGGTTTGTATTTCGGACAGCTGCGCATATCTATTTAACTTGCGTCAAAGCGTGGTTCGCATTTCGAACCGGTGCGCATGTTCATTTAGCTTGCGTCGATGCCCGGTTCGCATTTCGGACCACTGCGTATGTTTATGCAACTTACGTTGATGCGCGGTTCACAATTCGGACCAGTGCGCATGATTACATAACTTGCGTCGATGCGTGGTTTTTTTTCCGACCAGTGGATATATTTAACGTGCGTTAATGCGTGGTGCTTATTTCGGAAACTGCGCATGTCTATTCAACTTGCGTCGATGCATGGTTCTTTTGTCGGACCAGTGCGCATGTTTATTTATCTGGCGTCGATGCGCGGTTCGCATTTCGGACTAGTGCGCAGGTTTGTTTAGCTTGCGTTGATGCGAGATTCACATTTTGGACCAGTGCGCATGTTTCTTTTATTTGCGTTGATGCACGGTTCTTATTTTAGACAAATGCGCATGTTTATTTAACTTGCGTTGATGCGCGGTTCACATTTCGGACCAGTGCGCATGTTTTTTTATTTGCGTTGATGCACGGTTCTTGTTTTAGACAAATGCGCATGTTTATTTAACTTGCATCGATGCGCGGTTCACATTTTGAACAAGTGCGCATGTTTGGTTAATGTGCACTGATGCGCGGTTCAAATTTCGGACCAGTGCGCATATTTATTAAACTTGCGTCGATGCGCGGTTCGCATTTCGAAGCAGTGCGTATGTTTATTTCACTTGCGTCCATGCCCGGTTCACATTTCGGACAACTGCGCTTGTTTATTTAACTTCAGTTGATGCCCGGTTCGCATTTCGGACTAGTGCGCATGATTACTTAACTTGCATCGATGCGTCGTTCTTTGTTCGGACCAGTGCACATATTTATTTAACTTGCATCGATGCGCGGTTCGCATTTCGAACCAGTGCGCATGTTTATTTACCTTGCATCCATGTCCGGTTGCGCATTTCGAACCAGTGCGCATGTTTATTCAATTTCCGTTGATGAGCGAGTCGCATTTCGGACTAGTGCGCATGTTCATTTAGCTTGCGTTGATGCGCGTTTCTTATTTTAGACCAGTGCACATGTTTATTTAACTTGCGTTGACGCCCGGTTCACATTTCGGACAACTGCGCATGTTTATTTAACTTCAGTTGATGCCCGGTTCGCATTTCGGACTAGTGCGCATGTTTATTTAACTTGCGTTGATGCGCGGTTCACATTTCGGACCAGTGCGCATGTTTGTTTAACTTGCGTTGATGCCCGGTTCGCATTTCGGATCAGTGCGCATGTTTATTTCACTTGCGTTAATGGGCGGCTCGCATTTGGAACCAGTGCGCATGTTTGTTTAACTTGCGTTGATGCGCGGTTTACATTTCGGACCAGTGCGCATGATTACTTAACTTGCATCGATGCGTGGTTCTTTGTTTGGACCAGTGCACATATTTATTTAACTTGCATCGATGCGCGGTTCACATTTCGAACCAGTGCGCATGTTTATTTACCTTGCGTCAATGTCCGGTTGCGCATTTCGAATCAGTGCACATGTTTATTCAACTTCCGTTGGTGCGTGGTTCACATTTCGGACAACTCCGCATGTTTATTCAGCTTGCGTTGATGCGCGTTTCTTATTTTAGACCAGTGCACATGTTTATTTAACTTGCGTTGATGCCCGGTTGGCATTTCGGACCAGTGCGCATGTTTATTTCACTTGCGTTAATGCGCGGTTCGCATTTGGAACCAGTGCGCATGTTTGTTTAGCTTGCGCTGATGCGCGGTTCACATTTCGGATCACGGCGCATGTTAACTTAAATTGCGTCGATGCGCGGTTCATATTTTGGACCAGTGTGCATGTTTAAATAATAACCACACATTAACACAAGTTAAATAAACGGATAAAACTGTAGGATAAGATTCATTTTGAGGTATTTTCTTCAAAAATTTCCCCTAAAATCAAAATTCAAGATCGAGTCAAAAAGCACAAGTCGTATGCCCGACCCATCTAGGGCTGCCTCGTACTAGATACCAAAAATAAATGAAATCGGATAAAAACTGTAGGAGGAAACGCACTTTGAAGTTTATTCTTCAAAAAATCCCCCAAAATACAAACATTGTTCGCAGTGGGTGTATTCTTAAGATTCTCCCCACCCCACAGCGGGATTTAAACAAATGCTGCTCTCCTTATTTGCTTTAGAAATTAGCTTTATAGTTGCATTATTTTCCAACAGATGGTGTTACAGGACAGTTGATCAACGGACTTTGACGGACTCCCTTATGTGGTTTGTTTTGTGCTCAATGGGTGCTTATGTGGCTACCTCATAAGAACCACCACATAAGGAAGAAAAACCACATAAGTGACGGATGTACCGAAAATCCACCACATAGCATAATCATTGTGGGCACGGACGGACGGACGGACGGACAATCTCAAACCTATATCCCTCCGTTTCACGGGGGATAATTATACAATAATAAGTTACGCCAAGTGAATATTTGACAGGTACGAAATGGAAAGAAAGTGTACGAAGTAGTACAAAAATTAGCGTACGAAGCGTCCAAAAAGGTACGAAAAGGCAAGGTTATGAAACGGAAAAGGTACGACGTGTCCAGAAACCGTTTCGTGTTCATTTTCGTCTGCTGATTCTCCATTATTTGTATTTTAGGATTCTTACACCAGCAGCTTTCGAAAAGTCAAGCAGCAATGTTTGAAACTTCAGAAAGTTAGGGACCCGACGGAAACTTTGGGGACCCCATGGGTTTTTTTATGATTCTAATTTTGATTTGAAAACACTCATAGCATTGTATTGTAGGCATCTTTATGTTCACAAACACTCACGTTTTTTTTTACAAAAATTCACATCTTCCAGAAAAACAATATACAGAAACAAGGGGGAAAAGGGGCCACGGGTCACCGAATTGTCCGAACGATGAATCCCAAAAGCTTCAATGGAAATTCATGTCTACAACCCCATAGATAGTGCTTACCTCGGACTTCCCAGGGGCGAGCTCGAAGTAGACCTTGACCTCTCTTCTTTCTTGACCTCCTGTTGCTGACCTGGATCCGGATGCACGAGCAGGCGCAGCGCTGATCGGAACTCCAGGGCTCCCGTCTCGTATCTAGCACAACAGAAGACATCACACAACATTGGGAACGAGCTTATCAACTACAACAGTGACTGGTGCAAAAGGGCTCCCGTCTCGTATCCAGTGCAATAGATGACGTCACATGTTAATGGACACGAGCCTATCGACTACAACCGGTTTGACACTGGTACAAAAGGGCCCCCGTCTCGTATCTAGTACAACAGATGACGTCACACATCATTAGATGTCATATATATATATATATATATATATATATATATATATATATATATATATATATATATATACAGAATGAATACGTGTGCATCTTTTAACAATTCTAAAATTAGTAGGGTTAATTGTAATCTGCAATCACTTTATTAACCATTGTAAAAAATAATTTAGACTTAAACAATACTATGAGACTGAGAAATGCTCTTTGTTCAAACAAGTACAAAACACACCCATCATCATAATTCCACCCAGAAAAAATAATGTACATATGATACGCACCTTCCCGCGGCCATTTCAATGGTTTTAATTCTAAATAGTTAATATTTCACCACTGTGAACATTCGAAACAAATTCACCAATAATAGTCACTTTTATTATAGACAAGACAATTTGTCTCGCCAAACAAAATACTGATATTTATTCACATAATTCACCACGCGGTCCTCGCGAAGGTACAAAAGGGGTCCCGCCTCCTATCTTGTACAACAGATGACGTCACACATCATTCGGTACGTGGCTATCGACTGCGATAGTGACTGGTACAAAAGGGCTCCCATCTCCTATCTGGTACAACAGACGTCACACTTCACTAGGCACGAGTGTATCGACTACCAACACTGCGATACTGGTACAAAGGGGAGCCTTTATTTATGGCTTACACGCACCTTCCCGCGGCCATTTCAATGGCGCCTTTCATCCAGTTGAGCTTACGTCCCAGGACATCCTTACACCACGTGTACAAGCCTTGTATCGCCTCATGACAGCGCAGCTTCACCAGAGACTGTGCGACTAGCACCAGAACCCTCTCAAACTCGCTGCACTGTAAACATTACCACACGGCTAGCAAAACAATTATGATCTCAAACGCGCTGCACTGTAAACATATCATACGGCTAGCAAAACAACAAAGATCTCAAGCTTGCTGCACTGTAAACAATATCACACAGCCAGCAAAACAACAAGGATGTCAAGCTTGTTGCACGGTAAACAATATCATACGGCTAGCAAAACAACAGTGATCTCAAGCTTGCTGCATTGTAAACAATATCTTACAGCTAGCAAAACAACAATGACCTCAACCTTGCTGCGCTGTAAAGACAATACAGTTAGCAAAACGGAGTAGACTGCAAGACTTGTGTAAACTAAATTCTTATAAAATTCAATGCAATGAAAAAAAAAAAACAAAAACATATAATTCAAATTATCTTAAACTGCATTATGAAAAGGTTGCACGACTCACAAAAGAATCTGAAAACACCGTACGACTAGCTCACGTGTGACGTATGAGAAGCTGACCTGGGTGTTATTGTTGTCTTTCATGTCCTTGATGAGCTCCCAGGCGTGACGTATGACCATGGCGGGCAGCCCGCAGTGCTCCGCTATGATCATCACACACAGCCGTATCCGGATCAGCCATTCCTGGCACGTCGAACGGTTAGTCCGGAAAAACGTTCTCACAATCTACAACACACAGGAGATCCAGATCTATATCTCCAGACCTCAAGCCTGACGGCGTAGATAATATATGAACTCAAAACTAATTTCGTGTTTGTTTCTTATCTCAAAAGGCCATGGAAAGCTCATCCTTGTGTTCTTAGATTGGAGAACATACTTTTGCATGAATTTCTAAATTTGCTTACATTTGCTGATCATTGGAAGCAACAAATGACGTCATAACTTCGTGGGAAGTTGGTGGGGGACACCACGGCGCATGTCGTATGCTTTATATAGGAGAACTACCCATCAAATATGACGTCACACGGTACCTTAGGGGGAGCCACAATAGCACACGCGCAGAGTCCGTATGCGTTATACAGCATCACTAACTCATGCATGACGTCATACGGTACCTTAGAGGGTGCCACCATAGCACACGCGAAGCCCTCGTATGCGTTATACAGCAGCACTAACTCACACATGACGTCATACGGTACCTAAGGGGGCGCCACCACTGCGCATGCGCAGCCCTCGTATGCGTTATACAGCAGCACTAACTCACACATGACGTCATACGGTACCTTAGGGGGCGCCACCATTGCGCATGCGCAGCCCTCGTATGCGTTATACAGCAGCACTAACTCACAAATGACGTCATATTGTACCTTAGGGGGCGCCACCATCGCGCATGCGCAGCCCTCGTATGCGTTATACAGCAGCACTAACTCACACATGACGTCATACGGTACCTTAGGCGGCGCCACCATTGCGCATGCGCAGCCCTCGTATGCGTTATACAGCAGCTTCTCAAGGTGCTCCATGAACTGCAGCAAGACGTGAACCCGCAGCAGACTGTTGTACTCAAACTGACCGTTCTCATCGTGCTCTGATTCTAAGAAAAAATAAAAACACCGCAAATAAACAACAGCTTAAATGTACACAAACGAAAATAAACAAAGACTTTGTTTTACAAAATAATTTTTCTTGGAGTTTTTATCGCTCAAATAGCTTAATATTTCTCTTAGAACCAGAATGAAATTTCTGTTCTGATCATTTTTTTTTTCATTTTGTCTTTAATTTTAAATGAAAAAACCATCACTGACCTTTCTCCTGCCCATCGTCCTCCACCCCATTCTCGCCCACCACTGGCGCGGCGGTGGCGGAAGCAGGTGGCGCCTGGCGTATGTGCGCTGCGTACGCCTTGAGCGCCGCCTCGATGGCCATGAATGTGTCCTGCGGCTTGCCCAGCGGCGTGCGGAGCTTCGCGAGCGTGCAGAACTGTGCCGCTTCCCACGTGGCCCAGAACCACAACAGCGCCGAGTTATTAGTGATCTGCCGCAAATAAATAAATAACACCTCCTCAGTAATTTATTTTTATACCATTTGTTACCTGCCGCAGAATAATACTAGAAGCGCCCACTGTTTTTTTCCCTGATGATTAATTCTTATAATGCTGTTTCTGGCTTCAGATGAACGTTTGGGTTTTTTTATTTTAAGTTCTGAGAGCTTTTGCCTGCTGCTAAAACATTGCTACATTTATTCTTAAGTTACAGCAGAAATTGAACTATTACAGTCTTTTTCCTACACAGCTTCCATAAGTAAATAACTTCACAGATGAAGTTCTTAGTATTGGTGAAATTAAAGGAAACAAACATCGTGCTTGTCCCAGAAAAGTATACACTGGCATGAAGACCCCCCCCCCCCCCATCTCCAACCTCCCCCCCTCCCCCCTCTCTCCGTCTGTCTGTCTGTCTGTCTCTCCCTCTCTCTCTCTCGCAATTTTATTTACCTTTAAGAAAAGTAATTTGAATCATAGATAGAGCTGTGTATGATCCTTTTTCAGAAACCGGGGATGGTGGAGTGTACAGTATACCAGGGGAAGGGGAAGAGGGGGGGGGGGAGATTAATAAATTGACCAGGCGTGTTGAAAGCAAAAGCTGATCTTGAAACTGCTCCACACATTATTTCCACGCTACCTCCACACGTTCTTTCTCCGCCTTCGTAACTCCTTCTTTGGGGGCCATCAATTCTTTAACTATAACATTGTGCACATTGTGACCGTTTTGTCACGTACCAGCGCGGAGAGGTTGATGGATTCGGGCGCCGGCTCCAGGGATTCCTTATCCAATCTCTGCGAGCTGAAGTACATCTTCTCCAGCCAATCGTCTTCACTCAGTGCACTGCAACGGACCAATCAAAATCATCTCTCGCCGTCGCTCCGGGTAATACAGAAGAATGTAAACGAAATTTTGCACATCTTTACCTCACATTAATAACCAAAATCGCACTCCATGAGCTTCAAACCAGGCATAGTTTTTTCCTCCTCAAAAACGTCGTTGAAACCCTAATTATAAAGGCAGACCTCGAAAAGCAATTACAACGGAATTAAATATTCGTCGCTAACCCGTTTATGGTATCAAAACGTACAACTGAATGACGTTTGTCAAAAAATAAACAGATAAAATAAATAACTGAACAAACAATAGTAATAAAATAAAAAAATTACCTTGGTTTGATATTTTCAAGTATAAAACCCATGACTGCCCTGAAGTTATGCGAATGGAAAGTGCCGGTTGGTTGTTTGGTCATGTGATACCTCCTGGCCAACCAGAATGCTTCAGGCGTACCTCGCTTGCCGGCCACCTTCTTTTTCTTATTTGTTTTGTGTACCACGCCATCTTGCTTCCTGAAAAATCCAGATGTAGCCATGCTTAAAGTAGGTACTTATGTACTTGCACAGTGTACTCTTTGCAGGGTTCGAAATTAGCGGTGGTGCGGTGGCGATTTGCCACCAAGTTCTGACATTTCGCCACCACAAAAAAAAATCTTGGTGGCGAAATTTTACCACCAGAAAATCTGAGGAAAACATAGTTCACAAATTTAAATCATTTTCTTTTCATAAATAACATTGTTAATTGGCAAATAGGCGGTCTGTCAAATTGGTTAGCTTAATAACCGGTTAATTGATAATAAACAGTGGAGCGCGTATGTGACTTGTTGTTTTCATGTCGTTGCCAGTTGGTCACTTTCGCCACGGGTCAACAAACAGTTGGTGGCGAAAATCGCCACCATGTCAAAAGACTTAAGTTCGAACCCTGCTTTATCTAGGTACTCATTTTATGCCTTTCAAATTATGTCGCTTAAAAAACATATATAGCCTACGGATATTCTGAAAACTAAAATGGAAACCAAAATACATTACATGAATAACATTGGGGATAAGGACTAACGCCTGAGTGCAAAAGAATAAGAATACTTCTATATTTAGTAGCACCATCCACTCTGTCTTGTAGTCCTACTCCTAACACAGAGCAAAGCATCATTATTCTACAACAAAATCCCATGAGCCTCTATCTTTATGCCCATCCAGCCCCCCCCCCCCCCCACCCGCAACTTCCTCTCAGACTAAAAGTGGCAGGGAATCCGACTCTTCGTCTGCAATTGCTCCAGTGTTCAAAAGTAAACAACCCGCATTTTCGGTCTAGGAATCCGGAAGTGCTATCCGCCACCTACTCACCTCATTGCCACATCCACAGGAATTTGCTTCAGCAGCTCAGTGAACGCATACTTGACCTTGACCTCGACCGACGCCATCTTGATGGAGCAGAGATCGAGACACTGGCGCAGCAGGCTCTCAGAGACCACGTCTGCGTGCAGGAGGTACGACTTGAGGGCGTCGCACACCCTTAGCACAATGTCGATCTCTGTGCTGTAGCCTGTGGGCAAAACAACAAAGTGTAGTCGAAATAATATCACCCCTTCTCGGCCAACAAAAAAGGTGATCACGTGACACTTAACGAATGTAATCGGGGCATCTATGAGGTGCTCACGTGACACTAACTAAATGTAATCGGGACATCTCTGAGGTGATCACGTGACACTTACTGAATGTAATCGGGGCATCTCTGAGGTGCGTGACGTCACGTGACACTTACTGAATGTAATCGGGACATCTCTGAGGTGATCACGTGACATTTACTGAATGTAATAGGGGCATCTATGAGGTGATCACGTTACACTTAACTAATGTAATCGGGGTATCTATGAGGTGATCACGTGACACTTAACGAATGTAATTAACGCATCTATGAGGTGACCACGTGACACTTATCGAGTGTAACAACTATCACATGACAGGTATCATATAATACTTGACCTATGATGGCATCTATAGTGTGATCACGTGACATACTCAGCGTTGATACCTCTGTGGCAATTATACAGCTCCAAGACAGCCTCTGTGTTATCACGTGACACTTACCGAGCACTACACGAGCCTCTACGACGTGATCACGTGACACTTACCCATCGCGATGACGGCCTCTATGATGACGTAACCACTGACATTTAACAGCAGACATGAGGGTCTCTATGTGATCACGTGACACTTACCGAACGCTATGAGGGTCTCTGACGTCATCACGTGACACTTACCGAGCGCAATGGCAGCCTCTATGACGTAACCACTGACACTTACCAAGCGCTATGAGGGCCTCTATGAGGTTGTCGCAGTCGGTTGTCATGTAGACGTTCTGCGCGTTGCTAAGGGCCTCGATGATGTCCTGGCTCCACTTGATCGCCAGACACCTGCCGCGTGACAACCAAGTTGATGTAAAAAATAGTTGCTTGACATCAGTGCATTAAACAGAGTTAACACAAAAACAAAACAAAAATATCAAAGCAAAAATGTGTATTATTTCCGCGTGTTTATAGCAGTTTAAATGTTTCTTTCAGCTGTAAGTTCTTTCGTTCTTATCATATCTCAGGAGTGCTGTATTATGTTATGTAAGGCTGCGTCTCAAGCGTACAAACTGTTTTGTTCTGTATCCTGAAAGAAGGGCGAGGCTACCTGCAGTCATACGGTGTGCAGGGCGAGGCGTGCATGTCGGCTAGTAGCGCCAGCACGATGCTCAGATGCTCGCCTGTCTGTGAGCTGACGTTGGCGAGTAGCGAGCCCTCGAGCACCGTGTGCTGTGTGATCAGGTTACTGCTCGTCGTGAAGTGCCCGTGCCTGGACAAGACAAATCAGTAGGAGAAATCAGTATCGTCTACCATAATACTCTAAATACCTGTCATCTTTCTGCCGTCCGCCCCCTCCCAGCCCCCCCCCCCCAAAAAAAAAGACCTCTACTGTCCTTCCCACTGTTTGCTATAGTGGGAGCAGATTGTCTTCCAAAACGAAAGCCCCCCTCCCCAATCCCCTCGACAGTAGCATGGAGCTCCCTCGCCTCTCCCCTTTACCTGCTACAGTGGGAGTAGAGCGTCTGAAGGAGTGCGAAGTAGACGGGTGGGTACTGCTCCAGGAACTCCGGATCCAGCCTCAGCAGGTGCTGTGACAGCAGCTCAAACACGCTCGGTGTCAACGCCCACATCTGACACACAAACACGCCCCGTTAACGCCCACATCTGACACACAAACAGACCCCGTTAACGCCCACATCTGACACACAAACAGACCCCGTTAACGCCCACATCTGACACACAAACAGGCCCCGTTAACGCCCACATCTGACACACAAACAGACCCCGTTAACGCCCACATCTGACACACAAACAGACCCCGTTAACGCCCACATCTGACACACAAACAGACCCCGTTAACGCCCACATCTGACACACAAACAGACCCCGTTAACGCCCACATCTGACACACAAACACGCCCCGTTAACGCCCACATCTGACACACAAACAGGCCCCGTTAACGCCCACATCTGACACACAAACACGCCCCGTTAACGCCAAACTCCATTAAAGCCTGAAAAATACCACCCTTCTAATTTCAATGGTTGACCAAGAATTCAACTGTAGCTGTGACTCACCCCAATCAGGTTGCTTTTGTTGTTGCCAATCTCCGCCAGAGCGCAGATGTTGAAAATGAGGCTGGCTTCTGCTTTGCGACTATCGTAAGTCAGCTCTGAATAGGGGTTCTCTTTCACAAGTTCAAGGCGATGGTCAAACTCGCAGAGCTCCAGCAGTACGTTGAAGGCAACCTCCATATCTGCAAGGATGTACCTACAACATTCACACAGACCACTGTGACGTCAGCAAGTGGGTAATACGCCATTCAAAGCATCACACAACTGTCTTCTTTTTTTGCACACAATTAAATATACCATCATTTTATCTTTGCTAGTTTTTCCCACTGAAAACACAATATTGTCGTTATGTGTTATAGTCCACAGGCATACATTTATGTGCAAGGCTCTTCTATTGGAACAAAAGTAAACGTTGGTCCTCGTTTCGAAGCATAATCTGACAACTAACCAACTCCATGACTTTTTATATCAAACTAGGGCATACGCACCTGCATGCCTCCTCCATGAGTGACACACACGTCCATGAGTGACACACACGTAGCTGTATGCCTCATGCATGAGTGACACACACGTACCTGTATGCCTCCTCCATGAGTGACACACACGTCCATGAGTGACACACACGTAGCTGTATGCCTCCTCCACGACAGACACACACGTACCTGCATGTCTCCTCCATGAGTGACACACACGTCCATGAGTGACACACACGCAGCTGTATGCCTCGTGCATAAGTGACACACACGTGCCTGTATGCCTCCTCCATGAGTGACACACACGTCCATGAGTGACACACACGCAGCTGTACGCCTCCTCCATGAGTGACACACGTACCTGTATGCCTCCTCCATGAGTGACACACGTACCTGTATGCCTCCTCCATGAGTGGCACGCTCTTGACGCTGAGCGTGACGTGTGTGATCTTAATGAGCTGCGCTAGCACGTCTTTGGCATGAGCGTGCCTGGCGCGGAGCAGCACAGAATGCGCGTCGTACAGGTGTCCGATGAACGACTCCGGCAGCTGCGCGCCGATCAACTCCACAGCCTGCAACAGGCCGAACCACATCTCGCAGCTGTTAGGTTACCAGCCACAAATCGCACAGCGGCTAGGGTACCAGACACACATCACACAGCTGCTAGGGTACCAGCCGCACATCACACAGCTGCTAGGGTACCAACCGCACATCACACAGCTGCTGGCTTGCAGTAGCATATTACTCAGCTGCTAGGCTTGCAGCAGCATATTACTCAGCTGCTAGGCTTGCAGATGTGAAAAAAGAAATCATCCCTTCACTTTCAAAATTACAGGCAAGTTAAATCAATAAACTTTCAGACACGATTATTTGTAACATTCAACCCGATTTTGGATTTCAGTCAACGTCATAGCCTCAAAAATTGTCCTAATTAATTTTAGACTTAATTGAAATTAAACCATCAGTAGGCAGTCACATAAATTAGCTTGCAACTAAATAAAGACAAGAAAAAAAAACACGCACATACACATACAGGCATTAAAAGAGTAACTCGGGAGTTGAATGCGTGTGAAAAGTGACAGAAGAGAACAAGTGGGAAGGGCGAGTGGGGGAAAGTGTTGGAGTAGACGGATTCTGACCTTCTGAATTAGTGGGGGAGTAACAGGAGAATGGTGTTGGATTAGAGGTGTGCAGACCTTCTGAATGTGTGACACTAGGAGTAGAGTTATGTAAACCTTCTGAATGAGTGGGAAAGGTGACAGGAGGAAGGCGTGGGAGTAGAGAGTTACAAACCTTCTGAATGAGTGGGAAGAGTGACAGTAGGAAGGCGTTGGAGTAGAGGGATACAAACCTTCTGAATGAGTGGGAAGACAGGAGGAAGGCGTTGTAGTAGAGGGATTCTGACCTTCTGAATTAGTGGGGGAGTAACAGGAGAATGGTGTTGGATTAGAGGTGTGCAGACCTTCTGAATGTGTGACACTAGGAGTAGAGTTATGTAAACCTTCTGAATGAGTGGGAAAGGTGACAGGAGGAAGGCGTTGGATGCCGACCTTCTGAATGAGTGAGAGGAGTAACAGGAGGAAGGCGTTGGAGAAGAGGGATGCAAACCTTCTGAATGAGTGGGAAGAGTGACAGGAGGAAGGCGTTGGAGTAGAGTGGTACAAACCTTCTGAATGAGTGGGAAGAGTGACAGGAGGAAGGCGTGGGAGTAGAGAGTTACAAACCTTCTGAATGAGTGGGAAGAGTGACAGGAGGAAGGCGTTGGAGTAGAGAGTTACAAACCTTCTGAATGAGTGGGAAGAGTGACAGTAGGAAGGCGTTGGAGTAGAGGGATACAAACCTTCTGAATGAGTGGGAAGACAGGAGGAAGGCGTTGTAGTAGAGGGATTCTGACCTTCTGAATTAGTGGGGGAGTAACAGGAGAATGGTGTTGGATTAGAGGTGTGCAGACCTTCTGAATGTGTGACACTAGGAGTAGAGTTATGTAAACCTTCTGAATGAGTGGGAAAGGTGACAGGAGGAAGGCGTTGGATGCCGACCTTCTGAATGAGTGAGAGGAGTAACAGGAGGAAGGCGTTGGAGAAGAGGGATGCAAACCTTCTGAATGAGTGGGAAGAGTGACAGGAGGAAGGCGTTGGAGTAGAGTGGTACAAACCTTCTGAATGAGTGGGAAGAGTGACAGGAGGAAGGCGTGGGAGTAGAGAGTTACAAACCTTCTGAATGAGTGGGAAGAGTGACAGGAGGAAGGCGTTGGAGTAGAGAGTTACAAACCTTCTGAATGAGTGGGAAGAGTGACAGGAGGAAGGCGTTGGAGTAGAGCCGCCGCGTGTGGCACTGACTGACGAGGAAAGGAAGCAGCTTTTCCGTCAGCTGGGTCGTCTGCCCGCCCAGAGTGTCGCACAGCAACAATAGACACTTATTCGCTGCAAACCAAGTCGGAAGATTTCTTTAAAATAGTGCCATATAAATCTTTTTACTTTCATTATTTTTTTTCTCCTTTTCTTTTACTTTTCTGCTCTTTCTTTCTTTCTTTGTTTTTTTTTTTTTTGTTTTTTGTTTTTTTTTTTGTTTTTTTGTTTTTAATTAGAATACAGGCTGATTTCTCACTATGTAAGGAACAACTTTTTGATTACCCCATTCAGCGGCAAGCTTTGCGATGCAATTCAATCACTGTTAACATTCAAGTTCGAAGCAATGACTCACCCCCCACCCCCCCCCCCCAACCCCCTCTCCCCTTCCTTTGCCTGGGAAGACCACTAACCTGTGAGCAGCACTTTTTCGTTGTAGAGATGTTTCACTGTGCTGTCTATGCATTTTATAATCCTGCCCGAAACCTCCAGTAAATAGTCCCACGATATTCCTGCGCCTTTATCTGGGTGGAAATGGTCACCCAGACTCTGAGCAACAGTTGTGAACACCCTGGCAGATATAGAAATTTGACTTACGGGAGAAATTATTGCATTACTTTTCAGAGAAACTGTTGCTCGTCCCCAAAACACGTCACGACTTGAACCATTCTCATGTTTAATTTCATGAACGCAACGTAAAGACATGCTAAGATTTTAAAATAGTCTTATGAACGCAGTTCCATTATTATTATTATTATTATTATTATTATTATTATTATTATTATTACTGCAATATGTTGGACCATTCAAGTCACTTCGAATGACGAAATAACGGTTCAAGGTGTTCTGCAGGTCCGTACCATTATCCATTTACAGCGGTCACACCTGACTTACGACAGCTGGCAGCGGTCACATGTAACTGACCTGAGGAGGGCGGCTATCTTGACGATGCACTCTTCCGGTGTGGGCATGTCGTCATCAGGACCCGCCTGACCGCCAAGGCCAAACCCCAAATCCTGTCACCAATAAACAAACAAGCCATCGTATACAGGCACTCAAACCGGAAATTGAAAATCCAATATTGCCATTGTGACCTTGAAATTGGGTCTAGGTCGAAACAAAAACAGTGTGCACCACTACTACAGGTAATCTATATTGGAAATACCGTAGCTAACAGATTATCAGGATGGGATTAACAGCCGGCGACGGATGGACGGAAGGTTAGACGTAGGAACAAAATCCAAATCGGTTGGGGGCCAACACGCAGCATCAGAGAAGCCCTGCGCTTATCAACTCCAAAAAACGCGGAATGCCCAGAGAACATCTGACCCATAAAATCCACGTGCACAACTCAAACAAATATTCAAATTCAAAACAAGACGTCAAACGTTAGGGTTATTTCGTTTAAATATCCAAGAGAGCAGTTCGCTCAAGATACACGAAGATTTTCGCCTTTTCATGCTGTTACTTGTAGGGGTAAAACAAGCGCTAAATACCAATCCTGGCGCTTATGCATATTTTCTACGGTTCGCAATTTTGCCGAAATTTTCGGTTCAGTTTTTTGTTCAATCGGGGCTCGAGGGGCACGAGTGTTTTCCAGACTAAAAGCCCCTTCGGACACCCCTACCCTAGGTTCAGCAGTATATCCCGTTTAGCTATACACCGTAGCAGTGAGGGGGAGGTGGTCCGTCGCAGGACATGATTTTCCCTCTTCTCATTTAGAGCTTTTTTTTTTAGGAAAGCCTATTCAATCCCTTGAACAATAAATTGAACGCCACATTGAGTAGCACTTTTTTTTTCAAACCGATGTTTGTCCTTTATTTACAAGTTTTTCGGCGAATTGTCAGTTATAACCCTAACGTAAAATGAACAAACATAAGCAACCAATGAACAACACCGCAACAACGTGTGTCATTCACCACGGCAATTTTTTTCTTAAAAAGGGATGTTCAAAAGCCTCAGTGGGCGTTAATTTTGAATTCCGTGATAAGACACATGTGAATACCGACTGTTTGAGAAGACACTTTTTTATATACAGCGTCTGTTGGTAAAAAACAATGAGGTTTGTTTTGCCCCAAGCAGTGACTCATCAAGAACACCATAAAAGCCAGCTGCTTGTTGTTACTGAGCACAACGCCGCGCATTTCTCTTGAAGAAGCTCTAACGGGATAAAAAAAAATCGATATACCCGAAATTTGGGTTCGATATCTTCGGTCGGGGCTCAATTGTGAACCCTAATATTTACTTTTGACTTCGTTTTTCGTTACCTCTGAATAAGCCTCCATATCTTCCAAGAACTGTCCCAACAGCGTCATGGAAAACGTCATGTCCTCTACCCAGAAATCATGCAGTCGTATCAGCGACTGTGACGTCATCTGGATCACGTGATCTTTCTGCGTGGCATCAATATGCCAGCCGACCAAAATATCCACCATATCCTAACAGAGAAAGGACTATTTCCGTCAATGCCGAAAACGTCGACAAATTTCTTAACGGTTTTTTTTTTTTTTTTTTTTTTATAATTCACTGTTTATACATAACATTGTTACTGGTTGGACAAAAACTGTATACACCATTGCTATGGAAATAGCGCCCATTGAGGGCTTTACATTAACCACCAACTGATTTGTCAAAATTTTACAGATACCACTCCCCCAGGTTAGCGCACCCACCCCGAAATGTTACGGACAACTCTCCCAGGTTAGAGAACTCACCCCGAAACGTTAGGGAGAACTCTCCCAGGTTACAGAACTCACCCCAAAGTGCGGCCGGAAGAGGGCGGGGAAGTGCTCGCTGACGTAAACGAGGAGATTGACGACCGCCATCAGTACATCCGGCTTGTCCGCGTTCTCCATCACGCCCTGGCTATGATCCAGCACCATCTGCAACGCAATAAGCCCCCCGCCCATGTTCACACTATCCCCCGGGTTCTTCTAGGCTTCTCCCTCAGTGTGTGTGCCAGTTTATGTTACTGCAGGGAACAGCTCTAGAGATACACTAAGCAAACTTGAGGTTGAGCTGACTGAGATGGTGTGTTGACTAAGAAGAGGTGTTGACCCTTGGTTATATGTTGACACTGTTATGACTCAGATGATATGTACGTTCTTCCAAGTTGTATCATCTATATAATTAGTAGTGTCTATTCAAAAGGAAATTTCCGAATCTTTTAAATATAGTTTCATTTTAGAAATATTTGACATCTTTTTGCTATCTAAGTACTCGGAACAAACTAAAACATGATTTTATAAGAAAGTGTTTTTAGTATACGACAAAATGTTATTTATACTCGGCGTTATGGCGAGGTAAATGGCTAACAGCTGTCTATAAAAATTTAAGTTTAAAAATTTGACGGGGTTAAGTGGTATTGGCCAGGGTTAGTGTACTTCTGTCAGAGGGCCAAACTACTCTCTGTAACTGTAGTTAGTTTTTTGTTTGAGCCTTTTCTGTTCGGCTTGTCGTGTCGTTCCTCCATAGCTGTACTACGAAAAACTTGATTTCACTTGCAGAAATAAGTCAGTTGATTTGATTTGAAAGTTTCAAAGATTAAAAAAACAGTAACACGTGCTAAGCTACACAGCATCAGGTTTTGGTTAATTTGTGAATTTGAAGGACCACCGTACGTCGAGAGTGCAGCAATATAGCAGCTGTATCATAACGAGATGGTAACAAGCAAGTCAGCTATCCCTGCACCTAACCACACCCTCCTTTTTGCACACGTCACCATGAAGTGAAGTCACCATCAAAACAACAATTCTCAGCCACGTCATCATACCTTAGAAGTCGGTGAAACTGATATTTTACACACCATAATTCTCCTAAATTGTAGCAGCACATTAACAATCAGCACAGGCAGAGCTGCTTGATGACTTTAACCTCCTAATTTGACTTAAAAATACCTTTATGTATTCTTTATCCTTATTGCAACACACAATACGCCTCCCCCTTCGCATTTTATTCATTAACGGCAACCAGAACAAAACATCCCATGAAACATAACAGATATTCCACCCCTGCAAAATGTTTACATATACTCTTTCATTCAAGTACATCAATTTTAGATTTAAAACTGCAATTTGGACACGGTTTAACTTTACAATTCAGATTCCAAATGACAAGGATTGGCGATTGCATTTAAACCAGTATCCGAGTTACCGATATGAACAAGCGCTACATCAGCTTTGCTTTTAAGTGATCAGAACTGCTTAAGTATAAAGAAACTTTATCACAATAATCCAAATAGATTGTGTTAGCTTGTGCTATTTTACAAATGATTTGTTTCAGCAGCCAAAGAACTGATGGCTTATCCTGTTTTACACAATAAGTGTAGAACACCAATGTATATGCTGAAAATTTATTTTCATGGCTTCACTTTATGTTGTACAGATGTATAAATTGTGGTGTGTATACTAGCGCAGGGCTGCCAAGCCCCAAAATAAAAAAAAAGGAGGTAAAAAGAGCAAAAAGCAGGAGGATTTTCGGGTAAAAAACAGGAGGTTTATGAAATGTTTTTGAAAATATTGAAATAACATGCATAACATTTGCTTTCTTAAACGTACAATCAACAATATTAATGTGCAAGTATAATAAAGATACGAGATTAAAGAAAATTGTAAGACTCATAATAAATAAATAAAACAACTAATATTCTTTACTCGTAATTCTTGCTATTATTGTTAGGGGCAAAAGAGTTCATGATATATTTTTTTTTATTTGAAAATAAAAAAAGAAAACAGGAGGAAAACAGGAGATTTGGTCATTTGGGGCTAAAAACAGGAGTAAAACAGGAGGTTTTTGAAAAAAAAACACACACACACAAAAAAAAAAACAAAAAAAAAACAAAAGCAGACTCCCCCAAAAGCAGGAGAAAGTGGCAGCCCTGTTAGCGCTGTGGCAGCCTATGGTGACTTGGAAAAAAAATAAAAAAAGATGGCGACTTGGCAGGTATGGCGAGCTGCGTGCGTGGCCAGATGTCTATAAACCAACGAGATTACAACTGTATGACTCACGGAGATGAGCTCTGTAAACTTGGTAGGGTCACTCTGGATCGTTGAGAGGAGCGCACCAAGCAACAACACCTTGGCCTCGCTCGTGTGAGCTGCCTGAATCTTGTTGAACACCCACTGGAAGTACCTAGGAAACACACAGATCCCAAATGTACCAAACTATACGTCAAAACATAACAACGGACATGGCACCTTATACCTCACAGCCAAAAATACTTATAATACTAATAATAATAAAGTTGACCTGTGGATGGTATTATATAGCCTCTACTGCTTGTTCGGATGATAAAAATCAAACGGCAACAAGTATGTCAGTAAAACTGACCAAGTTCCCCGCAGGCGTGCAATCGTAGGATTTCAATACGACAAACACCCATTGAACAGCTCAATTGTGCTGTATTTTCAAAGTTTTCCCATTTTCCCAACTTTTGCGAAAATCTTAAAATAACACCTCGTCAAACGGTATCAAGTATGTCAGTAAAACTGACCAAGTCCATCGCAGGCGTGCAATCGTAGGATTTCAATACGACATACACCCATTGAATAGGTCAATTGTGTCGAATTTTCAAAATTTTCCCATTTTCCCAATTTTTGCAAAAATCTCAAAATAACCCCTCGTTGCACAGCTCCATTATATAGTCTTTGCATCTGTGTCGGCGCACGGAACGACAGGTATCTTATGTGGTGGCAGCAATATGTGTAGCATTTGATATGTCTGAAATGAGGTTAAGTGGTGGGTCACGGACAAGATTATTTGAGAATAAAAAATATTTACGTGGTGCTTTATGTTTGCCCGTGCCCTTGTGTGGTTCTCAGCAGGCGTCATTTCAATGTCAATAATGTTTCATGCTTTGTGTGTGTCATTTGTAAATCAACGGAATTATATATGTGGTACTTGAATGTTTTAAGATATTTCGCAATTTATCTTTCACAGCTGTTTTGCATAATTCCCACTTGCAAACTTCGTTTGCAACTGGGTATAGTTTTTCTGAAAATTTCTGCCCTTTTTTCGTTTTCTTCTCTTTTTTTTCGTTTGGATGGTTCCCAGAAAACTCCTCCTACAGTTTTGAACAGAGGGAGATGAAATTGGCACACATGTAGAGGGTGACGAGGTCTCGGTGAATCCGCAATTTTTTTCACCTCAGCGGTCAAGGTCAAATTGAGGTCAAAGTTATTTCTTCCACAGAATGGTTTCCAGAGTCAGAGCAGCTTTATATTTGGCACACTTACAGACAAACATCAGGTCTCGGTGAAACCGCAAATTATTTTTAACTTGACCTCAAAGGTCAAAATAATCGGACCAGTGCGCATATTTATTTAACTTGCGTCGATGCGCGGTTCGTATTAAGGACCAGTGCGCATGTTTATTTAACTTGCGTCAAAGCGCGGTTCGCATTAGGGACTACTGCGCATGTTTGTTTAGCCTGCGTTGATGCACGATTTACATTTCGGACCACTGCGCATGTTTATTTAATTTGCGTTGCTGCGTGGTTCTTATTTACACCAGTGCGCATTTTTATTTAACGCGTTGATGCGCGGTTCGCATTTCGGACCAGTGCACATGTTTATGTAACCTGCGTGGATGCGCGGTTCACATTTCGAACCAGTGCGCATGTTTATTTAACTTGCGTTGATGCATGGTGCTTATTTGCCCAATTCGAGTCAAAAAGCACAAGCTGTATGCCCAACCCACGTAGGGATGCCTCATAGCACATACCAAAAATTAATGAAATCGGAAAAAAACTGTAGGAGGAAATGTATTTTAAAATTTTTCTTCAAAAATTCCCAAAAGAAATACAAAAATACTCCGATCGACTAAAAAAGCATAAGCCGGGTGCAAGACCTCCTAGGGATGCCTCATGCCAAAAATAAATAACATCGGATCATAAATGTAGGTGATTAGTTGCATTATTTACCAACAGATTGTGTTACAGGACAGCTGACCAACGGACTTTGTGGCTACCTCAAGAACCACAACATAAGGAACCGATGTACCAAAAATCCATCACATAACATAATCATTGTGGGTACACAAGGACGGACGGACTCGAATCCTATAGTCCCCAGCTTCGCGCTACGCGGCGGCGGGGGGACTAAAAATAAAACATTTGAACATATCCTCCCTGATCTTTAAACTTCTAACAGCACTATTTTTGTACACAGATCTTAACATTATTGATCCTAATTACCTTTGTGCGTCTGGGGCCATCACTTGGCCAACGACGGCTATGCACTGGGCAGCTTCCTGTTTCACGTCCTTGTACGTACGCTCGTACAGAATGTCATGCAGGAGAAGCAGCATCGCGTCACTGTTTCGCACTATCACCTACAGCAATATAAGCAACAACCTTACAACAGCGCCTCTACGCAAAATAAGCATGCAGTTCATTGAAGAAACAAATATTAAGACATAAAAAGACCATTCAAAAGCACTCAAAACACAGGGCTGCTAAAAATCTTCTTTTTTTTTTAAATCATGATTTTTTACTTTTATATTTGAATCTGATTTTTTTTTTACTTGTTTAATTTAAATTACCCAAGCAGCTAGAAAAATTAGACAACCATACATTGGACACTTATTTATTGGATTACATGAGTTGTTTACAATACCTGTTAAGAACCAAAACGTCGCATCTGTTACTAAGATCTGCTGAATTTTACCAAGAAAAATATGTAACATTAGCGTTTTTAATTACTAAGTTTTAAATCACATCAAAGGTTCATATCAAACTGCAGTCACAAACAGATGTTATCCATGCGTTCTGGACAATGTTTTTACAATGTTTCTATCCCTGAATCAGGGGCCCTGATTGAAAGACCGATAGAAAAATGCTTTCCAGCCTTTTCAATACTAAGGCTAGTGCGCAGAGATCCATAGGTGAACTTCAAAGTATTGAACTGTCCTTCTTATCCCGCACTATTTCCTATTGCCGAGATCAGTTGCAAGGCAATTTTACACGATTCGTCGAATCCCATCCTTCTACCTGCCGTCCACCAGGTGGAAGCTTAAACGTCGTTACCGAACAGGATAAAATCGTACTGTGATGTCTCCGCTAGTAGGAGGGTGTTGACACGTTCAGCATCAGAATCAAGTCTTTATGTTAGGAACATATCAGATTTACCGTCAACATTTTGAAAGTGACAAAACTCTCAGTGCATAGTGATCGTTTACCTTGGCGTTTTCGGGAGCGGGCATGATGTCCTGGAGCTGCTTGGCGTTGTTCAACCTTCGGTCGCGCTCGTCATCGCCACAGAAACGACGCACTGCCTTAGACAGCCGAGAATCATCGCTAAACGGCTTGGCGTCTGCACAACAAAACACTGCCTTGGTTGCAACAAACTAATAATGTCTGTAGGCCGGGAAGTAAAATTAATCTCGTTTCTCATTGCTGCTGGATGGGCCCACCTCTTCAATTCCTCGCTTTGAAACAGCTATCAGAATTCAGAATTCAATTTCACTCGTTTTGACAGCTCGCTGTGACGATATTTTATAAGATTTAACAAATTATAAGTATATGATAAAGTGCCCTCAAGGCAGTACGACAATTATAAACAACTCATATTTTACGCAAAGAAAAACTCTTTTCTCTACTTAAACGATAACACAAAAGAAATATTTTCTATCAAAAATTACGCCTGTTTGCACAGGAACTTTCAGTGTTTGCATAATTGGAACTGCTATGCAGAATTCAAGTTTCAGAACACAGTTGACCCGATGGGCTGTACAATAGAATACGATGTGGGTGCGACACAATACGAGGCAAAGAACATTCAAATTGAACAGAACATCGCAATCGGCTAAATTACAACTGAGTACATTGGCGGCAATGAGAATGTCACTTTGAGGAGGACGTGGCTTCGACCCTTTTGACCATTGATGTGCTGTTGCCGTGCCTCAAAATAATTGACGGTAGCCGCTGATATTCAGAAATAAGGAGCAGCTGCTTACAGCTGACTAATTTTTACCTAGCATACAGTTGCAGTGAAATTGGTTAACAGTAGTTTATTAGTAAAGCTTATCAGAAGTTAGTCTAGCTTGGTTCAGCGTAGAATTGTTCAGCTTGGTTTAGTAGACTTGAATGTAGCCTCATATGCGGCCTATTGCATCGACCAGCAACCAACAACAACTTATTGCGGATTCCTGACCTGCGCAGTTTACGAGTTTATATTGCCTACGGCAAAGACCATTTGTGCAACACGCTGCAAATCCTCAGTTAGGTGACTTTTCCTCAAATGGTACTAGTTGTAGGTGATTACGTGGATATTCTCCATATAAAGCTATTAGATAAAAACTTTTGAAAATCGTATGTGTACTTTGGATAAAAATTGAGTTTTAACGCTCGTGCCACAGATCTGTGTTGTTTAATGTACTACCATAGCAACGTAATTTGAAAGTTTAAGTTCACATCTGAGTGTATTTTGCCTTGGATATCAAATAAAAACGGTAGGAAATACTAATAATCTGCATTAATATATTTTTCCTTAAAATGAATTTTGTGACGTTTTAAGTTTCAGTGCTTTTTTCAAGGCGCAGGCTGTCAAAACAGTTGAGAGACACGTCTGGTAGTATAGTATATCATTTATATACATAATTTGGCGAATGAAGGTTATTTAAGCGAAATTCACATTTAATGGTACCATATTAGAAAAACTTGAAAATTCGAAAAAACGTGGACATACATATTTTGGCAAATGAAGGTTATTTAAGCGAAATTCACATTTACTGGTACCATATTAGAAAAACTTGATGGCCAAGATTCCTTTGAAGCCTTCATATCTACATTCAGATCCATCACAGAAAAATTATCTATTAGCCGCAACGATAAACTGGATTTTCTTTTAATTTGTTTACGAGGCACAGGTGCTGAGTTCAAAGATGTTTTACCTCGTACAGTTACAAACGATTATGACGAGTTAGTGCGTAGACTTGATGAGAGATTTGGAAAGAAAGAAGACATCATTACCACAAGAAGACTTTCGATAACTAAACAACTGATAGATGAGAAAGAGGATGAATTCGCTGAAAGAATAAATCGACTAGTACATCAGGCTTATCCGAGTTCAATCGATGACATGTTCAGTTCACTGGCAATTAAGGCTTTCCTCAAATGGTGTACAAATAAGCGGGCAGCTCTTGTAGTAGCCGATCAAACACCAGCCCCAACCAAAATTAACGATGCTGTAAAAAGAATGAAAGCAGTTGTTAGTAACCAGAAAGCCATTGAGAGTTCCAGCAAAGTCAGGTGAATGCAATACCCGATCCTGACAAGTGAAGACTCTGATGAGGACTCGAGGAGTACAAATCGGAGGAGTCGCGAGGAAGACAATGAGGTAAGTATAGGAGATATGGATCAGGAGGCTACCAACGAGAACAGAGAAGAGGCTACAGACCTGAACGTCGGAATGAAGGAAGCTACAGACCTGAGCGCCGAGAATAGAGACGAAACTACAAACCTGAACGTCGAGAAGAGAGGAATTACGGACCCGAACGCCGAGAGGATAGGTGAAACCATAGAAGCGAACATCAACGGAACTACAGTCCGTATTACAGTCGATACGTATGGAAGCCAGAGACGAAGTTACAGTCCATACAGTACTGATGATAGTTCTGGAAGTAACACAAGATACCAACGCGAGAGAAGCTTTTCACCTGATGAGGGACCACAATAGGAAAGACGAAATGATTGATATGGTAGAAGATATCGTGATAATTACAACGATGAAAGACGCAAGTACCGGGGTAGTGATAAACAATATCGAAGATATGACAGCTCCCATAACGAGTTTGGTCACCGAAATGAATATAGCAAAAAGACAGAAAATGCCGCGAGAAGGGGGAGACATATTAACAAAAACAAGATCGTTACTACGATAAAGATAGATAACACACCAAAAAGGACAACAATGAAAAATCACGATCAAAGGACTATAAAACATCAAATAAATACCAAAAAGACCACAGAAGAGATTCCAATAATGACTCCAACAGCAGAGAGAGAACATCTGAAAAACATGATAAAAGACGATAAGAAGACCACTAGTTTCAAAAAAACAAGTTTCATTCAAAAATGGTAGACCAAATTAGTCAAGACCGGCCAAGAAGCCATTAAACCGGCCCCAAAACAACAATCGGGCAGAAATCAAGCAAATATTGGAGAAATATTTTGGAAAGAAAATTCAAAAGGTCTTTCGGTAATAACAGACGTCAAAATTCATGGCAATTCTATTAAAGCAGTCACCGACAGTGGAGCCCAGGTTGCGATTTTCATTTACAGCAAACATTACGTTGTTCTGGCTTCGCGAATTTCAAATCAGCTGCATCTATCCACATTTACCTAATGCTTTGGCTGTCAATAACTGTTGTTTTTTTTTCAAATTTACCAGGAAACGACGAGATAGACTAGCTTCATGCCTCAGATAACAGATTACTTTTCACCATAGAAGCTCATCCACGCTTTGCTCATACCTCTAAGCCTCATTTTCAAAACAGTTTAGAATCAGTACTCTGAAATAGTAGTGTTGTAGGTATAGATGAGTGGAAAAACAAAAGTTAAACAAAAGCCATCCATTGTAGGTACAAACAGGAAGAAACATTGGCATTCAAAAAGCTTTTGAGCATGATATTTGGAGACTTCGTTCCCAAGTTTCACTCTACTCATTTTCATTGTTTTGGTTATTCGACGGTACTCATGTACGCTTGGTTGAATTCATTCCCGAATATTTCATTCGGTGTAGCTTCATTCCATTTTCGCGAAAAACAGTTCCATCTATTCGAAGATCAGTTAGTTAGTTAGTTAGTTAGTTAGCTATTTGATTGGTTTAACGACACCGCCAACCTATTACAGGTCATATTGTGTCATTCCTGGTAACTTTGTCGTATTTATGCTTTACTGATTAAAAGTCAGCATAAGATAAAATCTTGAATACACTAAAACGCTGGAATTAATGGTAATCTATACATACGAATACATGTTAATCTCTTTTAAAAATTCTTAGACCTTGTTCGAATTTACTTTTTCAAAGAGCACTCATTTAGAGTTAGCTCTATAACAACGGGAACGAATGTGATTGAAGTTTATACAATCTATCAAGATGTGTTTTGCTGTGTACGTTCCTGACAAGTTATACTAGTCAGATCAATTTCATTAAACCAGTTGCTTATAACGATATATTTCAAAGCGAAACGTTTACATAAAATTGAATAGATACTGCTGTACATATAAACAGCATATAAATTTTTGTATATATAGATTTATTGAGATAAGTTGATAATCAGTTTCTAAGAGATTAGATACGGAAAAGTGCTGTGTAGTGTAAAATTTTAAGTGTTTAGTATAGCCGTGAGAATAGGCCTTAGAATAAGTCGGGGGTCTTAAAAACAAAACAGAGAAGAGTATAGTGAAATTAGTTAACAGTAGTTTATTAGTAAAGCTTATCAGCAGTAAGTATATCTGTTCAGCGTAGAATTGTTAGCTTGGTGTAGTGGACTTCTATGGATCCTCATATACGGTCTATTGCCTCGACCAGCAACCAACAATCAACCAACAGCAACTTACTGTGGATTCCTGACCTGGGTAGTTTACGAGTTTGCATTGTCTCCGGCAAAGACCATGTGTGCAACAAGCTGTAAATCCTATATTAGGTGGGTTTTCCTGACTCATTCAATATTCAATTCATACAACTCATTTAATATTGTTAGCACAAAAATTGCTCGGAATCACGGCCTGGGCGTTTTGGTGTATTTAAAGCGCGTAACTGAGCACATTCTAAAACCTATCATTCTTTTACTGCCTACTGTTCAGACCAGATATGCGAATTACAGACTAAAGTTTAACCGTATACAATAGAACCTTGTTAATTCGTACTTGTCGGGACCAAGCCAGAAACTGCGAATTAACCGTCGGTCAATTTTTGGGCTTTACAAAAACCAAATGTATACTGTACAAGTTTTATTACATTTTTTTGTCTACTCTGACCAGTGAAATAATACATATACACAAAAACATTTATATATCATAGGCATTCATAAAAATACATGTTCAATGTGTACACGCAGATCTTCGGTTAAAAGCACTTTCGGGCTCGATATCTAAGGTATTGTTTTTCAATACACTGTTACATATATAGTCCTTCATTTATGTTTGCTTTGTTTTGCTCGCACGAGTTCAAGCCACAAAGTCCAAAAGAAAATTGGCGTGGTTAAAAACCTCTGTAGCATTCTCGCATATACCAAGCGCCACTCGTTCTTTGCTTTAACACTTTAAAATTTATATCCATTGAGTAATCATTGTATTTTCGCTTTTTGGATGTCATTTGCACAGTTGAGATGCACATATTTGAGTAATGTGCAGTTTTTATAGCATACTCCGTAGTGGGTATTGCAGCAAGTGACATATAAGACTTCGGGCTATAGAAGCACCAGCCACGTACTACTCCGGAGTAGGTAATGACAAGGGACGACACATGACTGCTGAGCGGGTGGTGTAACACTAATCTCTACACATGCGCAAGTAAGTCGTATTTATACTATGTCACTCTTTTATTGTGTAACCCACTAAGCTTGAGGAGTTTGTCAATCTCATATCTTACAAGACATTTTTTTTTTTGATTTTGTTCTAAAAATTGGCAAAAAATAAAAATTGTTAAGTCTCACATTTGGGACGAATTATCCGAGCCCTCGTTAATTCGTTCTTTTCCATAGGAACCAGTAAGTCCCAAAGTTGGGTCCGACAAATTCGGTACGAAGTAATCGGGGTTAAGAATTAACCGAGGACGAATTAACGAGGGGCTCCTGTATACATGCTGCACAGAAGGCACTCAGAAAATGTTGAAACAAGCCATCGATGAAGTCGCAGACCCCAACCGGACACAATATTCAGTCAAGCGCAAAAAATTTTGTGCAAAAAAAGTTTCCGCATTTTCTTAATTTTTCGAGAAATATAAAAGTAACGCTTCGTCCCACAGCTCCAGTATTCGGTCTTTCTATGTGCGGCAGGAAATGGAATTCGGTTGAACGGTGCCGGAGATACCACGCGTACAAACTGCATATAATGAGGTCAAGCGCAAAAAAATTTCAAAGTTTCCGCATTTTTTTTAATTTTTCGAGAAATCCAAAAATAACGCTTCGTCGTACAGCTCCACTACTTGGTTTTTTTATGTGCGAAACGAAATTGAAATCGGTTGAATGGTGCCGGAGATATGACGCGTACAAACTGCATATAATTAGGTCAAGCGCTAAAAAATTTCAAAGTTTCGGCATTTTTTCAATTTGTTGAGAAATCCAAAAATAACGCTTCGTCGCACAACTCCAATATTCGGTCTTTCTGTGTGCAACAAAAAATTACAAGTAAAAAATTAAAAGTAAGTATTTGTGAAACACAAGCAGGCCCCAACCGCCCGCCCAAATTCATACGGGTATAGAGCGATGACGGACAGACGGACGGACACCCCAAACCTAAAAATCGGTTGAACGGTGTCAGAGATATAGCGCGCACAAAAATCGGACGGACGGACGGATGGACGGACTGACAGAGGTCATCCTATAGACCCCTCCGGGGTCACCCAGTTGGGGTCTAAAAATTCTCAGATGCGGGTGCCAAGTATACAAAAACTTCAGGGCATGAATCTGAGCAACTTTCGTGCTTATACCAGTTTCAGTGTCCGGAGTGTAGACGGAGTTAGCTCCAAGAAGCGGTGCATTGCAGGGTTTCACTGTAACACGTCGATTCCTCGCCATATAACGGTATGCAAGTCAAGTGCGCCCTCTTAGAGGCGCCTCTTTGAAGACTTTGTGCGGGATTCAACGGTCCGTAAGTCTTTAATAGCATTTGCTAAAGGCCCTCAAAGTACAAGGGTAATGATATACTACTTCTGTGTTACGCTTTCTTTAAAAGAAAATAATACGGAAATGACCACAAATCTCCCGCATCATTGACATTTGTTTGTACACAGGGAGCATAGTTTATTACGTGAAAAAGTAACAATTATTTTTGCAATTATTCACAAAAAAACTTTGAAATTCATATTTCAAATAGTGCGTTAAAAATAAAAAGACAAGTATTTGTAGGTACACACAATAAATTTATACGTAATTCTGCATCTATCAACTATTTTAGTACAGGGGCCCCCTCGTTAATTCGTCCTCGGTTAATTCGGTCCCTCGGCTTATTCGTACCAATTCCGTCGGTCCCGATTTTGGGACCCATTCACTTCTATGTAAAAAGTACGAATTAACGAGGACTCGGATAATTCATCCCCAAATTTACCCTCAATTTTTTTCTATTCCGGTCTTTTATCAATGCAGAGCCATACAGATTAGGCATGCCACACAGTTAAAACAACACGTTACTCAGGTACCATGTGTAGCGAGATGAAGGGGTTGCATAATGCGCATTGTAGGGCAGTAATGATGGGGGTTTAGGGATAATGATTGACATGGTCTACTCAATATACAGAGTGTCTTAGTGTGCACAGCGTTTTCACTGGCCACTAATCCGGAGCATCGTCTGTCACGTACTACGCAGCAGCTTAAGATGCCGTTTTTCTTCTGTGGACACTTCTACTTCATGCTCCGGAGCGTGTATGTAAATTGTGAATAGTGGTCAAGCATTTCAACTCGCAAAATGGCATCAAAAGGAAAACACAATGATCACACAATGAACCTTAAGTTCAAAGTTTTAAAGCAAATAACGAGTGGCTCAAAAACCAGAACTGAAATAATGACGGGGTACCTAAAAATACACTTGCTTCATGGATAAAGAATAATGATAAAATAATCAATGGTGTTGAAACCAGCGAATTTGAGCCTGCTCGAAAGCGCACAAGGCTTGCAGGTTCATTGTTGTTTTTGACCATTCGAAAAATTGACCCCCCGGTTAATTGGTACCCTCGGTTAATTCGTACTTTTTCCCTTGGTCCCGAGGAGTACGCATTAACGTGGGGCCCCTGTATATATTTTACAAATAAACTATAATCCCTTTATTTAAATTTCTGGTCACTTAACTTTGGTCACACTGGCATTTAAAGGCCAGAATGTAAACAAATATTTGACAGGTGGGTGGGGAAGCTAACTTTTCTGCACTTTTATGAACAAATAAAAGATATACAGCTCACTAAAAATTGTGCCTGTTTTACATAAAGGGTATATTGGGCATAAACTTTCTGTAAATGTTTGAATAGCAGGGACTGATATGTAGGATTCGTGTATCAGAACATACGAAGTTGACCCCTATTAGTGGAACAATGGAAGGCTTCGTAGATCTGACAGAGATATATACGATGTTATACAAGTCAGAGCTGACTCGGAGCTATATATTTGTCAATCCAAAAAATAATAGAATCAATGTTCTGTTATGTAAAAAAATTGATTCCAACTCAATAAAAAATTTCCTGATTTTCCCCCTCATAAAAAAATGAAATTCCCCGAGTTTTCCTTTTTTGTCCAAAATATGAAATTCCCCGAGTTTTCCGAGTAGCTCTGACAGAGAGACATACCGAATAAGTGTAAGGAAGAGCTTACTCGGAGCCAAGACGGAGTATGTATCCCGTCACTGTGAGCTAAAGTTTACCTGGTCTCTCCGTCCGCCTCGAATCCGATGGAACAAATTCTCGTGTCATCACTGCACTTTCGTGGTTAGAGTGATCCCCCAAAAAACCCTCTTCTTCGTATAATTCACTATCAGCTCGACTTTCTTCATACTCGTATACCCGGAAACGAGGCGGGGTCCTGTCTCCTACCCCTCTTTTGTATCTGCTTAGATACGCCCCAGATTTCACATCTTTTCTTGTTGTTCCACTCTCTGTTTTTGATTCGTTATGTAATACTTCCTTTCTTCTAAATTTTTCTTTGCTGGAAGACCCTTTCACATTCATTCCATAATTCTATGTTGAGATAAGTTTTATAAAACAAAACTCTCTATTATCGCCAGACTAACGAAAATTTATCTGCTTCGGATGGAAGATGAGTGTTACCCCGTTGCTATAAAATAGATAACCTCTGAGAGACCTATCTGTTTATGAAGAAACACAGAGCGGGTAGTAGTTGATGAGCGAATCTTATGCATTAATATCCAGTTATCTCATGAGACGTTTAGATAAATATTATGAGGTTTCATGAGATTTTTGAATCTATCTAGAGGTCACCGGAATACCTGGATATATCCATAAGCCATGGGATATAACTGGATATTGTGAGAACCCTAGAGTTGTCGCCCTCTTTCTTTTATAAATATTTTGGTTAGAATTTTTTAGAGATTTTTAGAATACGGGCCTGGCAAGGTTTCTGGACGTGACCAGCGAAAAATACGGCCCCATTGGCTTGGCAGCATAAAAAAAATAGGCCCCAAAACTCTCCCGGCTGCCAACGACCCGAGACCCATTCCCTTTTTAGGCAATGTTTTTCGGAAAGAGCTCCGCCACTCTCTTCGTATTTTGAATATTTTCTTATGATTTCTTTATAACTGATTAGCAATGTTGTCATGTCCAGATTCTTCCGCGGGTCAATTCGGTTTCTCATTGGCTGTTTGGGGAGTCCCTCTCTGGATAGCCGGGGAATAAAATCTCCCTGGCGAGGCTGGAGAGGGCAGACAAGCATTGACCGAGCTACAGAGAGAGATAGAGAAAGCCTTACTTGACAGCCATTGAGAAACCGAGAATAAAGCTAGCAAGGTATAAATCTGTAAAAGAAAATCTGTTAAGGAATAGTGGAATAAATTTAAAGATCACCGATAAAAGTCAAGTCTTTTTATTGAATTCAGTTTTGGATTAAACAAGCTGTTTCTGAAAGAAACAGCCCCGAAGAGTCGCATTTTTTAACCTGGCGAAAAGTGCACCTTTTTCAACTCTTCTTTTCATCATTTAAGGCTGGAATAGTCGCGCTTTTCACTAGCTGAAAAGTGCATCTTTGCCACTCTTCGGATAGTAAGAGAACGAGGGTCGTGTTGCTAATTGGGGTGGCAACACACCGTAGAACAACCCTTTATCGACCTCCCCAAGCGACACCGTTGTCGTACTGTCGGTTCTCTAATTGGCAGTATTACGAGGGTGGCGACACTGGCGCAGTCAGCAGGATCTTTTCTGGATTAAATTCTTTTTATTTTTAGTCTGGAAGAGACGAACCTAAAGAATAAAAACGGATAGTGAGTAAAGGCTTCCTATGTTCTGTCGTTTCAGTAGATGAACGAGCAGAACAACAGTTCCAGCACCGTACCGAGAGACCTGCCGTCCCGCTTCTATTGCTTTGAGTGTGGGAGGATCCGCTCGTCAGCGTTCTGGGCCCACAAAGCCAATAACTGGGCCTATCAGCCGTGCCTGTGGTGTAACTCAGTGCTCCGGTGTCACGCAGGATCTTATCACAGTTTTAAGTGCCCGGAACGGCCCTACCGTGACAGCAGGCACTGGGACCAAATCCGTTGTCGTTGCCGATATCCATTCTAATCGTGAGTATTCTTTTGATCATTTGAGGTAACAATAGGGTTCTAAAATCCGTTCGTGAGAAATTCGAATGAAGTCATTCTCGGTCTGGCAACCTGTTTTTCCTCGAACTGAGAAAGTAATATCCACGTGGTGAAAATTGGTGATTTTGGAAAAGTTTCGGTTTTATCCTCGAAAGTTGAGGATAGAATCCCTATTCGGCATATTCATTGTGTTTTCTGATAAGGATATATTGTTTCAAGCTCGAGAAAGTGAAAGTTTTCGTACGTAAACTATGGATAAAAGCTTTGATCAAAAACCGGAGGTAAGCGAGGAGGTCTGGCCGGATGGTCAAGATTGGGAGGATAGTGAGGTAGTTTTAGGGGCTTGTAAGAGGCTTAACAGCTACGAAGATTTGCCTGATACGGTAAAATGGGAGCCCAAACCAAAAATAAAGAGCGAAGATGGGGGATTTTATCGTTCAGTTTCTAAGAGTTCCGTGAAGTCTGCCTATGAGTTGGAAGAAAAAGAACGTGAAATTGAGCGATGGGAGCGTATGCTTGAGAGAAAAGAGAAAGAGTATGAGCGGGAGATGAGATGGAAAGAAAAACAGTCCGGTGATAGGGAAAAGCAGCTTGAGGAAATGTTAGATAGGACAATTGCTGCGTTGGATGAAAGGGATAATTATATCGAGAGTAGGGAAGAAAGTGTTAGGGAATTGCAGGAAACTGTAAACCGTCTACGCGTGTTTATTGAGAAATTGCCTATTCCCCGTAGTCAAGAATATCACGGTCCCACTCCCGAAGATCCCGTCAAAAAACGTTTTTCTTTTTCTCAGCCTGCTCAACAGGCAGACGAATTAGACGAGCCGTTGCATTCGGCAGCCAAGTCTTCATTTGTAGGGAAAAGTGGGGATTATGGGGTTGAACAGCCGTGCAAACCCCGGGGATCGGGTATACAGAGCCAAGAAAAGACGGGTTTTGAATATGGGTATGAAGCTGATACAGAGGAGGAAGATAATTGGGAAGAACAATATCTTTCTGACGCCAAAGTGCGCGCAAAAAGTCCTAGGTTTCAGCATTTGTCAAGTCCCCGTGGTCCTGCTTTCTCTCGCTGTAGTACGCCCAAAGTCCCTGGTATAGATTTGCCTCCCATATTTCCGGAAGAAAAGGTCTCAGGTTTCGGGTACCGGCCTCCTAGTGAGAGATCTAAGCTGCAAGAATTTGCAAATCCAAGATCTGTTCCTGAAGAACAAAAGCATAGGTCAGAACCATCGCCTACTCGTTACAAAAGTCCAGGTGCTTTTAAACCCTATCATGAAGTTGCACCGGAATACGAGGGAAATGTAAATGTCATGCCCGGAGAAGTGCTAAGAAAATTTACTTCTCAGCCATACAGCCGAAAAGACTACGTGGAACCAAAATTCACAAGTCCACAGGCAGTAAATAGCATGACCAGAGCGTTTCCGGTAGAGACAATCAGGAAACAAATAATTCTTCCCGATAAATATCAGGGAAATACGCCGCTCTCTGACTATCTAGTCCATTTTGAGATGTGTGCTGAATTAAACGGGTGGTCTGAACAAGAAATGGCTAAGTACCTAGCGTTTAGCTTGAGGGGTTCTGCTCAGAAATTGCTGGGTACATTGCATAGTGAGCAGGTAAGAGATTATTTCTCGCTGAAAGCAGTTTTAGAAGAACGATTTGGTACCGAGGGACAGACAGCAATATTCCTGGCACAACTGCAGGGACGCACTAAAAAAGACAAAGAGTCCTACCAGGAGCTGTCAGACGGCATATCCAGGTTAGTTGCGAAAGCCTATCCCACGGCTCCAAGTGACATGATCAAAATTCTTACCCTGCAACACTTTATCGAAGCCCTACCCAATCGGGAGTTGCGAATGCGCATTAAACTCGAAAGACTGAGAAGTGTGCGTGAGGCAGTTTTACTTGCGATTGAGTATGATGCGATCGAGAAGGCTGAGCAACAGAAAACTCCAGGTAAGAAATCGGTTAGAGAAATAAAGACCGAAACCGAGAGTTCTGCAAGCCAGCAGAGAGGTAAGAAAAAGGCTAAAGACAAAAGCAAGGTGCAATCCGAGCAAGAAGATAAAGGGGACAAGTCCAAAGGTTCGGGCAGCAGTGACATGAAAGCAGTAGCAGGTCAGTTGACCAAGCTTTTAAAGCAACTTGACCAGCAGATGTCAAAATTGTCCAGTGAAAAAGCCCAAAAACCCAAGAAGAAAGTTCCCCTTGATCAGGTAAAGTGCTATAATTGCAACAAAATGGGACATTACGCGTCGTCTTGCCCAGAAGAAAAACGTAAAGATAGCAAGACGCGTGTAGAATCCAAAACTGATCAGGAAAACTGAGCGAGACTGGTAGCGAGGTCCGTAGCCCAGTCTCAGAGAGTGAAATAGGACCTGTAAAAGAGCATTTCATAAACTCAAGCGTGCTTCAAACTGGTTTGTCAGGTTTATATATTAAGGGTACAGTGATAGGGACCGAGGTAGACTTTGTAATTGATACTGGGTCGTCTGTCACAATTTTATCAAGAAGAAATTTTGAGAAAATATCCAAATCAAACCGGCCTGAAGTGCGAGAATATCGAGATAAGCTGACTTTAGCTGATGGCAGAAATTTGCCAGTTGTTGGGGTAGTTGATTTGCCTATAATTCTTGAAACTACTGAAGTTGTTCATTCGACAGTTATTGCCGAAATCGAATCGGATGCCTTGTTAGGGATTGATTTCATGAAGGAAAAAGAGTGTGAATTAAATTACGGGGATGGATCATTCGTGGTGCAAGGTAGCTCTCTGAGTTTCCGGGAAGAAACCGGAAAGAAAATGGCGTGTAGGGTGACAGCGAGTGAAACTGTCGTTATTCCGCCACTTAGTGAAGGTATTGTACCAGGCTTAGTTCACCAGAGGGGTGAAATGGCTAAGTGTGCAATGGCGGAACCTGTATCGTCGTTGAGTAGTCATGGAGTGTTGCTGAGCAAGAGTTTGGTAGATCCCAGCAAAGGTTTAGTTCCACTGAGAGTGATGAATCCCTATAACGAACCTGTAGTTTTGAACAAAAACACCAACATGGCTATTGTTCACCCTGTCATTGATATTCATGGGTTTAAAGACGGAAAAGAAAATGCTGCCGCCGTTAACCAAGTTTCTCACGAAATCTCTGACGAGAATAGTGATAACGAGGTTAGGAGCGATGTACAGGGTCCTTTATCTAAGCATTTGCAAGAATTATTTGACCGTAGTTGTGGATCCCTAAAATTAGAACAGAGTAACCAGGTTAGGAACACATTGTTTAGGTTCCAAGGTGTGTTCTCTTCCGGTCCGACTGATATAGGAAGAACTGGTATAGTCAAACATAAAATTGACACTGGGGATAACAAACCGGTCAGATTGCCCCCTAGAAAAGTTCCTATCCATTTACGAGAAGCCGTAGATAAGGAGATTGACAGGCTGTTAGAAATGAAAGTTATTCGGCCCTCCTCATCGCCGTGGTCCTCGTGTATGGTGGTCGTTCGAAAGGCAAACGGAGAAATAAGAATTTGTCTAGACGTTAGGGCTGTGAATGCAAGATCAAAGTACGACAGCTTCCCTTTGCCCCGTATAGATACTTGTCTTGAGAGTATGCATGGTTCCAGGTTCTATAATGTGTTAGATTTAGCCAGTGGCTTCCATCAGATAGAGCTTGACCCGTGAGATGCATGTAAAACAAGTTTTGCGGTGCCGGGTAGGGGGGCTTTTGAGTTTGAAACTCTTCCATTTGGCTTACACTCAGGTCCTAGTACATGTCAGCGTTTAATGGAACTGATAATGGCTGGTCTTAGCTGGAAAATAGTCCTCATTTATATGGATGACTTAATAGTGTACGGCAAAACGTTTGAAAAAACTTTGGAAAATCTCGAACAAGTCCTAGACAGACTACTTCGGGCTAACTTGAAAGTCAAAACGTCCAAATGCATCTTATTCCAGCGGTCAGTATCGTTCCTAGGTCACATTGTGTCCGAAGAAGGTATTTCCACTTGCCCTGAGAAAATTAAAAAGGTGCGAGAGTGGCCAGTACCAAAGAACCTCACAGAAGTAAAAGGGTTTCTTGGTCTTTGTTCATACTACAAGAGCTTTATTAAGAAATATGGAGACGTTGCTAAACCCTTGAATGATCTGTCTAGAAAAGACCAAGAATTCGTGTGGTCAGAGAAAAGTCAGAGTAGTTTTGATGCACTGAAAGACTTGCTGACCACAGCACCTATTTTGGCATATCCAAACGATGAAGGTCAATTTATCTTAGATACGGATGCGAGCAATCACAGTATTTCCGGTATTCTAAGTCAGGTGCAAGACGGCGTCGAGAAAGTCATCAGTTATGGCTCCCGTACTTTAAATAAGTCGGAGGTTAATTACTGTACGACGAGACGTGAATTGTTGGCAGTTGTGTATTTTGTACCGTATTACAAACACTTCTTGCTGGCTAGAAAGTTTCTCCTAAGAACAGACCATTCCTCTCTACTCTACCTATTTAGATGGCGTTCGCCAGAGGGGCAAATCGCCAGATGGTTAGAGATATTGGGTCCATTTGATTTTGATATCAAACACAGAGCTGGGAAATTGCATCAGAATGCCGATGCCTTGTCTCGGATTCCATGTGCGCAGTGTGGGGAGGGAGTGGATTCTGAAGAATTTGAGTATGTTGAAGATAGGAGACAGAAAGCTAAAGAGATCTTAAAAAAGATCAAGAAAAACCGACCGAAATCTAGCGAAAATTCAATCAGAAAAAATAATTTGGCACAGAGACACCAAACCAGATGGGTTAGGGGTGTTTTAGGATCATCAGAAAGCCAAAATACTATTGAGAATTGCGTTCAAAGTATTGATCAGGTATCCAATGGTATTGATACAGTGGCTCAGACCGATGTAAAGTCTGGAGATGATCAGAGCCAAAATTCGAACTGGTTGAAAGGTTATTCTCCCGAGGATTTGCGAAAAATGCAAATGGAGGACAATAAAATTTCCTACATTTTGGAAAAGTTTGAGAAAAATGAACCTAAACCGAGCTGGGATGAAATTTCTCCCGAAAGTCCAGCCATCAAAGCGTTATGGGCTGATTGGGAAAGATTGAAAGTAGAAAATGGGGTCTTATACCGGGCTTTCTACAGTGAAAACAAAGTGGGAGAAGTATGGCAACTAGTACTCCCAAGAATACTAGTCCCCGGTGTATTATCTGCATTGCACGATAGTCCGAGTGGTAGTCACGTGGGAGTTGACAAAACATTGGGTTCTGTGCGAAGTAGGGTGTACTGGTATGGTTTTAAGAGAGATGTGACAGACTGGGTTCGAAACTGCCATAAATGCAACTCTCGGAAGCCAAATCCAAACAAGAAAAACACCCTCCTGAAGCCTTTTCCTGTAGGAGCACCCATGGAAAGAATTGCCCTTGATATTTCCGGTAAATGGCCGAAAACCGAACGTGGAAATCAGTATATATTGGTTATTGGTGACTATTTTACAAAGTTTATAGAAGCGTTTCCAATTCCCAATATGGAAGCTGTTACGGTGGCAAATGTCTTGGTTAAAGAATTTATACTTAGGTACGGCACCCCACGTATGATTCTGAGTGACCAGGGTTCACAGTTCATGTCTGGTTTGTATCGAGAAATGTGTCAGTTGTTGCAAATTGATCAGGTTCGTACAACCATTTACAGGCCGCAGACTGATGGGTATATCGAACGGGCAAATGCCTCTATCGAAAGTCTACTTTCACTTCTTGTGGATGAAAATCAGAGAAATTGGGACGAAAAACTAAGTTTCGTAATGTCTGCGTACAGAAACACGCCCCAAAAGTCCACAGGTCTTTCCCCAAATATGCTCATGTTTGGCCGTGCCACAGAAATGCCCCTTGATTTGATTATTGGCAGGCCAAAGACAGATTATTTCCCTGATGAACATGCATACGTCAAAGATTTAAGGGAAAAATTTGAGCAAGCCCATGAAATAGCGAGAAAGAACATTAAGGTGGCTGCAGAGAGACAGAAACGTGATTATGACGTCAGGGCAAAAGCCAGTTCTTTCAGCGTAGGGACCAGAACGTGGGTACATATCCCTCACAAAAAGTCCGGTTTATCGCCCAAACTTATGTGCAAATGGCAGGGTCCTTTTACAATTATTGAGAGGATAGGGGATGTAAACTATAAAGTACAGTTAAATCCCCGTACTAAGCCCAAAATAATGCACAGGGACAGGTTAAGACCTTATTTCGGTCCTAATCCCAACGTCAGTCTGCCTGTGGATAAAAACGAATCTTCCCAGAGACAGAATTCTGATTCCGAAACCCTCACGGCAGACGAACACACAGACGAACGCAAAACTGTTGGAAGTGATCCAAACTGTGATCAGAATCTAGGTATGGCAAAAGATTCTAAGAGTGAGATCTCACAAGCTGATGACAGCTCGTCTTGCAGTGACTCAATTCCACCTAGGCGTAAGTTCGTGAAAGTGAAATGGACAGACCCAAGTTCTGATGAGAAAAGTTTGCCAATTTCGGGTGCGGGCGATCGCTCAGATAAAGAAAATTCGGACGAAATAGGAAAATCTGACGATCAACCTAAAGTGACGACCGATCCGGATAAAAATCGACCAATTACGGGTGATTCGGACAAGTTACAGTCGCCAGTTAAAGCGCCACGACGCTCGAAGCGAGTGCGAAAAGCCCCGAAAAGATTTGCCGATTCTGATTAAAATGTAAATTTTGTACATAGAACATAGGAAGATACATAAAGTTGCTGAAAAACCCATCTAACACAAGAAGAAAGAGTATGTTATTGCCTTGTTTGTTAGTTTAGTTGTTTGGAAGTCAGTGACTTCAGATAAACAAGTGATACAGGAGTGTAGCTGATTAAGTTTATGATCCCATTCCGGACTTCTAGGGTGTTCTACAGTAAAAGTAAAATGGGATGATTGTTGTAAATCTTTAAGCTATCAGGTACACGATGGTGATAGAAAATTGTTTATTGTGGGCACAAACACTTATCTGCTCCGTTTGGTAAACAGGTTGCCAGATGTTTCGGGAAAATAACGTCTTTTAAATGAAAATGTCGGAGCATTAAAGTGAAAAATACTGAGCACAAACATCGTTAAACTTTCAAGTAAGGGTTATCGAAGTTGACTGAACTCTAAAGTAGATGCTACCATAAGTAATGATGCTTCACTCAGGCATGCATGGATCATAAGAAAAAAAAGTAGTCCGTCGTGGGATTTGTGTAAACTGGAAAGCTATTATTTTTTTATGTTTGACAGATGCCTCGCTTGGCTTGTGGCACGTGCAAGTTAAGGTTCATTTGCCACGATATGGAGACATTGCTAAGACATAAAAAACATGCTCCCAGGCACGCCCCCTGCCCTTTCTGCCACCAAGCATTGAAAATTGAGGAATCCCTGTTGCGGCACCTTCTTACATGCAAGAAAACTAAATAATAATTTTATGTGGTTGCAGAATCCAACCAAGCCAACCATCCCCAACCATGCGTCCTTTCAACCAGCCGTTATCATGTCGTGCGTGTGGCTTTACATGCAAAAGTTTGAAGGAACTCGAGGCACATAGGGAGAAGAAACACCCAATCACGGAATCAAATTTCTTCTGCCCATTCTGTGAGTTTAGTGCCTCGAGTCGCTTCCACATGTTTGGCCACTTGACGTCATGCCATGGAACTCAGACTCTGAAGGAGGGTCTGACTAGGGAAAGCCTGCGCCGGGGAAAGCCTTCGTGTCGTCCACCGACACAAACCGAGACAAAAGCCCCCGAAAGAAGGGTCGAGATTTCACGTGAGTCAGTTCCCAAGTCGGGTAGCTCGGGGGAAGCTACTGAAAACCGTGATGATATGGATGATGATCTCGGCCCGACTCCTCTGTACTCAGTGGACGAACCGGAGGAAAACCCCAAACGCCCGGAAACTCCCCATGTGGATTTGGAGACGGACCGGGAAAAGCGCGAGGTTAAATCCCCAGGCCCGAAAGCGGAGATTCCCCCTAGAAAGAGACTGAGTCGGGCGGCGTTGTTCGAGGTCGACGAGGCACAGGTGTGGGGCCACACACACACAAAGCGCCGGATAACGCACGCCGATGGCTCAGTCGAGGTGGTTGAGGAAATGAAGTTCGTCAACCCGGCCAAAAGGGAGGATTTCCCTTGCTGTAGTAGAGAAAACCAAATTTAAATGTTTGCCAAATTTACCCCGCTTTCAATAATTTAACCCCTGCGCCAGATTCACTCGTGCCAAATACACTAAGAAGAGGATGTCAAGATAACATCATGCCCCGGTCCTTATACGCAAGGCAAAAGCGTATATAGTTGACGGGCGAAGATATAAAAACAATTACCCTGTTTGAAACTTATGTTTTAAACAGGAAGACGTGGCTTTAACGTGCCTCGTAACCGTGATCTGGTTGAGAAAGAAGGAGAGGCTGAGGAAACTGTTTGGGACCTTTAAAAAGAAAAAAAACGTGTGATTAATACATGGTGTTTCGAAAAAAAAAATTTATATGCATGTATGTTAATGTATTTTTAAGTAATGTGTTAAAAAAAATTGTATAATGTCCCCCCCCCGCCGAGGTGTTTTTAAGGGAAGGAGAGTGTGAAAAAAAAATGCATAATGCATGTTTAAGTAACTGTTTGTGAAGGTTGGTTGGTTGTTTGGCTGGTTGGTTGGTTGTCTGTCTGGTTGGTTGCCTTTTTAGCGCATACGGGAAGTGGTGTGATGACAGTGAAAAGCCCATGGACTTCGATTTTTGGCTACTGCCTATGAAAAAAAAAAGAAGAGCGAACTATGTTTGTATGTAGGGATAAGGTAGGAAGCTACCGCCAATGATTCAAAAAAAAAAAAAAAAGCCTAACGCTTGATCAGGATTTACAAGCAAAGAATGCGTCTGATCGCATCGAAAAAAAAAGAAGAGTTTAACCTGTAAGTCTAAGAAAGCCTGATGCTTGATTTTGATGGCTTTGCGGCTAAAGAATGCGTTTGATCCATTCCAAGTAATGGATAAATAAGACTGGACCGACGCCCATCACTTTTGGCTAAATAAACTATGATAAAACGTATATATTTATGTAAGTTGGAAAGAAAAATGTAGATTAATGTATTTTAGGCTTAGTCTGCAAGTTTAAAGGCAATCCGCCGAGTATCAAATGAGAAAATTGAGTTTTAGTGAAGCCCCTCTAAGTCATTTCTGGCTTAGTTCGCCATTTTGACATTTATATGGGGTTAAGAGAGGCTTTTAAGTTGCTAAATTTCTTGTATATAGGCCCATAAGTTTAAATTAGTTCCTGACGAAGGTTTCTCTATAGCTGTAATATCAAATGTATGTATAAAAGTGTTAGGTGTAAGCGTATGTAGAGAAAATCGAGTTTGAATGATAGCATTTCCCCTGGTGTTTGGCCAGGTGCCATATTTTCACATTTATTTTAGCCATAGTTGGCTTAAAATGACTTAAATTTTCCCCGTGAGGACTCAGAAGTTTAAGTTGAATGGATGTGAAAAGAATGTTAAGTAGAAATCTTAGAAATAGTGTATTTTACGGAAAAAAGTATGTTAAAAGTCACGAAATGTTATGCACTGGTGCTTGTATAATGGCCGGACGGCTGTGTTATGCGTTTATACGGAAGAATAGTGAAAATACTCGTTTGTTAGAGTAAATAATCACGTAGAATGCTTCATAATATTCTTATTGGCAAGTATAAACTTAATGCTTATGTATTGTAGTATGTTCGCCACATATTTTAGTCAAAAAATGTATTTTTTTAATCATTTGGCGACCCACGGTACTGGACAGTAAGTAAGTGAAAAGATGGCCGTAACTTGCCGTTATAGAAATAAGAATAGTTCTAGCTCGTTATAATGAGCCCAGTGCTGTCAAAGAATGAAAGAAAATGTATGTATCATTATATGTATTTGACCAGGCACAAGTGTTAGTTTCTAGTGAGAAAGATAGCTCGTAGTGTTAGCTTTGGCATAAGTGATGACAGAGCCTGTGGATTTGCATATGGAAATGCTAATAGGGTCAAAAAGTAGGCCGCTATGTCAGCTGTTTTGTTGGATTTCTGCCAAATTACTTCCTACAACAAGAAAGAAACGAGGATTGTGGCCTGTTTTAAAGTTCAATTTTTGGCATTTTCGGTGAAGATTTTAGTAAACTATTATAAACATAGAATAGAAGAAGGCTTTAAGTATGCATATCTCAGAGTGGGGGTGGAATGGTTTAGGTTTAGTAATATAATTTGGCCAGAAAGGTAGACTAATTTACTGGGTTTTGGCATAGCTTTTCCGTAAAGGGCTCGTATGTGTCACTTATGTGTTATTTTTGCGTCTTTTACTCGCTAGGGGTTCTAGTGTTGCTATCCGGAAATTTCCGGAAATTTTTGCATTTAAATATTATATTAAAATCAATCAAAGTCCTTCCTTACTAGTGCCATAATGTTTATTTAATAGAAACTAAGGTTTCTTGGGGCTAAAGAATGATAGGTCTTTGGAAAGTATTGTTAGAAATATAGTTGCTTAAAAAAATTTCGTAGATTTCCGTAAGTCTTCCGGTGCGCTCATTTTGTAAACAAAACAGTGGGAAAGTTGAAAGTTTTGAAAATCTTATAATTTTGATAGCTTATTAGGGTTTATTGCTAATTAGGTACTGGTTGGGACAGAGTGCTTGTTACTAATTACTTTCGTATACGGAAATGTATGGTAGTTGAGTGATAATGCATAAACAGCACTCAACCACATGATACACGATCTCTGATCGGTATCACATCTAAGTTCGCCATGAAAAATGCTAATTTTTGGCTATTTCTAATTTTTTCGGCAGTCAGTACATGGGCGACAATAGGAGAATTCATGAAAAATTGGTAATTTTTCGTAACTAGCATTCTGGCGTAGTACTGGCTCCAAGGCAGCTCTAGTTGTTAATTGGTATTCCTCTATTAGGATCGCTTCATGGAGTTAGTATAGTATGGGGTTGGTGACAAAAAATTGAGATGAATGTAGAATTGTGCTTGAAATACGCGGTTCTTAGTCCCCCGTATTTCAAGTTTTAAGAAGAGGAGAGTGTGAGAACCCTAGAGTTGTCGCCCTCTTTCTTTTATAAATATTTTGGTTAGAATTTTTTAGAGATTTTTAGAATACGGGCCTGGCAAGGTTTCTGGACGTGACCAGCGAAAAATACGGCCCCATTGGCTTGGCAGCATAAAAAAAATAGGCCCCAAAACTCTCCCGGCTGCCAACGACCCGAGACCCATTCCCTTTTTAGGCAATGTTTTTCGGAAAGAGCTCCGCCACTCTCTTCGTATTTTGAATATTTTCTTATGATTTCTTTATAACTGATTAGCAATGTTGTCATGTCCAGATTCTTCCGCGGGTCAATTCGGTTTCTCATTGGCTGTTTGGGGAGTCCCTCTCTGGATAGCCGGGGAATAAAATCTCCCTGGCGAGGCTGGAGAGGGCAGACAAGCATTGACCGAGCTACAGAGAGAGATAGAGAAAGCCTTACTTGACAGCCATTGAGAAACCGAGAATAAAGCTAGCAAGGTATAAATCTGTAAAAGAAAATCTGTTAAGGAATAGTGGAATAAATTTAAAGATCACCGATAAAAGTCAAGTCTTTTTATTGAATTCAGTTTTGGATTAAACAAGCTGTTTCTGAAAGAAACAGCCCCGAAGAGTCGCATTTTTTAACCTGGCGAAAAGTGCACCTTTTTCAACTCTTCTTTTCATCATTTACGGCTGGAAGAGTCGCGCTTTTCACTAGCTGAAAAGTGCATCTTTGCCACTCTTCGGATAGTAAGAGAACGAGGGTCGTGTTGCTAATTGGGGTGGCAACACACCGTAGAACAACCCTTTATCGACCTCCCCAAGCGACACCGTTGTCGTACTGTCGGTTCTCTAATTGGCAGTATTACGAGGGTGGCGACAATATGTTCAGAAGTCACAGGATAAACTGGTAATCAGACAGAAGAGCCTTGGACAAAAGGGCCTTGAACATAATTGCCTTTCCCAAAACGGCCTTTCCCAAAAAGGTCTTTCCCAAAACGGCCCTAAATGAAAAGTTGGACAAAAGGGCCTTGAGAATTTTTTCTAGGATTTTGAGTTTTAATTATTTAGTAAAATATGTAATAAAATAAGTAAAAAATACAAACTTCATTGTGTTATAACTGCTTTGATGTTTTGTTTCAATTACTCCCCATCACTCTCTTGACATTTCCGAAGAACTGTGCCACAGGTTAATCCCTGTTTGTACCAAACACTGCCTTGATATTTTACTCATTGTAAGGAATCTTTTAATTACTTCCCATCACTGTCTTTAGATGCCAGATTTCGGAGTCACTGTGCCACAAAAGATAAACTCTGTCCTTTTTTCGTTCCTCTGCAATGTGCTGTTTAAACACACGCGCTAAGCCGGATGATGTTAGCGTGGAATCCACGAAAATGCGTCTAGCGACAGTTCATATATCGACAATTCATCTAAATGAGGGGGTACGACAGTTCATCTATGTTGTAATTTGAGGTTTCTGTATTTATCAGTTATTTCCTATATTTCCTGTGATGTCATTATATCCTGTATTTCTTGGAATTGATTCCTTTGTTTTAATGCTTGTATAACTCATTGTAAATCCACGTGTAGTTTAGTTGCTGAAGAAATATGAAGCTGAAAACATGGTCTTTTATTTAATCTTAAAGAACCTACATACACAACAATTATTAGCGACGAGGATGGGATTAAATAAAATGCATGAAAATAATTAAACTGTGAGTTGAAAATTACAGGATGATTTACTGAATTTATTATTAATGTAAAATTAATAATTAACACTGAAAATTAGGTCACTACGCTGTGAACACTTTTGTTTTGATCTAAAATGGCCAACGCCGCAGTGTTTGGAAAATTGTCCGAATATGAGGAGTCAGAGAAATGGGAAGATTACATTGAAAGACTGGAACAGTACTTTGAAGCTAATGGAATAGAAGATCAAGGAAAAAGACGCGCTATATTACTAACGGTCTGTGGATCTAAAGTCTATTCTATTATGAAAGATTTGCTGGCTCCTGAAAAGCCCAAGGACCAGACGTACCAGGACTTGGTGAAACTAGTTCATCAACACGTAAGTCCCAAGCCCTCAGAAATCATTGAACGTTACAAGTTTCATAAAACTGTGAAGTCAGACAACCAATCTGCTGCTGAGTATATGAAAGCACTGAGAAACGTGGCAGACACTTGTAATTTTGGCGAGTTTTTAAATAAAGCTCTGAGAGACCAATTTGTTGTCGGAGTGCGTGATTCCGGAATAAGAAAAAAATTGCTCAGTGAAAAGGAACTCGACGCACAAAAGGCTCTGGAATTAGCCCAGTCGATGGAAGTAGCCAACCGACACTCCGCGATGATTCACGAAGCAGTTCCAGTGAAGAAAGTGCAGGGAAAGGAGTGCTGGCGATGTGGGAGGACAGGTCACGACCCAGACAGCTGTTTCCACAAGCAGTCGGTATGTCACAAGTGCAAGAAGACGGGACACATCAGCCGTAAGTGTACTAATGCGACCGTTGCTGGTAAACCCGCAGCACAGAGTGCCTCTCCTGGAACGAGGCCAAAACAAACTTTTTCTAAAATGAAGAAAAAGAGCTCAAAGGTTGGTGTAAAAAATGTTGTTGAAAATGACTGTAGTGAAACTGAAGAAAGTGACGTAAACTGGCATAACTTAAATGTTAAAAGTGTAAACAAAAGTGAGTTGCCAGAAATAATGGTGGGCGTAAAAATAAATGGTGTATCTGTCCATTTTGAACTAGATACAGGCTGTTCACACACTGGAATGTCCTCGAAAGTGTATGTCTGTAATTTGATACCGCACTTAGACAGATTAGTGTTGTTAAATTTACTGCGATACACCTCCTCTGACATTACAGTAGAAAATGAAATCCGTAGGCTCGAGAAAGAGGGGGTACTTGAGAAAATTGATTATTCGCCCTATGCATCTCCAATAGTACCAGTAGTCAAACCGGATGGGTCAATTAGAATTTGTGGGGATTTCAAGGTCACGATTAATGACCAGCTTGAGGTCAAGCAGTATCCGTTACCCAAGGCTGAAGATTTGTTTGTGAATTTGAATGGGGGTAAAAAGTTCACGAAACTGGATTTAAGACAAGCGTATCAACAGTGTTTGCTAGACAAAGAATCTAGAAAGTTGGTTGCAATTAACACTTCGCCAGGTCTGTTCTGTTACCGTAGGTTACCGAAAGGGGGTAGCTAGTTCACCTGGGGAATTTCAAGAGGTCATGGACAAAATTTTGGAGGGTATTCCAAATGTGGGGTGCATTTTGGATGATTGCATCATCACGGGTCCCGATGACGCAACACATCTTGCAAATGTTGAAAAGGTGTTGGGAAGGTTCAGCAAGTATGGTATTCAACTGAACCCTGAGAAATGTACTTTCATGCAAGAAAAAGTAGAATATTTTTCGTTTGTTATTGACGCAAAGGGAATACATCCAAGCCCTAGGAAAACGAAAGCAATTCTAGACATGAAAGTGCCTGAAAGCAAGTCTCAATTGAAATCATTTTTGTCGTGCCTAAATTATTACAGAAAGTTCATACCGAACATAGGTACGTTGTCAGCGCCACTAAACGAATTGCTAGCTGAAAAGACGGTTTGGAAATGGTCCAAACAGTGTGACGTAGCATTCAAAACGTTAAAACACAAATTAGTGACGTCACCCATACTAGTGCATTATGATCCGAAGAAGGAATTACACCTCAGTGTCGATGCGTCAGAATATGCGGTAGGTGCGTGTATTTCTCACCCTGATTCAACCACAGGCATGGAACGTCCAATTGCGTACGCTTCGAGAACATTGACGAAACAAGAACGTGCGTACTCCATGTTAGAAAAAGAATCAATCGATTTCATCAATACGTTTACGCTAGGGAATTTACGTTGATTACAGATCACGAACCGTTAACGTATATTTTTAGCCCGAAACGTAACATTCCTGTTACTGCAGCAACCAGAATACAAAGGTGGGCCATTCTTTTGTCTGGTTACATTTTCAAAATCGTGTACAAAAAATCTGCTCTGAATGTGAACTCAGATTTGCTGTCAAGGTTACCAGTCCACAGTACTGAGTTGCCAAAACGCGATATTGATTATGAGACGAGCGATTTCATGTGTAAGCAAGTAAACAGCTTACCGATAGATGCTAAAACTGTTGCACGTGTTTCCGCTCAGAATCCAGTGATCAGTAAGGTTATGCATTTTGTTCTAAATGGATGGCCAAAACCACAAGAGTTAGACCCAGAGTTCAGTCCGTATGTAAAAGTGCGTGACGAGTTAACAATTGTAGAAGGATGTTTGATGAGAGGTTCCAGAGTAGTAATACCACCCAAATTGCAAGATATGATTATGAATCAGTTGAATGAAAGTCATTGGGGTATTGTGAAAATGAAGTCGTTAGCTCGTATGCATGTGTGGTTTCCGAATATTGACCACCAATTAGAACAATGTGTTGCAAATTGTTCAATTTGTAGGCAGCATGCAGCAATGCCAAGTGCAGCGCCTAATAATTGGACATGGCCTTCACAGCCATGGGCCAAAGTGCATTTAGATTTTGCAGGTCTGTTTCAAGGAAATATGTTCAGGTTAGTCATAGATTCGTATTCAAAATGGCTAGAAGTGGTTAAAATGAACTCTATTTCCTCTGAGAGTGTTATTAATGCTCTAAGATTTTTGTTTTCGTCACATGGGTTACCACTGCAAATTGTGACAGATAATGGCTCTTCACTAGTTTCCGCAGAATTTGAAAACTATTTGAAAGGTTTAGGGATAAAACACATTTTAAGCCCAGTAGCACATCCATCTTCCAACGGTGAGGTAGAGAGAGTAGTGAGAACGTTCAAAACAAATCTCAAGAAAAATTTAGAAGGTACTGTAGCTCAAAGATTAGCTCGTTTTCTACTGAGTTATAGATCAACTCCACACACAGTTACAAATGTTACACCCAGTGAGTTATTTTTAGGAAGAAAATTGAGAACACCGCTAGACTTGCTAAAACCAGATCTAGGTCGTAGCGTAAAACAAAAACAAGCAAAATGTTATAAAGAGGGAAGACAACTAGATGTTATAGATCCTGTTTATGTTAGGGATTACAGACAAAAAGACAAATGGGTACAGGGAGTGATAGTGAAAAAACTAGGTCCAGTAACTTACAGAGTTCAAGTTGAAAACAACATCTGGAAAAGACACATAGATCAAATTCGTTTGACTTATCATGTAGACTTACCACGAAAAGATAATTCAATAAGTGACATCCCTGTTGAGAGCAAGCCAGAGCCAGTGTTATTTCCGCGTGTATCAAATAACAACCATGAGAGCAATGTGTCCGGAAACAGTGGCAGTACATGTGAACGGAATGATCCAGAGGGAAATGACCAAGGAAATGAATCAGTCTCTGTAAATTCTGAGAAAAATAGGAGGTATCCATCAAGAGTGCGTAATAAACCATCTAGGCTGATTGAAACTATGTAAGATAGGCATGTAGTAGTTTTAGCTTATTTTGTGGTTATTTGACATTGTTTGAATTTACTGTCGTTAAAAATAATGTAAAACAAAACAGTGCTAAATGTCAAAACAAAATGGCATGAATGTGTTAAGCAGCTCATGTCAGCGTGACTTAACAGGTTTCAAGGTCATGTATAACATTAATCTTGTGTTGTAACTTTAAGCTATAAGTTTATCAGTTAAAGTGCTGCAGGAAATATGTCGAGTTGATTTTTTTTAAGAAGGAGAAAAATGTTGTAATTTGAGGTTTCTGTATTTATCAGTTATTTCCTATATTTCCTGTGATGTCATTATATCCTGTATTTCTTGGAATTGATTCCTTTGTTTTAATGCTTGTATAACTCATTGTAAATCCACGTGTAGTTTAGTTGCTTAAGAAATATGAAGCTGAAAACATGGTCTTTTATTTAATCTTAAAGAACCTACATACACAACAATCTAAATTGGATAAATTGTCGGGATACCGTTGGCGTGTCAGTGTCTTGCCGATATACGAGTTCTGAATTTCAAGTCTTTCCCGAACATTTTCGTAATGTCTAAAATACATCTATATTAGATCGGCAATATCGGCAACTTCGTCGGCCGATGTATCGGTTGCACATAGGATTAACTATGGCCCAACGCATAATAGATATAGTGGCTTCGTACGTCGGATATACATCGGGCCGATATATCTTTAGTACGTCGGGCCACCGTCGGAAATATCCCTACAAATTCTTCGACGTCGAATACCAACCGTCGGCTATACGTCGGTTATACGTTTATATTCAGATGCATTTCCGACGAACTTCCGATGATTTTTATACGTACAAAATGCATATTTCGGAGTTTTTCCAACGCATTTCCGACCAAGTGACAATCCGAAAAAATACGTTTTTAGACGTATAAAAATGCGTGTGCGCATTTGAAAAAGAAATTGACCCATTGAACCCTTACCAACCATTCTTAATTCACATATTCATACATACACCATAGCATATTAATATACAATATAGCATATTTATATATTGCCACTGAACACTAGTACTTACTCGGGTTTGAACCGGGGATCTCTTGCAACCTCTTGCATACCTCTACTCCACGGCGGCTGGGGCTGCCTCGTTAGTGTAATTAAGTGATCTAATGTTTCTATTTCGTCCCAAAAAGTTTACTTCTTACATTTTCGTTTTTTGTTACCGCTGACGGTTTTAAATTTAGTTATTTGTATTGCATTCTCCTCCTTTATGTTTGCTGAGGGATAGTTTATTGAGACCAATGATAATTTTCAAGTATATTCATAATGCTCCACTATTGAATCTTCATAATGTCCCCTACAAAACGTCAATCGATAAATTTCCGACGCCGAATAAGCATCGGAAAATAGGCGTTTTATAGACGTATAAAATACGTATAATATACGATTGCAATATCGGCATCTTTTTTCCGATGTATTTCCGACGTCGTTTATACATAGTTTATTGAGGCAAATGATAATTTTCAAGTACATTCCTAATGCTCCCCTATTGATTCTTCATAATGTCCCTTACAAAACGCCAATCGATAAATTTCCGACGCCGAATAAGCATCGGAAAATATGCGTTTTATAGACGTATAAAAAATACGTGTAATATACGATTGCAATATCGTCATCTTTTTTCCGATGTATTTCCGACGTCGTTTATACATAGGAAAATATACTTTTTATAGACGTTTAAAAAAATACGTATAATGCGCGTTGGCAATATCGGCATCTTTTTTTTTCCGACGCTGTGGAATATGTGGAGCACTCGTATACAACGCAATATATATATATATATATATATATATATATATATATATATATATATATATATATATATATATATACATATATATATATATATATATATATATATATATATATATATATATATATATATATATATATATATATATATATATATATATATATATATATATATAGAACATTTAAATTTTCATTTGAAGTTATGCGTGAAATACACAAATTTAGAGATCCAGTGGAAATCGGAATATTTCCGACGTTTCACCAACAAATATAACTATATGTATATTATACGTATATATTTATACGCATGTTACATGCTAGTTATATTTCAAATAAAACAAATAAAGTTCCGTCGGAATTCGGTATATTTCCGACGTATAGCCGATGCAGTGATATATTTGTATATTATACTATTATTGTAATGCGTCGGTTATACATCAGTAATATTTTTTTTCAAAAACAAGTTTTGTTCCGTCGGAAGTCCGTCTATGTCAGATGTTGGGCCAACATATACAAATATATGTATAATATACGTATAATTAAATACATCGAATATACGTATGCAATATCCGTTTCAATTTTTTTACCATTGGTCGGAAGTTTATCTATTTCCAACGTATAACCAATGCATAAAAATATATGTATAATATATGCATTGAGAAATACGTATAATATATGAATATAATGTTTAAAGAAAAAAAATTCCCAATTTGTAGGAAGTTCGTCGGAAAAAGATGTTGGCTCGATGAATATTTGCCAACATCTATTAAACTGAGGAAAATAATCATCGGGCCAACGTCGGTAACCGATGAACTTCCGACGAATGGGAAAAAATGGAAATTCAACTATTGCCAACCTATTACCGATAAATTACCGATGCAGCGAAGCCGATGCCGACGTTTTAAGACGTTTTATACCGTTTTATACCGTTCCGACGTCGGCCCGACGTTACGCGAGTGTTCAGGTTATTTGAACTATGACAAACAACAATAGATATAAGGCAAAGTAATAAAGGACAGCATAAAATTTGTCTCGATGAATCATGCAATTAAATCAATAAACTTTTTTTTTTGGAGTTGTTATTTTATCACACAAAAAATAAAAATAATTTTGAAAACCATTTCTCAAGGCCCTTTTGTCCAACTTTTCATTAACACCTGACAAGCCTTTGGCTTTCAAGGGTTATATGAATTTGTGCGAGCAAAATTCGCCCTTTTTTTCTTCTTGACAGTTTTTCCGATTTTTTGTGTCTTCTTCTTCTCTGACACTATGGGCCCTACGACCATCGAACGTGGGACTTATGAAGAGCTTGATCTGAACTTGATCATGTCGCAATTTATTTTCGTCTTCGATTTCGTTTTCTGTGTTAAAACGCCATGTGAAAACAGTGTATTTTTGCAAGTAAATGCGTAGCATTTAATGCACGGCACAGATCACAGTTGTTGAGCTTTGTGCGAGCTCTCACTGCGTCAATAGATAGCATGGCGTATGCCTGATCAGTCAATAAAACTTTAAGTCAACAACAACGAAACACTACTCGGCTTATAAGGCGTATTCAAGCTGTGTTGTTTGCAATATATTATTCAAGAAATAACCCACTGAAGGAAGTATTTTTGCGTTTTAATTTTTGTCAAGTGTTTAACATTTCGCTAGCGGAATGAGCTTCTAGTTTAGGGCCGTTTTGGGAAAGGCACTTTTGGAAAAGGCCGTTTTGGGAAAGGCCCTTATATCCAAGACCCTTTTGCCCAAGGCCCTTCTGTCCCGGATTCGATAAAACTGGATACATCCAGAAATTACAAGAGACAACAGCATATATCGAGAAGTCACATCAGATAACTAGATATATTTAGAAGCCACAGGAGATAACTGGATATACCTAGAAGTCAAGGATATATCCAGAAGTCAAAGGATATATCCAGAAGATTCAAGAGACAACTGGATAGTAGTGTAGAAAAGAGAGTTCCAGAACAGGAAGTGACGTCATAATGACGTCATAGGGTGTGCTCGAATGCCCATGAGAGTTCTGGCACAGATGGTGATTGATAGAGCGCGTTATAATGACGTCATCATGACGTTTTAATAGCATCATCATGACGTTATAATGACGTCGTAATGACGTTATCATGACGTCATAATGACGTTATGACGTCATGACATCATACTAAGACTCTGCTAAGCAGCATAACCCTAAGTCACCTGTCAATCATCATGACGTCATTAGTCACATGACCTGTCAATCATCGGTCATGTTACCCTAACCCTATATGAGGAATGTTTTAACGAACATTAACCTTACGTCCCGCGTGGCTCACTTGGTAGAGCATGGGACTCGTAAGCGGACCCATGGTCGGAAGGTTGGTGGTTCGATCCCGCCCTCGGGCAACTCTTTCACCTTCTGTCTATCATACCTTCAGACTCCCCCCTGGGACATAACGCATACATTCATCACGCACTCATTCATAACACACATTTATCATACACATTCATCACGTACTCATTCATAATGTACTCATTCATAACACACATTCATAATACACATTCACAATATACTCTATGGTTTAGGGTTAGGCTGCCCATACCGGGGCTCGAACCACCAACCTTCCAGGCATTGGTCCGACCAGGAGTCCCACGCTCTAGCAACTGAGCTATTCCGGACTGAACCAGAACCAGAACCATATAAGGCCAAAATGCACACATTAATGTCTGGTCCAAACCCTCCATGCTATAGTAGTGGGAAAATGGTGCTTCTAAACCAACTTCAACAAAGTAGTTTTTGAAAACATACGATGTATAAAATAAGTTTTAGCATTTTAGCATGCTACTTATTCAAATTTTCATGGTAGGGGGAAAACGATGCTTCTAGATCAACTTTATAAATTTTTTTTTGGTGAAAAGAACACACCATTCAAACATGTATTCGAATGGCAAGCCCCATTCAAAAACGTGTTCGAATGGCAAGCACCATTCGAAACACGTGTTCGAATTATTTTTGGAACATATTACGTCATAGTATTGTTCAACAAATTGTCCAACAAGTTAGGGTTAGGCTGCCCATACTGCAGAAATTCCAACCTTCTAGGGATTACTTCCTATACGGCTGGTATGAATCGCTCTGGCCATGGAAACTGCCCCTGCAACACACAGAAACATTCGAGTAGAGTAACAGCTTATACGAGTATTTACGTATGCGCATTGGGTCGGTTCCAGGTGGGAACTTGTAAGATTTTGCGAAAATAGCTTATAAAATCTCAATTGCATTGCGGGCCCTTCAGGCCCTTATAACATTTCCAATTTTATTCCGCAATTTGTCGTAAGATCTAACAACCGCATGTTCAAAGCACTTACCCCGAGAACAAATTTCCTATTTACATGGTCAGCACTGTTTTTGCAAATTCATTTTGGCTCTGTTCGATGGGTCTATTATAAAATCGCTGGAAAGTACCCACATTTGCCCAATTTCCCGAGTCCAAAATGTCTTTCACAGAGACCCCTTGAGCATGAGCCTTAGACGTGCTGGCCCCTTTGTAGAGTTTCCAGACCTCTGTACCTATGCCGGCCGTGTTCATCAACAAACGCAACCAGTCTGAAATTGTTCTCGACTTTACCGTTCTGTGAGGGCTAGTCGACCACAAAAATTTTCCTCAAGTCAAGCTGTCGGAGTTTCCTAGTTCGGGCCAAGTACTCATTTAGGCATGCCAGCGGATCTAAAGCATTATTTTTTTCAAATCTACATATTTCGACTATGGGAGGACTAGACCCTACTTTCCTGGTCTTGGCAAGCCCCTGATCCTAAAAATGACCTTATTATCTTCATTTACCATCAAACTTGTGTCCAATAGAGTAAGATCGGATGATCTTTTGGCAGATGGCAGAGATATCAGCATGGCCAATTTAGCACCCAATTCCCTTAAAATGAGATTCTCATTATCTCCCATAGCGACTATGTACGTCAACCCTTTATTTACATTCCACGGATTGGAATGTCTAGGTTTTGGTGGTCCAAGATTGAAAATGGCGTCCATGGCCTGAACTACCCGAGGGTGTTCCCCTACTGCCCTCTTTTCAATGTGGGGATGTAAAGACGATATAGCCGACCTGTGCCCATTAATTGTGCTATAACTGAGTCCTTTCCGGAACATAGCATTTAGGAATTCCACGACATTCACCACAGTGGCTCGCAATGGATTAATATCCCTTGCACGAGCCTAGCTACCCCAATTGTCCCAGAAGTATTTGTAAGACCCCTTCGTGCCAACTCTCCATTTGGAAGCGAGGGGCTCTGCAGCGTCTTCTGAAAATCCCTCTGCTTCCGCTTCCAGCCTGAAACCCTCGAGGCTGACAGTTGCAGTGACTCCGCTATCACCATGGGGTGACTCTGATTCCTTCCGTTCGTATTGGGTAGTAAAAATGGTCTCTGCACCAACATCTGGATGGAGTAGCGTCGGGTATGAAACTTGGTTGATCAAAGTGGGCGTAACAAGGGTGACCGTCGCATTTTCGATCGAAACCTTCTTCAGTATCCTTCCCATCAAACAGAACGGAGGAAACGCATATCCCTCCCGATCTCCCAACTTCTTTGAAAGCATTCTACTGACTCCGCTCCTGGATCCGGTTTCCAACTGATATATTCTGTTTTCTCCGTATTGGTTCGAGAGGCAAACAGATCCACATCCATCACTCCTAATTTCTTCTCTATAGCCAAAAATACCTCCGTGCCCAGTTTCCAATCGCTTGGGTCCTCCAGTTCCCTTGATAGCTAATCTGCCCGTTCGTTCTTCGTCCCTGCCAGAAATATTGCTAAGATCTGAAGTTTCCGTTTCGCACAAAAATACCAGAGATCCTTCACTATCTCCAATATTTGTGCTCATGCCGGGCTCGACATTTTGTTTAGTTGTGATACTGCTGTGACATTGTCCATCTGAAGATAATATTAACATTTCGAGCTTTCTTCATGAAGGACTTGATGGCCATAGACCCTGCTTTCAACTCCCTGGAATTGATATGTCACGAAATCTCCTCCATGGTCCATGAACCCCCTATTTCTTGATTTTTGGTCCACGCCCCTAGCCGTAATTCGACGCATCGCTGGTTATCACCACTTCTGTCACATTCCTCAATAAGGACCTTCCGTTGGAAACTTCCAAAGACTTTATCTATCACACAGTATATCCCCCTGGCTCGCTGAGTGAGCTCCAGACGAGTTTCGTAAGATTTCCCCGCTGTTATTGCTCTGTTGGCATCCGTCTGCAGGAATCTGAAGGGAAACAGTGCTGTCACTACTGCTAGCACGGTTTATGTTTACGTCCCTAACAGCTGGGTCAATTTTCTGACAGTTGAGCATCGAATGTGCGACATTTCCCTGCAATTCTGTAGTACCTTCTTCGTTTTGGCTGGCGGCTGGCGGCAAGGATATCTCTATTTCTATCGAATTTATAGAGAACCCCAGATATTCTATTTTGGATGCTTATTCTTGGTGTTCCCTGTCACTATATGGGAAACTAAAGCAAGTCGACGAAAGTACTTAATCTGAAATTTGCCTGGCCCAGGCACATCACGGCTTTCTCAATAAATTGGAGGGTGGAATCCAGATCTAGCGACTTATCGCATTTGTTTCTTTTTATAGCATCAGTCTGCGTCCAAATGGCAGACAGGGAACCCATAGTTTTGTTTCCTGATTCTTGGATCCTGACCAAATTCAAATCCTACTTCTAAAAAGCAAGTCACTTCCTATCTTCTTCGAGAACATCCCCCATTCCTCATTTAACTTGGGGGCTTTAAATTCCTCGTTTTCTGGAATTTTGAAATATTCGAGCATCTTTTTCATAATTTCCTCCTTCACGTAGGTGCCAAATTTTGAAAGATTATAGGGCAAAGTAAACGTATCATATAACTACTGGGGATTAAAGTAGTCATAATCCTCATCAGAACTACTACCATCAAAGAAGGACGAGTCGGAGCTTCTAGAATCTCTTTGAAATTTACGCCTTTTGGCTTTATCTTTCTTGCTTTTGCGGGACTTACGATTGCCAATTTTTGCCTACAGGCCGGACAAAGAATGCTTACTCAATGAATCATCATATGAATTATCAGAATTTGAGTCGGCTAACCCCGATGAAGTCAATGGCTTTTTAGCCCTTCGTTTTTTTGTTTGCTTTCCCTTTAGTTTTTCCCACCTTTTGTTCCGCCGATTGGCTACTACTGGAATGGTCATTTGGGACCGATTGGCTACCCTTTTCATCATTGGTGGAGATGTTACCCTCCCCCCCCCAACAATTCTTCAATACCTTTTCCTTCTGTATCTTCCTTTGTCATTACAAAATCCTTTATATAAACACAAATATCCGTTGATTTTAAACAATGTACAAATTGGCGAAGACTTGTTGAGAGCCTAAATACGGAAAAAGAAGTGGCTTTGAAACGAGGCTTCTTGAGAGTGCTAAGAGGGAAAATGCGGTTGTAAGATCTTGCGACAAAATGCGGAATAACATTTATCTGATTCGGATGGAACATGAGTGTTACCCCATTGCTATAAAACAGATAACCTCTGAAAGACCTATCTGTTTATGAAGAAACACAGAGCAGGTATTAGTTGATAAGCGTATCTTCTGGATTAATATCCAGATGTCTCATGAAGCTTTTAGATAAATATCCAGAAGTCTCATGAGACTTTTGAATCTATCTAGAGGTCACAGGGGTAACAGGATATATCCAGAAATTACAAGAGATAACTGCATATATCGAGAAGTCACATCAGATAACTAGGTACATTTAGAAGTCACAGGAGATAACTGGATATATTCAAAAGTCAAGGATATATCCAGAAGCCACATGATATATCCAGAAGATTCAAGAGATAACTGGATATATCCAGAAGGTTTTCTTCACAACCCATACATCAACAGTCATACATCATGAGTCATACAACAACAATGACAAATGTTTGCGCTCATTTTATATCAGTTTGTGATCCTGAGAAGAACCGTGGCTTATTTTAGTTTGTTTTATTTAAAGATGATTCGATGTTCGTGTGTTCTTCTATCTTTGCATTGGTCCTCATTGAAAATGTAGTAGGTGATTAAAACTCCGCAGTATGGACAGGTGGAAAAGTAGTGTCTGTTTTGAGCTGCACCCATGGTGATGTGACAGATGCATGATGTACACGGCATGTGCTTGCATTGGATACTCAGGTCTTCTTTCAGCCACCACCCACATTGCCCACATATGGAGTAGTTATGGAGTAGTAGGCATTGGCGTAGTATATGACCCAAAACATATACTGTTCTTCTTCATGCCTTGAAGGTTGACCACGTTCCAGGCATAAATTGTAGGGTGTAGCTTGCTTGAACTGTACCTCTTCAATAGCCTGCAATCGACATTCTTTCACCACTCTGGAATTGAAGGGGATTGGAGCGCAGTAAATCGCACTTCTTCTGAAATGTGAGTAGGGCTCATATAGGAACAGTCTGTATGAAAATGGTCTTGTAGTTCTGTCTGAGACACTAAATCTTCAACGGAGACGACGCCGTCAAATTGTAAATCAGGAACGATGTGTTCAACCCGCTTGATGGTGAGCTGTTGATGATACTCCCAATCTGTACTTGCTGTAGCCATTGTGAAACGTTCGATGCAGACTAAGAGAACCTGCTCTATATATATATATACGGAATGAGCCACTAACAAAGGGACAATGACTCCCCTCCTAGTTTCGGTATGTCCTCACCCTTACCCCCTCCCGCTCTGGGCGACAGTGTGTGATCATGGGATAGTTTTATGTCTCAGACCAATCTGATCATCTTCCATTTTCGGACCCCTCTCCTCCCCCCTTCCTTCCAGGCTGGACGGTCTATATGTAGGTGCTGAGCCGCCGCCGTCGTGAAATGTGTGTGTGCAGTGATAATGTAAACAGTGCAACCGCATGCTGTAATAAGGCAGCTGTGTAAAAAAGTGACCCAAGTGTCCGCGCTCTTTTTCTACTACAGGAAGCCCGCAATAAGGTTAAGACGCCACAGACTAAAAATTTAAAAAAAATCAAGAAGTGTCCTTTCCCACCTAATGACGTTGGATTAACTTTGGATAGATATGACACCCCAGATAGGTTAAATGTTAGGTTTTGGATGATTACAAAAAATGATTACAAAAAATGATTGGATGATTACAAAAAATATCAAATACACTGAGCTTTCTAGATCTCAGATGCTTCTTGATAATACATCAGCAGCCAATATTTAGCGCTTATTACACACTAATTGCTGGTCCCTAAGTAGCTGATCTTTCCTGAAAGAAAGCAGTAAGAAACGTGTTATTTGTAGCATCTATCGCTGCAAGCGACAGATGTAATACCTGTTCTCTGCAAGCCATAACTGTTCAATTGGCATTGGCATGTGTGAACAGTGCAGTCACATGCTCTTATGAGACACCCTATCAAACCTTTCAAATGCCTGTTTGGTCCTATGTTAAGTTGACGGACCCCATTGTTGTTGTTTTATTAATAATCAAATCATTGAATCAAAACAGCAAAACCAGTACAAAACTAGACCGTTTTCGCTAGTAGCAAAAATTAGACTTGGGGCCACAAAAATGCAATTCGGAACTCTTAAAATTCAGAATTGACCATGAACAAGGAGGTGAAGCTTACCAAGATAACCTCTTACCTTATCTTCTCTTTTAGGCCCAAACGGCGAAAATAAGCTTAAAATAGCACTAATTCTAACCGTGTTTTGAACTTCCGGTTTTTGACCTTGCCTGTGGCCGTATGGTCAAGATCACCAAGGTACCTCTATTATAAGGCTTTTAAGGCTGAAAGGGTCGAAATAACATCAAAATAGATCTATCTCTACCCTTTTACAAGCTCTGGTCAACTCCCGGTTTTTCATCGTCACCATGACCGAGGTGGTCAAGGTCACCAAGGTACCTCTTACATATAGTCTTTTAGGCCCAAAGGGTCGAAATTAAGCTCAAAATCGCTTTATCTCTAATCGCTCTCGAGATAACGATCCATTTTAGGCCCAAAGGGTAAAAAATAACCTCAAAATCGATGTAGCCCTAATCGTTTTGCGGGATAATGGTAAACTTCCGCTTTTTGACTTTGACCATGGCCGAGGGGGTCAATGTCACTGAGGTATTTCTTACATCTAGTCCTTTAAGCTAAAAGGGTATAAAATAAGCTCAAATCACTTTATCTCTAACCGTTTTCGACATAATGGTCAGCTTCTGGATTTTCACCTTGACCATGATCACGGAGGTCAAGGTCGCCGAGGTACCCCCTACATGTCGTCTTTTAGGCCCAAAAGGTCGAAAATAAGCTCAAAATTGCTGACCGTTTCTCTGACTGTTTTCGAAATAATAGTCAACTTCCGGTTTTTGACTTTCACCATGGCCGAGGGGGAGGGGGTATCAATGTGATCGAAGTACCTCTTACATATAGTCTTTAAGCTCAAAAGATCAAAAATAAACTCATAATCGCTCTATCTTCAGCAGCTTTTTAGATAATGGCCAACTTCCAGTTTTTTACTTTGAAGACCACAGAGGAGGTCAAGGTCACCGAGGTACCTCTTTCATGTGGTCTTCTAAGCCCAAAGGGTCGAAAATAAGCTCAAAATTTATTTATATCTAAGCCTTTTATAAATAATATTCAACTTCCGGTTTTTGATTTTCACCATGACCGAGGAGGTCAAGGTCACCGAGGTACCTCTTACATATAATTTATTTGGCCCAAAAGGTCGAAAATAAGCTGAAAATCGCTGTATCTCTAAACGCTTTTGAGATAATGGTCAACTTGTGGTTTTTCACTTTGACCCTGACCGAGGTCAAGGTCACATGTAGTATTTTAGGCACAAAGGGTCGAAAATAGTCTCAAACTCTCTCTATCAGTGAGCCAAATTTTATCGCTGTTTAGCAATTGGGGAAAACCCGAAAGCTGAATTCAGCTTCAGCTTGCACACACATGCTGTAATTGCTCTCTCTGTAGAGATTTGGCCGATCAATACGCCTATGCTGATAGAATAAGAGTGCCTTTAACTGATAAAGCAAAGCGTTTGCCTGCCTTTGGCTTCAGTGGCAAAATTTCAATGTCCATTTTTACATATTAAATGTTAATTAATTTCTTAAAAAATAAGCTGGACCAACTACACATCCTACATTATATCTCTGCCAAATTTGGTCGTCTAGCTCCAGCAGTCTCAAAAGAGTTCGGGAGGCAAGGTTTTCATATTTTGAATTTCCATGTCCATTTTTGGATATAAAATGTTAATGAATTTCTTTAAAAATCGAGCTGGACCAACTGGACGTAATATACTATGTCTCTGCTAGTGTTGATCGTCCTAGAGGAGTTCCCGTGAAAGGTTTTGGCTGAAAAAGGAAACAAACGGAAACACTTTTTCGAATCGTACGAATTAAAAAAACTAGGGGATAAAAAATCCCCAAGCTTAACAGTTTTAACATAACCCAAGGGCAACCCCAATTTACGCTTCAAGGGGCGCAGTAGTACACAACAGTATTCATAACCGTTTGTCAGTTGTTATGGATCAAACTTTTTATTAATCGCTCATGGAAATACATACGATATTGTACATAGAGTATGAGTGTGAGTGTGAGATTAAATAACATTATTATTACGTCAAGCTAAATTGATTCATGTATAAACAATGTTGAAAACGTTTAACAGCTAAAATATAAAACATTGTGGCATTTTAAACGTCAGTGAATGCAGTAAAAGCAGGATAGTGAATTAAAATTATTGTAAAATATAATGTGAATAAGCCACACCAAGTTATAATAGGACAGAGCTTCTTTTTTATGCACATGCTAGGCATGTATTTTATCTGTACTATTTGACCTCAGTGCAAATACAAACCTAGCTGTTACTGATAAACAGTACCACATGGTTCTTAGCACATGCTAGATACCTATATATTTCTTGTTTTTTATTATCACTTCATTCCAGTGCATGCTTTTAATTCATACATCAAAGCAACTGGAGTGACAATTTTTTTTGCTGCTGTTTGGGAGAAACCTATATTCTTTTATGCACTGATCAAATAATTACTAATAAACTAATCTCAATATTAGCATATCAGTTGACAATAAAAGTATAAACTATACTAAAGAATTTATCAGTCTACGGATGAGAACAGAGACAGAAAAGAAACAGAAAAAAGGGAATTTACTATAACAACTGTTCAAGTTTTTCCAACGATCTGCATTTAGGTAAATTCCTTTTGTTTAGGATACGTTCGAAATATACTTTCGATGTTGAAAATTAAAGGTATTCAATAAAATACACCTCTCTACTTATAACATTGCAACGATGAATAAATAATCTTGCTTGGAGAAGAATGAAATCAACCATATAACTGTTGTCTCCCAAGTTATCACTTCGAATGATACCTAATAATTTCATTCTGTTTGACAATGAGATATTGTCGTTTATCATAATGTTATTATTTATGAAATAGTGATTTGTTTTAATGCTTCTAAAAGGGCATAAAATATTGAATTTATATGTAACATTCTTTTAATTCAGTGAGAGCATATTATTTTATCTTGTTGTATTAAACAAAGCTGACAGGTGAGTAGCTTTCTTTAAAAATTTTTTAAAAGTGAGAATCATTTCTCGACCTGGTTCTTCCCCCTTTTACGTCATAGAAAAATTCCTTTCGCAGAATGGCCAACCAATAACAGATTGTTGCACTTATTTTATTTTATTTTTTGAGTCTAGTATTTAGATCATTGACTTTCTTCCCAATACTTTTTCTTACTTTAGATTGTAAACAACAAAAATTATAATACACCTACAGTAGTGGTAAACACCACATTGTCCTTGTTGTCGCCATTGTTTTTGTGGTTGTTCGTTCCTTGTTGTTGCCATTGTTGTTGTTGTTGCCACTGTTGTTGCCATTGTTGTTGCCATTGTTGCCAATGTTGTTGTTGCAAATGTTGTTGCCATTGTTGTTGTCATTGTTCTTGTTGCCATTGTTGTTGCTGTTATTGTTGTTGTTGTTGCCATTACTGTTGCCATTGCTGCAATTGTTGTTGTTGTTTTCATTATTGTTGTGGCCATTGCTGTTGTTGTTATGTCCATTGCTGGTGCTGTTGCTGTTGTTGTTGTGGTTGTTGTTGTTGTCATCATGTATATTTACATTGAAAAACTTTTTTATCATTTGAAAAGTGGATGTAAAATCAAAAGGATGTATGAATGCAGCATTTGTTCGAAATCTTTCGATTGGCCAAAAAGTATTAAAAGACACTTAATGCATGCACACACTTCAGAAGTGCATGGAGAATGGGAGATGGAGATGGAAAACCGTATAAAAACACCTTTCACTTTAGTTAAGTCATCTATTTAACGTCAACATGGCTGAAATTAATGCACGTGTAAAGAATGTGGTGCGTTATGCAACAGCGAAGAGGCTTTTCCACGCATACGAAGCAGTGTGGCGGGGTGACGATGTCAGCAGTTCTGGCAGTGAGTCAGAAACTGACTGAAAGTGAGTCAGAAATAGACTCTGTTTGGTATGATATGGTTCAAGAAGTATATGATGACCATGATGACAAGGGCATAAAGATTGATGACCTTCGACCAGTTTATGAGCGTCGACTAAAACAACTGTTTATGAGGCTATTCAAACATACCCAACGGCTGGTACAAAGTGAACATTATCAAAATATTTTAGAAGACTTTAATTACTTTGTGGATGAAAAACATTATGAGTATTCAAAGGCACTAAAGGCGGCTATAAGAAAAAACACTGCATTCTTTGAAGAGCTTCTAGTTAAGGAGGAGGATGCTGACAACAGCAATGAAAAAAGTGACAAGGATGAGGACAGTGAGATGAAACAGTGAAATGGATGAAGAACAATAGACTTATTTGAGTAAACTTAAATAAAACTATTCAATATATGTTTGGCTTTTGATGTATAAACACAGTTTCAACGTTCTTCACATATGAAATCGAAAGAAGCACAAAGCCGATTTTTTATTACAACTGAGATCTAGAAAGTTAAGTGTATTAGATATTTAACTAAATGCCATAAATGATTTGCAACGCATATCATTTTTAATCATGTAAAACCTAACATTTAACCTATCTGGGTGTCATATCTATCCAACATTGGTCCAACATCATTAGGTAGGGAAGGACATTTGGATTTTTCATTTATTTATTTTTTTGTCTAAACCTTATTGCAGACTTTCAGTAGTAGATAAAGAGACCGGACATCTGGGTCACACTTTTTGCTCAGCTGCCTCATAACAGCATATGGTTGCACAGTTTACATTATCACTGCACATACACATTTAACGAGGGCAGGACAAGATCAGACTAGAGGGAGTCATTACGCCCTTGTTGGTGGCTCATTCCGTATATATATATATATATATATATATATATATATATATATATATATATATATATATATATATATATATATATATATATATATATATATATATATATATATATATATATATATATATATATATATAGAGAGAGAGAGAGAGAGAGAGAGAGCATGTTCACTAGTGTTTCGCAATAACTACAGCAAGTACAGATTGGGAGCTCACCATCAAGCAAATTTAACCCATCATTCAAGATTTACAATTTGATGATGTCATCTCTAAGTGTCTCAGGCAGAACTATAAGATCATTTCCATACAGGCTGTTTCTGTATGAGTTCTACTCACATTGCAGTAGAAGTGAGATTTACTGCGCTACAATCACCTTCAATTCCAGAGTGGTGAAAGGATGGCGGTTGCAGGCTATTGAAGAGGCACAGTTCGAGTAAGCTGCATGCTACTATTTATGCCTGGAACGTGGTCACCCTTCAAGGCATGAAGAAGAACAGTATATGTTTTAGGCCATATACTAAACCAATGCCTACTACTCTATAACTACTCTATATGTGGGCAATGTGGGTGGTGGCTGAAAGAAGACCTGAGTACCCAATGCCCACACCTGCCGTCTACATCATGCACCTGTCACATCACCATGGCTGCTGCTCAAAACAGATACTACTTTTCCACCTGTCCAGACTGCGGAGTTTTGACCACCTACTGCATTTCAATGGGGACCACCGTAAAGATAGAAGAACACACGAATATCGAATCATCTTTAGATAAAACATTTGACTTATTGAATCATTCAATACATTGAACCATTAACTTCACTGATTCGCAGTTGAGAGCATATGTGTTATCATGCGTGTCCAAAAAATTCGACGTAGATATTTTGTGGGCTACGCTCGGTTCGAGCCGAGTTATATTTCGTTGAAAGGAAATTGGGTGGGGCGGGTACCTCTCATTCAGTAATCTGTGTTTCCCACAAAACAGGAGGGGGTTTCGAAACTACACTCTGTCTCAATCGCATGAAGTTGACTATAAAATTGCACACACGCACACACACACACATACACGTGCACACACACACAAATATATTTCAGTTGTAAAAATTTTCGTATGCTTGCTAGCTTTGTATATAATCATGGATATATAATTTGTTGAAATGGATTTTGTAAAATTTTGGCACTCCATGTTTAGATAGTACAGTATACAAGGTGGGTTCATTTGGTTAAAAGGAAAGGTATTTCGAAACTCGTCATATCGCATTTTAGGTCTTAAACTCAAGAAAGCGCTCAGAAACCAATTTCTATGTTTGCAACATCTCCTGTTTCCACCCACAGACCGTAAGTGGCGGCGTATTATAAAACCAATATAAGTGACAAGAGTGTGGCCAGAAGAACTAGTTGGTTAGTATGACGTCAAAATACATTTGCCAAAAAGGTGGCCCCAAAATTAGTAAAACAAGTATTTTTTTATTTTAGCCACCTTTTTTGCGCAAACGTGACACGTTTCTTGGTGGTTAGATTTAGTTTTGTTTCTTTGTCCTATTTCAAATTCTAAAAAGTTTGCCATTCTAATTTACACTCTAATTTACAGACCAGAGAAATGTTGTACTTGAAAGCGAGTTTTTTTTCAAGCCATTTTTGATCAGATTTAATCAAATGTGTTTAAGACTACATATAATTGTTGTAGATATCCAAGGGGGGGGGGGTTATTAAGGACTTCATCAGTGTCTGCAGAGAGGAATGGCTTCATTTTATGAGTTTGACACTACACAGAGGAAGGGTCCGGCTGAGAGAAATAAAAGTCGGAATAAATATTAATTTACATGTTTGTATTAAATAGACGGATTGGATTTGTTGCAACATGTATAGATTGCGTTGCAACGAGTATTATTGATCTGAACGTTGAAATGCAGTTGCCAAATCTCATTGACCGCAGATTTTCACCAGAACAAACATTATGTAGAAAAACTGAAGTGAACTGAACTGAAGCACCAATGCTTTCTCTACCACTTGCAACCCCATCAACAACATCACGGCCAGGAGACGGTGTGTAAATAAGGACATTACAAGCAACGTTATTGCGTAAACAGAGCAAGTTCTTTTATCAGGCAATATTTGACCAACATGTTGAAACTACAGATCAGTTAAGCGTACAGAAGTGAATAAAAATCAGTTAGCAACATGACTCGTGTTCACCAACTAGAAACGCAACAAAAAACAACTAACCGCAACATTTTACATATGTGTTCGTTATATTATATTCCTGTTCTATGTCACATAAATTAACAAACTTTAATTGTTAACAAACTGTTGATTCTCTTACCATTCTGTATCACTTTCATTTATTTCAATGCTTAACTCCTCTCTACATCCAACCATTATATATATATATATATATATATATATATATATATATATATATATATATATATATATATATATATATATATATATATATATATATATTTATATTTATATATATATATTTATAAGCTCAGCTTTCTAGATCTAGCAATGATAATATATATGTTCTGTTTTTTTTAAATTGTGTCTTTTGTTAAATACAGTGTTTCGAAATGACAACACCTGTGAGTATTATGTTATTGTAGTCAAGGATATATTATCGCATGATGGCACATAGTAGCAAGTTCATATGTGAGTGGGTACCCTTGTGATATCAATACGATTCTATAGAATTTTTAAACTATAATTTATTTCTCATAACAAGTAGGTTCTGCATCAAATTATCAAATGAGACATAATAAATCGATACACATATATAAATTTAGGATGTATTGAATTATTTACTTATGTGAGGAAAATTGACTTGAGACTGAAAAGTTTAAACCACTACATTAGATCACAGCATATTTACTTAACAGCAGTACGGCTTATGCTTCATGTAATAGCTGCAGATTTGCAAAATATCCGAAATAATTATGCAGTTAAATCACTGCAAAGTCAAACCATCGAAACATTATAAAAGACAACCAGCAAATTTCGAACATCGAAAATAACATATAATTAAAAACAGACTAAGGTTCTTATTGCATGAAAATCTTTTCAATATACAAGGAATATTTAAGAGCCACAAATCAAAGTAATGTGACTATATGGTGTTGAATAAATGTAAAATTTAACACTTTCTCTTAATATCAAACGAGTAATATAAAAAATATTTGTTTGTGTTACTTTTCACTAAAATTCAATCCTGTTTTGAACGTATTGGTATCGAATGTGTAGCCAAAGAGTTTCATATCATCCTCGTACCTTTTCATCAAAGAAGACAATTGGTTTTTACTTAACTCTTTGTATTCGGGAAGATATAGCTCTACTTGTGATAACTTTTTAGGCGCACGTCTTCTTGAATTAATTTTAGTTCGATTTACTAAATGGTTCTCAGGCCACCCTAAATACTGCAGAATTGGTCTAGAATCCTTTGCCATTTCTTCGAAATAAATAATATAATCATAGTTTACAGAACACACTTTACAGACATGTGCATAGGTATCCCAATGCCGATCGTATAAAAAACTGTGTGGAATGCTGATATTTGAAGTTAAAAAAGTAACAAATTGACTCAACGATAGTTCTTTGACAGTTGTGTTGAACATGTTGGTAATATATTTCAAAACTTGCCCATAGGGACCCAGGTTGCTTTGTCTATCGACGATATTATAATATGCTGATAACACTCGATCCAATGGATGGCGGACAACTAAAAACTTGGTGTATGTCGAATACTGCTGACTGTAGTTCTTAGTGAGTATTATTTGTGCTTGATCCAATCGACTGGTGTGTACAGCTATAAATCCTTTAGTTATCGATTCATATCCCAGATTTGCATCACTAAGTATGGATGTCCATGTAGTACAAGCTACTTTTGATATTTGGCAATAAAACGCTCTTCGTTTGTTGTTGATTAAAAATCGAGATGGAGGTTTTCCCAAGTCTGATGAGGAAATTCTTAAACTTTTGCAAATTCTGTTAATGCGTTGAACTCGTTCCTCGTATGGCAATAAATCTTTGGCAGAATTCAACACAGGCGACAGTTTTACAATCTTTATTCTGTTATTGTTATTAAATTTTTCACTTGCATTTAATCTACGAAGAAATTTTCCAGACATATTTAATGAATCGGTGTGATGAATCACAATGTTTTGTGTGGAGTACCTTTGCTTGTCTGCAAACAAAATTTTTTATTATATATGTAAATTTGCGAATTTAAAAATGAAACGTTTTTGAATGTATTTTGTATAAAGTATGTAAGTTTCAATCGCTTATGACAATAGAAACATCTGTAACATCAGAAATGATTGCCAAATAATATCGTTACGTTTAATATTTTTAAACTTAAATTCACTGGTCTCATTGCCGCCTGGCTGAAGTAAAAGCAACCACAGTACAGAACGGTAGAAACCTTATGTACAAGCTCTTAAGTCGGCTGATACATTAGTATGTGTAAGGCAATCAAGAATAAAAAGAACTCTTTAGCACTGGAGTGAGTTGAACTTTAAATTATATTTATAGTAATACGTTGACCGGAAAAAATATTTCGTAACTATACGGCTAACAGTCTATGGCACTGTATTAATCTGAATTCAAACATATTCTGTTCTGTTGCATTGCTATCGTTAAATCGTATTATTAATCTTTCACTTCTATTAACATCTGATTACTGCAATAAAAATTTATATTACAGTTTATTTTTGATTGATTTTCTAACACTTACCAAATGTAAATGCAATGTAACTGGATGCTGAAAAGAGCATAATTAAACTACACAAAACGAACGTGAACTGCTTGTTATTCTTAAACTGATCCATTTTATTACACATAAAATTTTTGTAATGAAATAATCATTCCGCTGAACAGTCGTTTGAAAAGTGTACTATGTGGCTTTCAGCATACAAAGACATAACTACAGGGTAGTATGCTTTTTCTTGGTCTAACATTTGCACTTATTGGAATAACCAAGACTATTATTTGCTGTAATACTATGTAATGTAAACATGCCAGTCCGACAAGGTTAGGGCTTATATCAGGCCAATGCACACAATGGGCAAGTAAAGTCAACATCAATTATGTGTGAGCCGAATTCAGCTTGTGGAAAATCTATGGCTTTATTATAAGTAAATTGGTGATTTTATGTGACGCTTCAAGCTTGGTTAGTTGCATAAATATGTAAGATCAATGATAAGTGTACTGATGGGCTTTAATGCATTGATTTCTTATTTGTCCTTCACCTTTCGTGGCTTAGTATCAACCGGTAAAGTGATCATACTTGGTCAAGCGTATCACAGCGACATATTCAACAACTGTAAATTCGCTTCATGTGGAAACAAAGTGGATTCTAGTTTAACCGGTTCCAGTTCTAAGATGTTACCTAGCCCATTTTTTGCTTAGGTTGCTCAACCACCTTGACCAGGCTGTTACTGCAGTCTTTCAGATTGCGTTGATTCACCTACATTCAAGCGCTATTGATCATCCCTGATATGAGATGACGCATCTCTTGCGTCACGGTCTCACAACACCGACATGTTCTTTTTGACCTAATCTCATTCAGGAGCAATGCTTTGATGAATCTTTTAAAATCGTTCTTTACTTTTGTTACTTAAGATTCTTCAAAGGAAGTGAATGGTAACAGCAGAATCGTTGATTTTTTGCCACGTATCCTAATGTTGCCAAGAACGCCAGATTTTTAATCAACGACTGATCAGTAAGCACATAAAATTATACGAAACTATATTTTAACAATCTGATTTTTTATTTTTCCTTCTTATGTATAAGGAGTACATTGTTCATAACATTTCGTATATTATCTTGATTAAATATTTTGAAAATTTTCAGTCTACTATTTTAACGAGTAGTTATGAACACTTGGCACGTCAAAGACTTGCAAAAAGTATATTGAAGTGCACGGGCCAACGTTTCGGACATTTCTGCGATCGAAACGCAATCACAAAAACGTGAAAACGCGAAAAGAAATGAATTGCCTACCAAGAAATTCAACGCGTTAGAGCTTCAGCAATATTTGCAAATGCATTGTCATTCCAGCAATACGGGGACCATTTTTGCTAAAAACACCAGTAATAGGGAGACCAAAAATTTAAGGAGACCAAAAGTAGGTCTCCTTAATTCTTAGCGTGTTTAAACGTTATGAAACTCAACAGTAAACAAAAAACGAATGATTCTATAGCATAGTGAATATAGTATTTTTGTTTTAAAATTAAATTTGTGTGTTGTCACTTGATTACAAGCTAGAAAACATATATTATTTATTCCAAATGGTCTCCCTAAGTGCTATATTTAAGGCATGGTCCCCCTATTGCTGGTTGCAGATCTATATATATATATATATATATATATATATATATATATATATATATATATATATATATATATATATATCTTTATATAAAGAGAGAGAGAGGGAGAGAGAGAGAGAGAGAGAGAGAGAGAGAGAGAGAGAGAGAGAGAGAGAGAGAACGAGAGAATCAAGCTTGTGCACTTCTGTCAAACCTGAGCTATATGTGGTCAGACACATAGTGTATGCAAATGATTTTATAATATGTCATTATATTACAGATTTTTTTAAACATTTCGTTTTCTATATTAGTTCTAAATTCACATTTGCATTTTAAGTCATCTGTTTTTATAAAACTTCAGTCTAAATGTCTAACACCTGTATTAGAACATTTGTGACATGGATAATTTTTAGTACCGCTAGCTTTTCACTAATCGCTATTGTGTCGTCCATACTGAGGCTGAAACCCCCTCATTTTGCCGAAGTTTTTCTGAAAGCTTTCGAATTGTTGATGTCCGTGATTTGTTCAATGGTGTTACTTTTACGTGAAACTACATGCTTTTTCCTTGCAAAATGATATTTTTGGGTTTCCGTTTTGTAAAACTTCTATATTTTTAAGCCCAGATACAAAGGAAAACGGATGTAGTTTGTTTGAAAAGTTCCTTCAAGATAACATATTATAGGACAGTAACACTGTGTCATCCGCTGGCGTACGAAACTTTACTTTACAATCTTTAATGTTAGCGCCTTATTTATTTCATTGTTTTAATTAAAACCACAAACACAAAGCCAGAATAAATATGGAGGTAGGTAGATTGTCACAAGGTCAAACACCAGTAGACGTCTTGAAATATTTACTTAAAATTCCTTTCTTTGAACTAAAAATTGCAATATCTGTTTTTCCTAATGTTCTGTCCAAAATTACTTTCCTGCAAACGTCTATCAGTAAATGTTGGAAAGCTAAAAGTTCTTCCTTTTTACCTTATGACCAATCAGTTGATCGATGATATTCTATGTGATGTAGTTAACATACTTTGTGTAAGTTCATTTGCTATTACAAAAGACATATGATTAGTATTCTATAAGAGAAATTTTGTACTTGGTGTGCGGAGAACCCCCCCCCCCCCCCCCCCCACCTGGACTCTCAGTATTCTGTACATCTGAGAATAGGCTAGAGGAAATAATAAGGTAATTTAATGTTAAATAAATGAAAGACTAAATCTTCTCAACTACTACTTTTGGGTAAATGATTTTTATTCAGCAAACGTCGGTGAGCCTAAAATATACAGAATATCAGAAATTTTTCTCGAGAAATTAATTTGTTGAACCAGGAATTCATGCATTTTGGGACAGGTATGATAACACTTATTAGCAAGTGGCCCTAAGGTTTCACCTCTGACATGTTATCCTTACACATTCGACATGTAGCATGGCAGATAAAAACAAAGAAAGCATCTATCAAATATAAAGGTTTTTCAAATGGAACAGCTACACTGATGTAAGTGTGCGCTGATATTCCAGTTTTCAACTAAATTAACCATAAACCATTTAAATAGAAATAACATAACGTATAGAAATAGCAGTAACGCGATGTTTTAGACGTAGATACCATAATCAGACTGACTTCTATGCAGCAAAATTAAATAATTGATGAGAAAAATGTAAACAAGTTATATTTATGCTAATTCTGTCTCATACATAAAGGTTTTTGTTTCATTAAGCAAACGTGGAATAACTGCAATAAAGTTCCCTACTCTGATAATGTTCTGTAAACAAATACACAAACCTTCTAAATATGTTACAAAGAGAAGGTGTTTGAATAGCATTGAAGGAATGAGAATCGATTTATCTACTTAAAATCGTTCTTTTATTATTGATTCAATGTCTCTCGAAGTACTGGTGTTTATCATGTAAGAAGTAATTTGTTTTGTAATTGATCTAAAATCAAGTAACATTTAAGATTTATCGCCTATAATAAATATAAATGATCACATACGATATCTGCTTGCCATTTTCTTTTCTTTTTTTTACAATTTAGAGGTACTGCTCTGTTTTTGAAGTGCTGATTGAAAGTGAGCATGAGAAACAACACTATCTTTCTTCTTGATCAACCATGCTGGAACTCATTATATGCAGAGAAAACACAATAATATGACCTGTGAATATTTTTTGAGATAGTGACTGAAGATAAAGCACTCTTTTAGTTGATCAGTTTATTTTTATGAGGAAGAATAGCCGATAATTAACACTATGCAATGTGTAAAACTAAAAAAGTTTAAAACATGAATATATAGTAGTTCGAAAGGATAACAGAACGTAACGAAGACTTTTGGCGTTGACGGTGGACTGCCTTGTTATAGTAAACAAATAAGAGTATTTACAATATGATATCATTTAGTACTGGGATATCACTATGTTTTGCACTATGCTTTCTATACATTATTTTGCACTTTGCATGTGTTAAGGGTAAGTAAAATTCCGAGCAAAGTGAATCACACTTAATTAAAATATATTTAGTGAATATGTGTTAGTTGCTGTTAAAGTGCAAATAGTGCATTTCTGATATAGTACGCATTATCTGAAATACACAGTTCATTTAAAAAGATGCAATGGTGCAACTGTCTACCTTTTGTTTGTTTGTATACCCTGTTTTGTTCGAAACGTTTTTGAGATGTTTGTTTATATTTCGTTTAAACAATCATTTAAAATAATGTACATTATGAGATATTTCCGTTATGTTACATACGGTTAATAGGAATCCGCGGCCGGACGACCACAGAAAGGACTACGACATTTGATAATTTTGCTAAAATGCGACAAAAAGGACAAATTTTAATTTTTCGGTATTTATTTTAAAAATTCAACCATAAAATTTTTTCATACCTGAGATGCTCGCGCGATAGATTAAACATACATTCGCGAGGAATCCACATGTTTTTTTTTATACTTTTGATTTAAAATTTAGTTTAATCCGCGAATCCACACCTTATCCGGTTCCTCAGTCTTATGGATTAATTTAATAGTATTATAGGGTTGTATTTGCTTTTGATTGAAAGGAAAGAGAATGCTATTATTGAAATGTCAATCCAAAATGCGGTATTTTGCGCATCCACATCAAGGTAAAGTATAAATACGCATCCATTTGAGAAAGAACAGTATAGTTTCAGAGACAATGGAATCGATAAAGAAAGGAAAACCAAGACTTTTGCTTGACAGTTACATGTACCACCAAAGACCTGCAGCCAAGCGGCATATCATATGAAAAAGTTGTCAGGAGGCAAACCGCTTGCCAGGGATCTTTGAAGACAACATCAGACAACACGAATCCGAAATTGGTTCGGAAGCAAAACCATGATCCAAATTTAGACGAGGTGAGAATATTTTTTAATATTGCTGGGCAGTTTTGCCAATATTTGGGATGGGTCTAGCCGATTTGGATTCTTATTCAATGATGTTATATTACTGGTATATTTAATTCTGCATGTTGCAGACTGACGCCACAAAGGCCACGATTGAAATTAAAGAACTGGCGGCACGAAGAGAAGGATCGTTTTACCTGACCAACGCCAGACGAGCCGAAATCGTCGGTCCGCTACTCGGCCGCTTTGAAGTGAGTGATTTAACGACAATGCGCCAAGCACCCTGCGGAGAACGACCTAGTGATTGAGAGTAAATGGTCTGAGACTTTCGACGAGATGCCTCAGCGGTTCCTGGTATACAATAACAGCGGTTCCTGATATGCAATAACGGACAAGATGCTGATTCCCGATTGCTCGCATTTGGATCACCCGAAAGCTTTCGATACCTTGCAAACGGGGACCTATGGTTTAGGGACATAGACTTCGCCGTGGCTCGCCATGGTATTTCCGCAACTCTACATCATCCCGCAATCCCATCGGCAATACGGCTGTATCTACGGTTTACGCCATCATGCATAGCCAGTCACAGGGAGCATTCGAGCAATCCTTGCCGCGTGAAAGGAAATGGAGCTGTTCCCAGATCCCGCAACTGTCCTGTGTGATTTTGAACAGTCAGTCATACGCGCTTTAGCAGAGGTGACGGACCGGGGTATCGACATTCGTGGTTGCTTTTACCACCTCACACAAGCAGCCTGGAGGAAGATTCAAGAATTCCACTCCACCGAGCAAGTCAGGACTTTTTTGCGAACAAATGGATCGCTTGGCATTTTTGCCGCTGGACGACCTGGAGCTCGGACTTGAACACCTGAGAGAAAACACTCCAGAAGGAGCCAAACCTTTGCTGACGTATTTCGCGGCAAAATACGTGACCGGTACCTTCAGGCGGGCGAACGATAATCGAAATGACGCTGCTGCGGTTCGCATTAGAGTATTCCACCGTGTTTTCCCCCGAACCTATGGAACTTGCATGATGCCACCCTTCACGATGAGCCACGCACAGATAACAAGTGTGAAGAGTGTAATACTCGCTTCACACACATTGTAGGTTATACGCACCTCTTGATGCTAATACAGGCTCTGATGCAAGATGACTGCACCGCCAGATCTCTTATCGCACAGGACCAAAATGGAGACCCACCCTGAAAACGAGTCCGAAGAGAATATGCTAACCTACAACAACGTCTGGCTCAGCTCTGCCTCGACCGCGCTGCAGGCAGAAAAACCGTTGCAGAGGCTTTGCAAGGATTTTGCTACAACATCAGGTGTCAATAGAGAAAATCAGGAAGGAGACGAGTGAAAACCCTGGAACCAAAATTCACGGACACTTCCTGATTAACGTTATAAGCATGTAAATACGTAGTATCTGGTAGTGATCTGGTTTTGAAGACTGTGTATCAATAAAATTGTGCTTTGTGAACTGGATTTTGTCGAAAATGTATCAATAAAATTATGGTTTATGCTTATGTAAGAATGGCACATGTTTTTTATTCTTCGTCACTTTTGTCGCACTTAGAAAAAGTCCCAAATGTTGCCGTCCCTTTTGTCGCCGTTCCTTTTGTCGCATCTCTTATGCCGCCGTCCCTTGTGTCGTCATCCCTTTTGTCGAGATACTGTTTAATAAGTATAAAGATACAAAGATAACAGAAGTCAGTCTTACTTCGCGAAGCGAATTATAACGCAGTAATCGTGGCTTAGCAGCCCATCAGTTTACACACTGTGACACAATATTGTTCACGTATTATAACAGCGAGAAATCACAGGAATCTAGCAGTTTATTTATGCACTTTTTAGAAGGGTAATAACACCAGTACAATGCTTTTTATGTCCAACTGTTAGATTTTAATACAAAATATGCTCAAATATCTTTATAATCACCTGAGAAATCTTCTGGATTGAATGTATCAATTTGTGTAAATAGCATTTTGCATTAAATAGAGCATATTACTTCTCATAGTAAGCACCCATTTCTCCCCTGCCACTGTCATTGCTTAAAAACATTTTTAAATTGATACTGTCTTTATGCTTTAAACTTCTGTGGATTACTATTAGAGTTGTGTCCTCTAAGTCTTTGAACGACAGTGGTGTAGTAACAGCTAGACCTTTGTTTTAAATTTTGATTACTTTTATATGAATAAAATTTAATAACTGTTCATTAACAAATAAACATTTTTAAAGTTAAATTTAGACTGTTATACCATCTGTGGGTCCGTTTGTATTAAATAAGTTGTTCATGTTGACAAATATTCCGCAGAAGAACTAAGTTTAGGCATCGTCACTGATTAAGGCTTTATCTAAATTTACCTGCTAGGGAATATTACGATGACATATAATTATGCAGAAGTGATGACTGAGTATTTATGTTAATCTATTTTTAGTCTGCTTCGCAAAACTAACAGCACTTCGGATTACATTTCAATACTAGAGCCAACAGCCAAGCACTGTTGATGACCCTTCATACCTGTCCTTTGTAATGTTTGTTTCAGAACTGTCCATCACAAGCATCTTATCTCACAGCTTCAGTGATGAGTCACAGAAACATGTAGATAACAGTGGAATCACACAAGTAACACTGCCAAATAAAGGATTAAACGGCCGCCACGATGTTCAGTTTCAAGAAAAAATGGCATATAATTTTACTCAGAGTTTTGCACAAAGAAACAGAACCAAACGAATAAAATACACATGTATGGCTTTGTATAACAATAGCATGCCGCCTCCACAGCAACCACGATTCTACATAAACAAAAGAAAAAAAGTGTTTTATTGCCAAATTTCAAAGGTAGCCTGCACCACATGGACATCATTACTAACAGATGCTAACCTTGGTTATCAATCTTTAGGAAAACGATATATGGGAGTGTTTTCACCAGCTCGTCTGCATAAGGCAAACATTCTGTTTACAAGAAACTACAGTCGGAAATACGACAACTTTACTAAGTTTCTTGTCGTCCGTCACCCGTTAAGTAGACTTTTATCGGCATATTATAACATTGTGGACAGACAGAGTAATCTGGGGCCCGGAGGTAGAACCATCAGATCAATCACGTCCAGGTTTAATACAAGCACTAAGCAATTAACATTTAGTCAATTTGTGGAGTATTTAACTAGTTCTAATGCATATATTAATGACAGACACTGGAACAGCTTCGATCGTCTTTGTAATGTATGTGAAATTCAGTACGATCACGTGATTTATTTTGAGAAAATGGCAGAAGATTCAAAGCCTGTGTTAAATGCTTTAGGCTGGCCAGAGAATTATTTAATGAATAAAGAAACTATTAATGCACGCAGAAAAGCACCATTGAAGTATGGCGCATTTACGCTGTTTCTCGAAGAATATAAGGAATTGAGTACAGATTTGCTGAATAATTTGCTGAAAAGATACGATAACGACATGAAACTTTTTGGATACATATTTCATGTTAAAAATTTTACCACTGGTCTAGATTTTAATTTTAATCCAGGACTGGAAATAAAATAATACTTAATTAAATTAATTCGTTTGAAATATTATTGTTGGTGCTTTAAGCAATCAATTTATTTTTTGTAGTGAACTAATGTAAATGTTACAACTTTTGCGGTATCAAAGAGGCATAAAAGCTTTGCAATGTCCTGTCTATTAATCCGTTTGTTTGCCTGTTCTGCTATCTGTCAATTCACCCATCAATACCTCAAACAGCCATTGATACAGCAATTCATACAGCCATTCATCCATCCATTCATTCACTTTTACACATATACTGTACATCTATAGCAAAACAGAAACCAGTAAAATACTAGTGCTGCCAGTGCACACAAAAATAAGAATACAGGTTTATATTACACACTTTCAATCGATACCTACTTACTTTCTTGTTTTTATGAACAAACACACATGTCTAGCCGACTAAATCCATAATTCCCCCATCTTTTTCCTTTTTTACTGTAGGCCCTTCTTATTCAGCTCTGAAGCTCTGAAGTTGGTCACTGAAGTAGTTTTACTGTACTTGCATTTGTATCTCGGTCTGGAAGTTGGTCCAGACTGGCAGGTTTTATCGTACGTCTTTTTACCCGAATCTGGAAGGGTTACCACAAACGGGTCTTACATTACATCCTTTTATCCAGATCTTGAAGGTGGTCTGGATTTATTTTGCCAACCATCACCCCCACCCCTCTCCCAACTATCTAATGTAAGTACGACTGTTAATGCAACACTAATCCTTTTACCTAAGGTAACAGTAACGGTCTGTGCCCTAATATATACTACCTTATTTTCGTATATTCTCCCGGCCAAAAAAGCACTAGAAAGGCTTTCTTCAAAACTGCCCGTCAGATGACGCACCTCGGTGGGAAAAGAGGTCAGAACATTTTGGTACCAAAATAGTGAGTTGCTTCTCATAACACAAGATATTAGATGACCCGCTTTAAGAGCGAAAAATGCTTCCGGGTACTGCAAACAATGCTAACAGATACAAAATAGCTCCCATATATGGAACACTTTGGCAACCGAATCAAGTATGCGGCGACAAAAATCAATAGCTAAACGTGTTCAGACCTAAAAATACGATACTGGCATTCCATGACCTCGTAGATAACGACCTCATCACGTACCAAAACTGACACTGACCCAGGACTGAGCGGCATGTTACGTAATAGCCATAATTGAGAAACGCACAAAAAGCTGAACTTCTGGCAATAACAAATAGCAATGGATCGGCAGTAATACTGTTGCTGTTTTGAAGCATTCTAAAGAATGCCGGAATACTCGAGAATCTTCCGGAAAACGCTGAAATCCTCAGGGAAGTTAACAACTATGCTTAGCTAACAAAGTTGACCTTTATTGATTTTCTATACGGATTACGGATACGTGCGACTTATCCGAGGAATAACTACACCAAGTTTAAAGTCGATCTGACTTTCCGCGATCGAGATATTTCGCTTAACAACAGATAATGTTTTACGTAATGATGCTATTCTTAATTTCACTACACGAGCCAAAGTTGAAACAGTCATTTGACTGAACCAAGGAATATCCATATAAAATTTTAAGTCGATATGAATTTCCGTCAGATCATTTTGGACCTACCAAGCATTAATCTCACCAAGTTTCAACTTTCTTTGATGTTCATCGGTTGAGAAATTTCGCACATAATTTTTACGCTGTGACGTCATACGTCTGTCCTAATCAAGCGACGTACGTTGTTGTTGTTGTATTGTTCTTTAGATCCCTTTCAACTGCTATGGTCATATGGGGATCCCCCTGCCACATTATACTGAAATGGGGCATTCCAGCCCTCCTTCCAACCCTTACATGTGGAGTGCCTCACAGGGTAGCAAGGAGGAGTCCCAATTTTAAAGTCTTAGGTATGACCCGACCGGGGTTTGAACCCACGATCTTCCAGTCTCGAGGCGGACACTCTAACCACTAGGCCACCGAGACTGGTGAGCGACGTACGTGAAAAGCTGACAGAACCGCCGGCTGACCACAGGAATACCCATATAAAATTTGAAATCGATACGATTTTCTCTTATAGAATTATTTTGCACACAAGATCTTGCTCAAAATACATTCATACTTTACACGATGACGCCATATGCCGCATTCGTTCGTTCTATTCGCAAAGATATTTTATAGACTCTATCGGACCTACCAAGCAACAATCTCACGAAGTTTAATTTTCTTCGATGTTCAGCGGCTGAGAAATTTAGCACACAACATTTTTACGCAATGACGTCACACACCTGCCTTAATCACGTGACTTGCGTGAAAAGTTGATGAAACCAACTGACCCAAGGAATACCCATTGGGCGTACACCACATACACAAGAGAATTGGGCTTTGCCCACCTGCTATATTAAATCTTTTACCATCTCTTTGCAGATGATACCAACTTCCAAAAATGCATAAATCCAAATTCTATTGTAAATTATTATGAAGTCAAAAGTACTGTCGTGAACTGCATTCTCGAGATCGCAAAATGGATGAACACAAATCGACTAAAGTTAAACGGCACAAAAACTGAAGTCGTCTTTATCGGGACAAAGCTGCAACTCAGAAAAATGACATACAATTCATTAATCATTACGGGTACTGAAATCGTGTCCAAATCTACAGTAAAACACTTTGGGGTTTTAATCGACAGCGATCTGAAGATGAGATCACAAGTTAACCAAGTAGTTAGAATGTGCTACGGAAATCTTCAACGTCTACGGAAGTTTAAAAAATCTCTCACTGACTCTTCACTTAAAACTTGGTACAAGCCTTTGTCACGTTCCGATTGGACTACGGAAACTGACTATATCATGGCATTTTCGATGAACTCCTGTGTAAGTTACAGGGAGTGCAGAATGCAGCAGCCCGTCTCATAGCACGCCTGACGAAATCAGATCACATAACACAAACGCCCTTCGACATCCATCGGTTACCCATACGCCAGCGCTCCATATACAAAATAGCAACAATATTCTACAAGTGCATTAGGGAACTGGACCATAATACCTCGCTGACCTGCTCCAACCTTACTCGATGCTCAGAGCGCTAACATCTAACAACCAGCTAACATTGAAAATTCCATTTTCAAGGTTGCAAAATGCAGGTGACAGATCTTTTAGAGGTGCGGTGCCTCGCATCTGGAACAGTCTATCGCTCAGTGTTAGACAGTCTGCTTCCCTTACCAGTTTTAAAACCAAATTAAAGACTGCCTACCACAAGTATTAATTGGAAAATATTGACAGTATGATGTTTGCTTCTAGTCATTATGCTACGTCCTTTTTAGCTATTTATTTCAATTTTATATTTATTTTATCCTTACATTCTATAAGTTGTTAAGCGCGCAGATTAGTCAACCTGCTGTTTGCGCTGTATAAGAACTATATGTTATGTTATGTTATATAAAATTTGAGGTTGATAGGACTTTCCGTTATCGAGATATTTTGCACACAAGATCTTGTTCATTATATATACATATTTTGCGTGATGACGTCATAAGCCACATTCGTTTGTTCTACTCGCGAAAAAAAATTACAGAAACTTTCAGACCTAACAAGCAGCAATCCCACCAAGTTTCAACTTTCTCTGGTGTTCAGCAGCTGAGAAATTTCCCACTCAAATATTTTACGCAGTTACGTCATACACCTGCTCTAATCACGTGGCATACGTCAAAAGTTGATAGAACCCTCCGACCTAACGAAGAAATAAATCAATGAAGTTTGAAGTCGATCCGACGTATCCTTATCGAGATATCGTGCACACAGCATTTCGTTCACAACAGATTGACATACACACGTACATACGCACACAGAATGTACAAACACTATATGTTTCCCCTTGGTCGGGGAGACATATTTATCGGATATAAACTATTTTTCTCTCACGTAGCTTGCAATATTATGACAAAGAGCAAACGTGCTAGCTATTGTAAAGAAAAATATTTATATTCTATTTACAGACATTCCCTGTTTGTGTTGAATATTATATTTGTGTATTTGTGTGTTATATTATATTTATTTATTTTATTTGTACAAGTTTGCATACACATATGCATATTCAGTATACTATAAATTCTTTAAAAGTTAAAAAGCGTAACAGTTCATGCTATTATCATATCGTTTACCTGGACAGATACAAAAAGGCCTAACAAGTTTTTAAGTTTTCCATTGAACGTTGGACACATCAAACAAAGGATGTTCTTCCATGCTTTATCAGTAATATTTTTCCTGTTTACTCAATTCCGACATAGTCTTTGGCTTGCTAGTGAAAAGCGTACGTCTAACGATTTCTTAGATAAATTATAGGAAAATAGGAAAGTTTAGCAAACTAAGTAAACTCTTTTGACTAATAAATAAAGTTATCTACAGTTTCATGGTAGGATTTGATATTAACAGTTCATGCTTTTAGTCATTCGTTAAGCAAATCTTCTTCGCCGAGTAGAAATTTTAATTCAAGATCGCAAATAAGTGTCTTTTGCTTCGTCAATGGATTTATGATGTGTTCCTTTATTTGCGAAACGGTACCTGATGTTGAATCATATAAAATATTCGAAATATCTGAAACTGTCTTAACGATACTAAGAATACCAACTCCAAACATGATAGAATCTGTGGAGCTTGACTGGGCGTCTGTTAAGACTGAAGAAGACTGGGCCTCTGGGGGCATTAAACCATCCGTATCTACAGCCTTAATCATGTTGTCCATCAGTATTGAAACTTTATTTAATTGAACAATCAATTTCTGAACTTGCTTGTCTAGTCCTTGCAATTTACTCAACAATTCTGAAGTTAATTCTTTATGTTGTTCGATTTTCTCTTTTCCCGCTGATGTCATCGAGCAAACGGTTCTTTCATGCTCACTTGAGGACCCCATTGTTCCAGACGCAATGCCAGCGACAAGAAACGCAAACGGGAATGCAAAACTTGCGACACCTAAAAGAGCTGCCTTAGTGACGGCTTCGGTTTTGTTGGATGACGTCATCCTCTGCTCCATGCCTGTTATGACGTTTTTCATCATAGTTGTGGTACTATCGTGATTCTGCAGCCACGTTTTGTACACTGATTCACAAACTGAACTTTGACCCATAAAATCACAAAACAACTGAAACAGCTCAATTGTTTCAACCAGCCTTTTCGTTGGCTGAGACGTAATCGAGGCGTGATCTTTAATTATAAGAACTTCGGTTAGCATCACGCTTGCCATTTTCAGGCGACTTAAGAAATAACAACAACGGGCTTCTAATGAAATGCGGTCTTCACCTGAAAGGTGCCGTCCAATTCTATTCTTGTAGTCGTGTTCATTTAGACCACAAACTGAATCTAAGTGTTGGTTTTCTAGTTTTTTTAATGATGACATAAAATCTTTTAAAGTATCATACAGCTGGATACTGTCAGTGGACAGATTGTCCTGATTCGCTCTTATGTAGTCCTTAACTCGATCAAAGACTGTTTCGAATGACTCCGATGACGTTTGCTCCACACCGTTGTGTTTCGATTTCTCGGATTGTGTCTTTGCTTCAGTCATTGTGAAGGATTACCTGGAATACCCAAAATAGAAATAAATTATATAAAGCGAAGTATTAACAAATTCCATAACGAATGACAAATAATTTGATATATTTATAAGGTTGTTGATATTATGTACACGTTTCTTAACAAAACTCGACATGGAGAACCATGTATTTCAAAATGTATATATTATACTTGATGTTGACCTTGGCTTAGTGATGTGTATTAATAGGTGTTTCTGTTATGAAAATCTCTGACAGCGGAAACGCTCTATTAGCAAGTCAATAAATCTATAAGCAACGAACTTGATCTAACATATAAATCAAGTTCAATAATGGATGTAGGATTAGTGATCTGTTAGAATCATTAGTACTAATACAGATCACTAATATGTTCATTGTATTACATTTTAAACAGCAAAATTGCTGCAATAGCCAATATATGAAATAATTTAAACACCAGGAAAATATAAGCCTGTAAATCTTAATATTATGTACCAGTAAAATGCACTGGTAACAAATTTAGAGTAAAGTTGGTACTGATATCCAGCTGCGACAATATAGACTTTCAGATTTCGTTAATTCCCAAGTGTCAACAGTTCTTTCCACTATTTACCGATAAAGGTTCTTAACGAAATCATCTATTCAATGAAAATTAAACAACAATATGGTGTCCAGAAACTTAACTGTTTTGAAGTCCATTGAACTTTTTTATTTATCACGATTTACAAAAACGCTCAATGGTTAGGGTGTTCAATAGTCTTGTGTTTTACAAATACGGACTAAATAATATTTGAATTCCATAAAACAGAAAAAGGTGGAGATGTACATAGCAATAAAAACTTCACGACGAAGGCGACACTGGAATAAAAGTTTTTGAATAAAGCTGATATTTATTTGCAAAGTATAACACACCCGGTGTAGAACAAGCTTAATTGAGGGATGACTTCCGCAAATGCTTTAATATGGTGATTAGATTCAAAAGCCAATATCTGTTATTTACATTCCCTTATAGACACAAAAAATAACTACAGCATATCTATAATGAGATTTAGGCACCTCATCTCCCAATTTACTTTAATTCTGCATAACGGCATAGGTATTTTATTAGTAGTTTGACGTTATAATCAAGAAACAAATAATGCAGTGTCTTAAACACAGTGACAAAATGGGTTCTAATGTAGTGAACAACAACAGATTAATCAAGTTCACAATTAAGTGACCGCTGAAAAGTTAAAATAATAACAAAAAGCCACACTGAATAAAATGAGTTTATTTAACACTGATGTCTTGGTAGCAAAATGATGCAATAATTTTCATATAAATTTTAACAACAGATTTATATTAAATTGAGTTAATAATAGTTTTTCTCATAAACTGAGTGAAGTTTACATCAAAAGCCACAATTCTTTTTTAATTTATGCAGCAAAAATGCCAAAAAAGAATAGACTTGAGCTAAATATCAAATACAAAAGAACAAAACAGCTTTTACTCATCCTTCGGCTTATAAATAAAAGATAAAAATATTTACATTATATAAATCGTTTACAATAAATTTCTATTATCTGATATATTTTGTTAAATAACACAAAATTATGAGGCAATTTCAGGAAAATACGGAAGTAGATAATGTAAGGAAAATAAGGCATGTATATGAACTGGAACAATATGGAAATACATTTACACAAGACAAAGGATTTCACGAACTATAACTATTAAGGATACCCATAATACAAAACAGAATTAGTCTTATGGGTTAAATATTCACTTTATATAGAAGCCAATCGAACGCTTATCATACTTTTTTTACAACCATAACCCTTTCTTATCGCTTGCTTACACAAGGACTGCCGTAAGCAATCAAGTTTTTTCTGTTCTAACAGTGCAAGGGGATGACTTTGAAAACCAGCCGATTTTTCATTTCTACTTGGAAGGTTTTAGCTACTCTTAGTTTATTTCTTTTTTTTCACTAACTTATTAACGTGAAAAACATGGTTATCTTTCCTGATCCAAATTACCCTATGTATTCGAGAATAATTTGAATGCACTGAACTGTTTCATTGCCAATGATTACAAAACCATCCTTGATTACGTCCACCACTCGAAATACAGAGCCGAAGGGGAAAAGGAATTCATTTTGTGATTGGTAACGATTTGTAAAATTATTCAAAAATGATAAATCGATTGCTTTGGGATTTTCTATTTTGAAGAACAAAAGATCTGAAGATTGAACCCCTGTCATTCCAGGTATTTTAGATGGGGATATCATTTTTCCCGATGTACTGGTAAAAGATTCCATAGTTATATCTTTACCTACGTCATATTTTTGTTCCCAGCCATCCCATACCTTTTCCCATCGATATACCGTGTTACAGTTTCCAAAAGGGCACTTATATAAAGCATTTTGCAGTACTGCTGATTCTAGCACAGCGCGTAGATACTGTTGTGGATTACTTAGACTGAGTCCCCGGAGAAACTTATTCAGTACTTGATAAGTACCTAGAACATAACGCTTGAGCACATGCACATCGGTGGTGTTTAAATCTTTATAAGCAGTATTTTCCTTTAACTTTTTTAGGTTTTTGCGTATAGAGGTACGCTTTATTTTTGATTCTTTGCTAAGAATCCGATTAAGCATTTCTCTAATTTTCTGAAGAAAATCCTCGTTGCTCAAGATTTTATCTTTTAATATGTCTGTTAATTGATTTTTCGAGAATACTTGTTTTGGCAGTTGTTGTAAAATAGCACGTTTAAAAGCAGTAAATCCGTTAAAGAGCTGAGCACCAAGCATGCCAATCTTAGAGCCTTCCAATAAACTTATACCTGCGGTAATGCCAAGTGCAAGAACAAGAATAATGGCCAGATAAACTAATAGATTTTTAAATGTTTCATTATCTTCTCCATTTTTATCGTCCCTTTTCATGTTAACAGGTCTTATATTAGAAGGTGAAAGGTTAGAATTTGGCTTAAGTTGGTGTGTAGGTTTTGGCTGTGGCATGGGATTTGGCCCAGGTGACGAAGGTAAGGGGCTTGGCTTGGGATGGGCTCTCGGTGATGGCACTGGTCTATGCGGCGAAGGTAGCGGGCTTGGTCCAGGACGGGGTACTGGAGTTGGCACTGGCACGGGTTTTGGCCTGGGTGGCGAAGGCAGAGGGTTTGGTTTAGGATGGGGTGCAGGAGTTGGCACAGGCATGGGCTTTGGCCTGAGTGGCGAAGGCAGAGGGTTTGGTTTAGGATGGGGTGCAGGAGTTGGCACAGGCATGGGTTTTGGCCTGAGTGGCGAAGGCAGAGGGTTTGGTTTTGGATGGGGTGCAGGAGTTGGCACAGGCATGGGTTTCGGCCTGAGTGGCGAAGGCAGAGGGTTTGGTTTAGGATGGGGTGCAGGAGTTGGCACAGGCATGGGTTTTGGCCTGGGTGGCGAAGGAAGAGGGTTTGGTTTAGGATGCGGTGCAGGAGTTGGCACTGGCACAGGTTTTGGCCTGGGTGGCAAAGGTAGAGGACTTGGTCTAGGTTGGGGTGTAGGAGTTGGCACTGGCATAGGTTTTGGCTTAGGTAAAGGATCTGGGCTTGGTTCGGGTTCACTTTCCACATCGCTTGGACCGTCATCTTCCGACTCTGTTTCAATTTCAGAGGAGGAATACGAGTTTGTGTCGCTTTCAAGATCGATAATATCATAATTTTCACCAATCAAATGGTCTATGAATTCTTCAATGACACATTGAGTACTGAGAGTAGCTTCGCAAAGTGGCTCTAATTCAGCTTGTTCTTGTGAATGTTCTTGTGAAAGTCTCTCTGTTCGGCAGCATGGCCATACAGTTATTCCACGGTATCTTAAGACGATACCTAATGCTAGTAAAATGCCAAATATGCACAAAATTACAATCACAACAATTAAAATGGTTACGAAATATTCACTTGAATTCCCATTATCCAAATGTGGTTCAGGACTGACTGGCGTTGAAGTATTATAATCGTTGTTTCTCATTTTCTCATTCGAGCTCTCATTCTGTAAAATACTGTTATTCGTTTTCCCATTGTGCAAATCTGGCAAGGTCACAGCAGAAACGAATTGTTTATGATTGTGTATTGCCACCAAACCCCCAAATAGTATCAAAAAGAGCAGCACGTTGTCTGCGTTGCTATAGAACCTCCTCATTTTTTTGTTTATACTGTAGAATAAGCTAAGGGAGAAATTTTTATTTTGAGTTATATTTCAATGTCATCCAATAAAAAGCAGCTAATGATTTGATTCTGTATTAAACTGCTGTCTTCTGATCGCTGCAATAGAAGAAATACACTCTGAAGGCTGTCAGTTATTTATTGAAAGAAATAAAGGATTGACAGTGGAGTCGTTTATACCCACCGTTTTGGCAATCCCCACAAAAACACTCAGAAAATAATAACATACTAAAGGATATAAAAATCAAAAGATATACACTTGTAACACCAGAAACAGACAAAACGAATATATGCACATTTGTCAGTCTAACATACACACAAATATGTACTTAAGTATGTACTCAAGTATGTACTCAAGTATGTACTCGTTCATTTCTTCAATGAGACAATTCGTCAAAAAGTGCTGAACTTGAACAAACACTCATAATTTATTTTGATTCCACATCAAACAATATTCAGATTTACGAAAGGAACAGGAATACAATGTTAAGAATAAACCAAATCGAGGTTTTTTTTCTTTTGGTGTGATATTAAAAATATTTCCACTGCATGTATATCTTACCCCTGTTTTCTGACACTGTAGACTATTGTGCTTGTTGCTGACACTATCTTTTGTGTCTTGTAACGCTGCCGCCTTTTGCTGTTTTTTGTTGTGGTTGAATTCTGTTAAATACACAAGACTTTTCTTAGCTTCCTTATTTAAGCAAAACAGCAGTTACTCGGTACTCTAAGTGAGTTTTGGAAAAGTCAGAAAAATGCGCCAATAACTGCGACGGTCAACATTAAAATTCTACTGGTTTTAAATAAACCACTTACGCAAATGTCAGTTTTCCCGAAATGTATTTCCTTAAAGGTGGTATAGTCCAAAATGAGATCATAATAACTAAATCCTACTGATTGCTGAGATAACATTGGTCACATGGCCTTTGATCTTCCAAATGTTGGTCAAAGTTCAAATAACAAAACCTCTCTGGAGCTTTATGGAGGTAGTTGAGTCTGAATCTCTACTGTTTCTGAAATTCTCTAGGTCACATAAATGATTAAAAATGGAAATCTATGTCAAAGTTCCAAGCATGACATAAATCATTTTGTAATTTCTCTAAAATGATGAGGTATACATATAAGAAACATAACGGTTTACTTGATAACTCAGGTCACATGTCTTTAACCTTAAATAAAAAAAGAACAAAATTATGTCGATATTTTTTCCATTTCTAACAGTTTTGTCAAAGGTTTCTAGCGGTTTTGGAAAAATAACGTCCCGGTGCCTTGGAGGGGTCCGAAAATAAAGTTTAGACCGTGGTGTCCGAAAAAGCTTAGGCTTTTATGTGGTAATGATACAATAACATAATTATCCATTTTAACAATATACCAGGGTTACAATCCAAAATTGAAGGCATAATCGCTCTGAGGTATAACCTTTTCGTGACAAAATATTTTTACGTGATCTTGACAGTGGTCAAGTTTTAGATTTTATGTACATACGTAATGTATAAATAAAAGAGTGTTATTCCTTATGGGACGTCTAATAAGTGTTCAAAAATGAGCCGATAACTTCCAAAGGTTTTTGAGATAAATCGATGTTTTCTACACATTTAAACCACTCCGAATTATGTAATCTTTTGTTTGTGGTGTGTATTAATTTTCACTAATACAATGTATTATACACCGCTTAATTAAAATAACGACTGCTCCTCATCCGATTTTCCTTCTAATTGTTTTTCAAGAGTTTGAGTATTTTGAAGCATTTCCTCGTCAGACTGATCAGAAAATAAAAAACTTCATAATTTATATCCGGTAGAATATTTTGGGTTATAAAAATTTCGTCCCCGCTATCCATGGTTGTAAACTGATAATTGAACCGAGTGAAGCGCTTGCACGACGCAAAGAGTTTAAATGTTGGCTAGACAGTGTATTTTGTAATGAGAATATTTGACACTACTCATCCGGCATACGCTGTATTGTGAAAAACAAATCGATTAATTAAAATCATGATCACTGAAAACTTTTTTTCTGATCCAAGTGCAGTGTATTATGTTGTGATTATATTTGACGCTATATTGGAGTGGGGTGGGTGATTTAACTCCGATAAACCATTCAAAGTCGTTGATTCGTGAAAAATAATACATCTCGGGTGGCTACTCCACCCTCGATGTATTATATTTCACGAATCCACTCCTTTTCATGGTTTATTTATAACTTCAATACATATAACATAATCCAGTATCATCCTCAGGTCGATTTGAGGTTGCGACTCTGATCCAACAAAACATTAACTCTGGTTGTATTTTGGTTGCATTTGTCACAACTACAGATCAACGTCAAACCAACGTCTTTGATACGGATAAAATGGACGTTGGGAAAGCAACGTTGTTTAAATTTTGGTCGTAATCAAAAACCAACTTTTCCCAACGTATAATCAACGTCTTTGGTGCAAAGCGGAATACAGTCGGATATCAACGTTTGATAGACGTCGAAAATTCTACGTTGCATAAAGGTCGGAATCACAAACAACAACAAAAATAACTTCTTGTTTTATCGCCCACTGGAAATGACAGCTCTGTCAGGTCACTTGAAAACGGACAAAAATGATGACTTAAATAAGAGAATTTCGAGAGGGCGCGTTATTTTTCCCACATACTGTTGAAAAATGGAAATCGGCTTCATACATATCCTGCATGACGGGATAACCCATGGTCAAGGGTACTGTGATGGAGGAGTGACCACCCCATGACTGTCGCTAACTTGACGGCAATTCTCCCTTTATCTATGCAATGCCGCTTTCCAGGTGTCTATATAGAGCGTCCGGAGATAGACATTGTTTCAATTTCGAATCCATTCGTAACGTCGGATAATCAACATCTGCCCAACGTCGAGACAGACATTGTATCGATTTCCATTTCAACCAAAACCCGACTTCGCTTGAACGTTACAAAGTTCACTGCGTAAGCTCCTCTTTAATTCTTGGCACGGCTCCAAACGTCACCCCCCCCACCCTCACCCCGATGACATAAGGCTCAGTCATGCTGGGTATCTTCTCCACACTCACCAGTGCCATAGCTGCCGGGCACAGTTGCTCTGAAGCAACCACAGTGGTTTGCTGTATGTCATTGATTCTTGACATTGGCCCACTATGCAACGCAATCCTAACTTCAACCCCGTCCTTTTATGTGGGTTTATGGTATCCGTAAAAATTACTTGTAAACCATACTTCATAGGGCTTCTTCTTCTTCTTCTTCTTCTTCTTCTGTTCTTCTTCTTCGCTGCGCTTTTTATTATTGCGCCATAGATGGTCACACACTTCACACAAAATGCGGAGTCATATGTTGTTCTTACTTGTCTTGGAAGGGGAGAAGGTGATTCGAAACCCTACCCTCTCCTTCAAACCCCGGAATGAAGCGTGAACCCAGAGCCTCCCATTACGCAAAGTGTAAACACATCTTGACATAGTCCGTTCTCGGAAAGCACTGCAAGAGATCCTTCATGAATAGTACAACAGATGAGTCACACCAAAACAGACTGCAGTGTCAAAAATATGCTAGAACATGCTCAACTATGCATAACTATCCTCGATAATATTCTACTGATTTACACTTTAAATATGTGTTGACACTTTTCTCACGTTTCGACATCAAATGACGTCACGGTCTCTGTAGTGGGCGTCAAATGATGAAACCACACGAGCGATTGGGGTGGGGGAGGGGGGTATGGGGTGGTGGAGGGGGGGGGGACTGGGATTGATCCAAAAATCCTCTCACAGCAACCCCACTGTAACTAGCATGGCGGCAGTGCGGTCAAGCTGGAGCACAGTGATCCCTGTGTCCGATCAATATTTGTTCTCCTGTCTCACGGCCTCAAACCCGGAAATTATACGCATCTTCTTTTAAAATTTCAATGCTTAAATGACACGAGTTCAACAATAAAACAATATTGAATGTTCAATTTAGACCCCCCCCCCCCCCCCAAAAAAAAAAAAAAAAAAAACCTTCGCATAACCTACAGACCGAAACAGTTTTCTATAAATCGAGCGATGAGGTAAACTTTTCCCGCCAGTGGCCCGCTAACCACGCACCAAATGGACACCATGCGCATCCATGAGTGCTAAGCTAGAAATAATTAAAACAATGATAATCATTTTTTACCAAACGCGGTGTATAATTCTGAAAGAACCCACTTTTCTGTGGCTAACGCGGAGCACTGAAAATTACCCTTTCCCCTTTTTTAACGAAATTGGCACTCCGCACGGACCGCATCTGATCTCAAAATTACCCCTGCGGTACTTTCAATAATGTCGAGGCCTTTGTTTTGAAATATACACATTGTTTTTGTACTGAAATTATTTCCTCAAATGTGTTGAAAATAAAAGTGAAATTTGGTTTTGCCAACAGGAGTTACATCCCATTTCTGTTCTGTCATTATATTCGTTTGTCATACGATTCGCGCTTACAGAAAATCCGTTTCGTCATTCATTTTCTTAAATGCCATTGCCACTATCTACCCGATGTTTTGATTTTATTTGTGGGTGGCATAGGTGGCATAGGGCACTCACTTACGAACCGGATACCAGCGTGCCCGCGACTTTTCAAAAGGATCTCTTGGCGCGGAGTGCTAAGTTGTCAAACGCCTGTGGGTAGGCGGATTGCGGCGTAGGGTTTGTGTTAAGAAAATGAGGAGAAAGGGGTAATTCTGAGGCGAGACGCAGTGTAAATGCATTTTCCACAAAAAAGGCTTTTGGCATTTAAAAAAAAAAAACCGGTTTTACTTTCAAAATTAGCACTCCAAGTTTAGGGCGTTTAAAAAAGCCAAGGGCAGTTGGCACATGAAGAGACCCCCCCCCCCCCCCCCTCCTCCCCCAATCCAGGAAACTAGAGTGGCCAGTGCACACGAAACATAAGAGTACAGGCGTATATTGCACTTTCAATCGACACTTATTTAGTTTCTTTCTTTTGTAACAGAAACAAATGTCTGCCCGACTAAATCAACATTTCTCCAATAATCATTTTCCATTGCCAAAACCATAACCATTGTCAAAATTTTTTTTTTAAAAATAGACAAAACTAGAGCGGCCAATGTTAACCAACAACAGTGTATCCGAACATGTCAAACACTGTTATAAGCCAACCGTTGCCTTTTTTTATAAACAAGAAATTATTCCTTCGAGAGCCCTTTGTTTTAATTTAAAAAAGTTTGTACTAATTTTAGAAAAAAAAAGATCTTTTACCTGATAGAAATGTTTCTGAATGAGTGTATTTCATATGCCCAGAAATTGGGCTGCGTATAATCTTTTTCCCATTATTAAAGGGAGGCGTACCTTGCATTGTGGGTACTGCAATGAAAGTTGGTCAAGAGAAGCGGATTTTACCTTCTTTGTATCCGAATCTGGAAGGTGTCAATGCAAATAGGTTTTACTTTGCATCATTTTATCCAGGTCTTGAAGGTGATCGTTACGAATAGGTTTTACTGCAACCATTTTATTCGGGTCTGCATGGTGCTCGCTTCATTACAAATTCCCTACTTCATTGGTGATTTTTGTTTTGCCCAGCGTCACCCCCTCCCCTTGCTCTTTTACCCAGGGCTACGGTAATGGTCTGTATAGCGAAACATTTTGCTTAAGAAGATAAAATTGGTGAAGCCGTCTGACTGATCCGACTGTTGATACGACTTTCCCTTACGGAGATACTTTGCACACAAGATCTTGTTCAAATTATATACATACTTTCCGTTCGTTCTACTCGCAAAAAAATGCAACAGGATCCTTCGGACCTGTCAAACAACAAATGCATTAAGCAACAAATCCACCAAGCAACAAATCCACCAATGCTGAGCGGCTGTGAAATCTTAAATACAATATTTTAACATAATGACATCATACGCCTTTCTTAACTTCACTGTATCTCCCCCTCCCTCCCTGCCTCCCTCCCTGCCTACTTTTCCCTCCCTCCCTCCCTCCCTCCCTCCCTCCCTGGCGTTTCAACAAGACATCATGTGCAATTTTTTTAACTTCTGTGCAGTTATTTACTAGCACCTAAAAGTAAACTTTCTGCATAGGGTTTTCAATATGCGTGTATATATGGACTGCCGTTTTTAAAGATATCAATAAATCAATGTAGATCTCATTAATTTATATTTTACTATCAATAATTGAATGTTAGATGGCAAAAATTAATTTTTCAGATAAAAAAAATCAATTTTACAAACTTAAAAAATCTTAAGGGAGACACAGGTTTACTTAAAATATAACGAATCGTCAATTAAATTTTGGAGACGAAAATTTGAATTATTGATATCAATAATAACAACACAGTTTTTGATCTCAAGAATTGCTTCTTTTTTGTAGAGTAAATAATTAAAATAAAGATTCTGTATACAAGGACAGTCATTATTTATTTACAGATGTGTATTTCTGATTTTTTTATTTAAAAAATAGTCTGATATTTTGATATTTAAAATCAATTTATGCCATCAAAAATCGTTTGTAGATTTAAAAATACAAATTAAAAAACTATCACTCTGAAATAATGATATCTGAAATAAATTCTTGATATCAATATAAAGAAAATGAATTATTGAGCTCAAAATTGATATTTTGCTCTCAAAGATTTCATTTTTGCTATCAAGAATTGAATTTTTTATTTAATTTTTTTTTTTTGGAGATCAATAACACATTTAGAGATATCAAAAATACAATTATTCTTGATATCAAAATATGGATTTACTGAGATCAAAACTTAATTTGTGATTTGAAAAAATTAATTTTTGAGATCAAAAATTAATTCTTGATATCAATAATTCCCTAATAAATGTGAAAACGGCATTCCATATGTACTCGGACAACAACACAACAACTGACATGGCGCAATGCTGTGATGGTGAACACAGTGTTGCTTGTATTCGATCAATATTTCTTTCCATCTTTTACTGCATCAGACCCGGAAATTGCACGCAGATTTTTACTATTTTACTATTGTAATGTTTGAATGATACAAATGCAACAACAAAACAATATTCATTGCAGACATCCAAGTCCCAGATATGATATACATACCTTTATTCCAAGGTTAAAACAACAGAAAACCTGCAAGATTTTTTCATGACCCACAGGCTGAAACACAAGTTTCTATACATGAAACCATGAGCTTAACGATTTCATTGCTCATTTCAATTAATTGCATTGAGTTACTTCAATAATAGTGTCGTAGCCCTTGTTTTCATATCTACATATCTACTTTCATATCTACTTTTTTTTGCTGAAATTAATTTCTTAAAGGTTCATTAAATGCTCAAATTTGTGTTGAGAATAGGAGTTATATCCGCGTTCTGTTCTGTGACTATATCTGCGTGCTATAAATTCTCAGACGCAGTGCACTCGTTCCCTATACATTCGGTTCCTAACATGGTGTTGCCATGCTTTGATTTGGTCCTATCTTATTTGCTAGTGGTGGTGACCCATATTGAAATATTTGGCTTGCTATTGTTCGTGCCTCTCTTGAGATTAGAGGGGAAGCATACGCCATTGAGTGCGGTTGTTTATAAATGACAGAAGTTCGTACTCTCTCTCTCTCTCTCTCTCTCTCTCTCTCTCTCTCTCTCTCTCTCTCTCTCTCTCTCTCTCTCTCATAAACTGGTATAAAAATGGGCAAAACTTCGTGCTAATAAAATTAGTCAAATGATTTGAACCAGCAGTTCAAAAATACAGGAATAATCTGAACCACCATTTTACAAAGATATCCACCGCTATTTCACAAATCAGTAAAAAGGAAATGACCTACAATTGTTAACTAGAACCTCATTTCGCTGGCGAAATGTTAAACACTTGACAAAAATTAAAACGCAAAAAATACTTCCTTCAATGGATTATTTTTTGAATAATATATTGCAAACAACACAGCTTGAATACATCTTATAAGCCGAGTAGTGTTTGGTATTTGTTGACTTTATTGACTGATCAGGCATACGCCGTGTTATCTATTTAAGCAGTGAGAGCTCGCACAAAGCTGAGCAACTGTGTGTTTTGTGCTGTGCATTAAATGCTTCGCATTTACTTGCAAAAAATACACTCTTTTCACATGGCGTTTTAAGCAAGAAAACGAAATCGAAGGCGAAAATAAAAAGTGTCGTGCACATGTTCATGTCAAGTTCTACCTATAAGTCCAAAGTTTCATGGCCCGCAGTGGAGGAGATGACACAGAAAATCCGATCCCTGTCAAGAAAAAAAAGATACCAACGGCTGCTCGCATATATTCATAAAACCCTTGCAAGCCAAAGGCTTGTCAAGTGTTAATTAAGACTAACTGCCCATTTCGGCCAAAAGTCGCTTGGTGAAATCTCACAAGGCTAGATGTCGCTCTTACTGAGTGTGTATATATGAACCCTGAAGCTCTACATTTTCTAACATTCTATGATATCATCATTTAATCTAATCTCATAATGTGTATTTTGGCAAGTTATATTGATCTGAATAATCAACGGCATCGAATGAAAACTGACCAACATGAATTACAAACAGCGAATTATCCCGATGTGCAGACCCTGTATAAAGCAGAAACACTCCCCAAAAAGTGAAGAAATTAAGAGAGGACAGATAACTGCTGTTCAAAATATAAAGGGGTATTTACTTTATCACATAATCTCCTAAAGGGTGTCATTTTTTTCTGTTTTTTTTTTGTCTCCACGTTCAGTTTCGATAATTGATATCATTTAGATAATTTCTTTGAATAAACATTATCAAACACTTATATATGTATATAACGACACTTAAGACTTGACAAGCTTGATGGGATTTAAACATTTCGCAAACATGAACATATATTTCATGCCGGATATTCGTATTGACTCTCAAAACTGAAACATCGCATCATTACCTTGTATTTACAAATAGATAAGACAATTTGCACTAACATGGCTGCACTGATATTGTCATTTAGAAAACAAAACCTGGCTCATTGCAATGGACACCTAGTAATTATATAATTCAGGTGGAATAATTTAGGTTGCAACATTCATATAAAAAAATATAGAATACCATTTTCATATTTATTAGACAATTATTGATGCAAAGAATTAATTTTTGATCTCAAAAATCTTCTTTTTTTTTATTTCAAGAATTAATTTTTTGCTCTCTGCAGCTATATTTTTGATGTGTCTAAATGTATTCTTGATATCAAAAAATTGTTCTTGTTATCAATAAATATTCAGAGATATCAAAACATATTGATTTAATGATCTCCAAAACAGATTTTTAGAGACTTTTGACAGCAAAATCTCAGTTTTGAGTGCAAATAATTTTTTTTCTTTTTATCAATATCACCAATTTCTTTTAAGATAACATTATTTCAGAATGAGACTTTTAAAACTTTTATCATGAAACCTACAAATGAATTCTGATCTCAAAAATATTGTTGATATCAATGTAATAGTCTATTTTTATATCTAACATTCAGAACCAAACATCTGTGAATGAAACAACGACTGATCTTTGTACACAGAATCCATCTTTTAATTTTTTAAATAAAGGAGAAGCAATTCTTAAATTCAAACATTGTGTGGTTATTCCTGAGATCAATAATTCACTTTTTCATCTCCAAAATGTAATTGACGATTCTTTAAAAGTTACATAAATATAGGTGTCTTGATATTTTTTAAGACTGTAAAATTGATTTTTGATCTGAAAAATAAATAATATCTGCCATCTGAAATACAATTATTGAAAAGCAAAATATAAATAAATGAAATCTACATTGACTTACTGATATCTTTAATTATATTTTCATACCAAAATTAGCATTAAATATTAAAATCGTATTCCATAAAAAACGTGAGAATGACTTAACAAAGCAATGGTGCAATTTGGGTTCAGTGATCGTCAGGAAATCTAAAATAACAATAAAAATATAGAAAAGTATAACATAAAATAAATTTATAAAAGAAAACACTTTATTTTAATATGCAGTTCTGTAATAATGAAATGACCGCATCCCAAAATAAAAACAAAATGATATTTGCATAGACTTTCAAAGTTTATGAATTAATAATTAAAAAGAAACTCTTTATTGAAATCCAGGGTGGGGGGAGCTATCTTGTTTCTTGTGTTATCATGCTTGTCCAAAAACACGGCGCATGGAGGGTAATTCTGAATCCAGACGAGGCCCAGGTGTTTGGATCTTTCAAGGTATTCCAACATTTAGGCAAAACATTCTTGTTGAATAAAACTTTATCCTTTGGCAACTAAGAGAATAACAATATAGTAAAAAGACGCTGATGTGTTGCCGGTGTGGTGTCGAAACACAAAGATTAACCTTTTGTACTATATCGTAATTGTGCATTGAGGTTTTGCAACAGAAAGTATCTTATTTTGACTTTTTTACGGAGAAGTTTCTACACCAAGGGAAGGCATCACGGTTCTGAACCGGTTCTTTTTGCGGTTCCATTTCAATTGAATTAGAAAAATATCTTGCTATTTTTTCACTGTTATTGTCAGACAGTAGATTCAATTAGATAATACAACACAAGACAGGTCTAACGTTATATTTCGTAGAACGCGCTTTTGAGAGTAAAAGCGCAATTCGCGTTCTCCACTTTTAGATGGGTTTCCCTTTGGATAGATTTACCACACAATAGAAAAAGAAACTGTTTTGCAGATAGGATGAACCTTATCCCGCCTTGGCCACATGGTTAATGTGACACAGACTCTTGATGTCCACTGGGCTCTCAGAATGCGGAAGCGCTGGGACTGGGAGTACCTGTGCCTCTCCCCTTTTTCTTTGAGTCAAAGAAAGCTCTGAATTTACTGAGGCCAGATTGTGGTTCACAGTGACCGTTTTATTCTACACTGTTCCTTGGATAAAATAGCACTAAAGTGCCATAACAGTCCGACAGTACACACGGTAACCAACGCCATAGAGTCGGCCATAATTGAAATACGGGATATAGCCGGTGGGATAGTGCACTGGCTATTTCTTGGATTTGAAGTGGTTGGTAGCACGGTTCTTAGCGTAGCCTCCCTTTTGCTTGTCCTTGCCTTTGGGTCTGGTAGTGGGTGATCTGTAACAGGGGGATAATTAATTAGTAATGGCCGTCTCCGCAGCTATGAAGGACCCCAGAGAATAGAGGCCTGATAGTTCATCTTGGGAGAAGTCTTTAAGATAATACTTAAGACGAAGGATAATACTTGACAAAGGAATTAGGGGAAGCCCAGCATCCCGTTCTAAGTATATCTGACAACGACACGTAGAGCTCTAAGTGAGTTTGCAACTCGCCTAACTTGACGGGCTTTTATTTTTAGCTCTGACTGAAGAACTGCGTCTTATTGTGCCTCGTCATACGCTGCCATAATGACCCCTTTAATATAGTTGGTAAACGCTTGTTTCGAGAGGTCTTTATTGAATTTGGGCATATAGGAGATAATGAGAGCCTTATGGTTTTCTGACCTGTGTACCTCCGAATGTTCTAGATATTGACGCAGGGCTTTGACGGGGCACAATGAGACTAAGTCCTCAAAGGTCTGTTCTTCTGGTAGGGATGGTAAGTTGATGTGGCTAAACGTGCCCATCCCGTGGGTAATGATATGAGTTTTGCTCATGAAGCGGGCCCTGGGGACGAGGGTGATGTTTTTCCAATCCCCGTTTTCTTTGCTTACCGTTCTGTCCAGGACATGTATCTCACTCCTCCTTTTGCCTGAGGCGAGTGCTAGCAGGATAGTGAGCCTTACCGTGGCATTTTTGGCTGAGATTACATTGTCTTAAAATGTCCGGGCGCTGAAGGTATCTCAGTACTAGCGAGAGGTTCCACCGTGCAACGTTGGACGAGCTAGGGGGTGAGCTTACCTTGAAATGGCGGATTGGTTGAGAGATGGTCGAGTCGTCCTCTGAGTCATAGCCCTTTGAAGCCTTGACTCTGGAACCTATAGCTGCTCTATAACCTTCAATGGAACTTACTTTTAGACCCTCGTTTGTGAATAAGTGATCTAAAATGTCCGCTATCACTGATGGCGAGGCCTGAAACGGGTCTAGCTTAGACCTGATGCACCAGGATGCGAATTTGTTCCATACACCTTTGCCGTGGATTGTTTATGGCTGTTTACTATTTTATCTACTGTTTTTTTGTGAGAAGCCTTTCTTCTTTAGGAAAGATTGGTCAGGCACCAAAGGTGTAGGTTCAATAGGTGAAGGACTGGGTGGAAATGTTGCCAATTGGGCTGGAATAGGATTTGCTTGTGGCACGGGATTGGAATCGTCCTGACCGTCTTGCATCTGAGGAGCAAGGCAAACCAGGGAGCCGTCCTGCATCCGTGGGGCTACTAATAGTAAGGCCCGTGGGCTCAGCTCCAAAACCCCTTGTAGTACCTGTGATAGGATTGCCTGTGGTGGGAAGGCGTAGAGTACCTCTTGTGGTCTCCATGAGCAGTTGAGGGCATCTATTGCCCACGCTGCTTGATCTGGGCATAGGGAGATATACCTGGGTAGTTGTGCTGTTACTGCGTTGGCAAACAGGTCTCACGTGAGGGCCCCCATGGTGATTGGTTCGTGACCCACTGAAAGGACTAGGGGGTTAGGCACCACTCTGTGTGGATCACTTTCCCTATTATTGACTCCAGAACGTTGAGTTTTCCCGCTAGATGTCGCGCCGTTAGGGTGATTTGAGACTGTCAGGCTAGGGGCAGGATTTGGTTAGTCAGTACTGATAGAGGGAGGGATCTATCTTGTTTGTTTAGGCACACGGCTGTTGAGTTGTCTAGGAGAAACAGAACATTCTTCCCCGGAGTCGATCGGAAAATTGTTCAGGGCTATCCCCACAACTCGCAGTTCCAGCCAATCATGTGGTACTTTCTGAAACAGGGGGGAGGCATTTGCCCTTCCACATCTGGCGTTGGCAACGTATACCCCATCTCCCTTGCGATGCGTCTATGTGAAGGTCTATCTCTATGGTTGGGGGTGGAAGGGTGTGCCCTCGTTTAAAGTCTGCGGGTTGGTCCACCACGAGAGGGAGGCCAGGGCAGCTTGGGATACAGTCATTTCAGACGGGAACCTCCCCCGTCTGAAGGCCTGCCTTACCTGTCTTTGCAATGTTCTGTAGTGCAGACGGCCTGTACGCTCCGTGGCCACTAAGAGGCCTAGTAGGGACGCCATGGGATGTAGTCTTACCTTTTTCCTGGATGAATGTCTCGTCTGTCCTGTGCGATTTTTTGTTGTCTTTCTGCCGTGGGGAAGGCTCTGGCACCTACCAGATCCGATCTTTCCCCCAGAAAGACGATGCCTTGTTTGAATATTAACTCCAATTTAGGGAGATTGACCACTAGACCTACCTGCAAAGCTTTGTGTACCAGGATCTGTAGGGTCTGACGATGGGCCGTGCCTCTGTCTGAGTGTGCCAGAAACCAATCGTCCAGGTACTGGAACATTACCATTCCTTCTAACCGGGCCCATGCTTTAAGCACTCTCATTATTTTTGAAAACACGTACGGGGCAGTGGACAGACCGAAAGGGAGTGCCAGAAACCAGAACTGTTTTGGGCCTACTTGGAAAGCTAGAAACGTTCTGGCTGACCGCTGCATTGGGATGTTGAGATAGGCGTCTGAAAGGTCTATGGATGTGCCCCACATCCATTCCTGCAAGCTTTCTTTTATGACTTGGGGTGTCCATGTGTCCTTTCCGAGTCCCGTGGGTAAGTTTTGACTAGGTACTGCGGGACTCTGTCGGCCAGCGGAATAGATGATTGAGGGCCCCTCACATCCCTCTTGAAGGATAGAGGTAGCAGCCAACCTCCAGCCACCTGACCACGCGGCGGGTGGGCCCCATTTCTTCCCATTTTTGCCAAAACTTGCCTAGCCTTCCTCCTACGGGCAAGGATGCGTTTAAGGCAAGTAAATTTTCCTGAGTTTACTAAAGTATCGCCAGGAGACCAGGGAGTCTCTGGGCGGTACTTTGGTTGGCTACTACCTGTTAGGCTGTGAAGACTGCCCCTCCGTCCTGGCGTTGTTGTTTGGCCTCTGCTTCCTGGGAGGGGGTGGCTGTGATTGCGTGCTGGGTCTCGCTTGTTCAGCAGTCTGTCTGCACGTCCTCTTGCGCTTCGGCGGGTGCCATACGGGACATAAGGGCATAGTCCTGTGAAAGCGAACGGCACTCTTGGTTCACTCGTTCTACTTCGGATGGAGGAAGAGTTCCTTCTGCCCGAGGATGGGAGGATGGCACAAATCTCTCAGTCCTTTCCCGCTCGACCAGCAGTGCTGTAGAAACGCGTCCCGCCGGAAGAAAACCAGGGCTGTCATGAGGAAGGTGGACATTTGACTACATCTCGGGTCGATAGAGCGAGGTATTCTAGAAGCTTAAAGGTCACCGGATCATCGAGGTCTAGGTCCTCCCATCGTGTCTTCAAGGCTTTCAGGGTATGGTCCTGAAAAGACATGATACTGTGTATGTGTCGGGAGGTAGCCTCGATGGTCTTAGCGTCTTTCTCCACTAATGGAATGTCCGAATCGCTCGTGACGGAGGGCATACAAACTTTCCTCTTCGACGGTTGTTCAGGTGCTTTTAGTGGTATCATATCGTCCGAAGACCTATACGAGCCCGGTCTCGCAGCACAGTGCTTTGAGACATGAAAGCACGAGAGAGTGCGGAGCGAACCGTGGTGGCGTTGGCAATCCCTTCACTGGTCGAAAGCGCTATAAAGGAGTCCTGCTGTGGCAAAACTGTCTGTGAGGTCATCTTTTTAGGGGAATCCTCTTTTTCGAGATCTGGAGACCCAAAGGTGACATTAGCCAGCCGTGCAATCTCTTTGACGCCGTTCCTGAACGGCAAATCCTCGAAGGCTATGGTGGATGGGGTTCTCGAGGAGGTGGGCTTTTCGCTGCGGGGAGTGAGGTCCGGCGGAGAAGAGGTTCTGATGGGGCGTGTCCCTGCTGCCGCGGGATCCTTCCAGAGCCTCTGACCGCTGCCTGGGCACCTAATGTAATCCATCTCCGGTAAGGGGAGCCCGAACTGGGCAGAAGGGGATCTGTTGTCTCATCCTCAGACTCTTGCTCGCCGAGTGTCCTCCCCTGGCTGCTCTGCGTTTTGGTTGGTCGGTGCCTCCCCTGTGCAAATTTCCCGTTCTCTGTTGAGAGGGACTGCCGAGGGGGGTGATGTAGCCGATCGCAGGTCGTCATCGTCCTCTGGGAGCAATCTCGAGGCTTGCCCCGACGGTGGAATCTCCAAAGAATTCCCATTGCTTGCTGAGCCCGAATCTGCCTGTGTATCATGTTGTGCGAGCAGAGGGGGTGGCCGTGGAGTGTACGGTCTGTCCTCTGGGAGGGGGGCGAGAAATAGCAGCCGACGGCTTGTGACGTTTTCTCGGGCTCTGCAGGCGCAATTGTAACTCCTGTAGTTGTTTCTGCATTTGAGTCTGTTAAGCCAAGAAGGCCGAAAAGTCCCCTGGCAGATTTGGTGTCTGGGCAGGGGGAGACAGTTCAAGTTGGGCTGGAATCCCCGAATGGCCGGTTATTGCTGTAAATGAAGATCCGGAAGCCGTATGAGTTACAGTCACTAGCTCAGGAGACGGGACTTCGGCTTGGCATTAGTATCTGGAGGTGTGACCACCGTGGGCGGGGACACTGTTTCCGAAGTGTTTCTCGTTCCCCTCCCTCGGGGATATCCACCTCCCCAACGTCTCTTAAAAGGCCTTTGCCTTGGATTTCTTAGTCTTTTTGCCCATCACGGCAGCGTCAGATTTTGACCCTAAGTCTATCTCTACCGGGGTGGAGACTTGGTCCAGGATAACTGGATTGGCTTTCCTCATGGCCTCTTCAACAAAGTCCTGGGTGATGAAGGGGAAGAGGAGAGAACACGGAGACGATCCCATCTACGGTCGTTACATGCCCTGTTCTTATAAGTCGATTTCCAGTCGTCCGGTGTAAGATCCTGGAACTCTAGGCAAGTATTGAGCTCGTCACAGAGGGGCAAATCACTGCTCCTCCGGTACCGATCGCAAACCGTATTAGGATTCTGCGCAGAGGGGTGGTGGGAGCAGTGCAACAGTTTGGGAGGCGAGCGCAGGGTGGCCTCTGTCATATGTGAAAGACAAACAGAGAAGAAGTCATAAATGACTGCAAAAGAATTCTGCAAATAAAATCAAATTAGATTAAATACATAGCAACACTTATGGTACTACTCCAAGCTTTGCCTAGTAACCAAGCGTTTCCGAACTTATCTGCCTCTTGTGTAAAAACAGGATCGGGGCCAAAATGGGCTCAATCTGGGTGTCAAAATACCATATTCCCGAAATGGGCCTAGATTCCGTGACCAGAACTAGCTTGGGCACGTAATCCCAACCTGGGCTACGGCCCATAACGGTCCCTGGTCGGGGTAAACCCATTATGGGCCTAAGTCCCCGGTACCGTGACCAAGATAAGACTTAGGGAGGTGGGCGAAATGGCCACTGGCTGTCACGACATCTCCAATCCCACAGCCCAAAGGCTGAAATTGGATCGGTGTACCAAGTATGGTACAGGGGTTGCCACAACGGTCCCCCGGCGGTCCTAAGATGGGCTTCGACACCAAAACGCCGGAAAAACCACCATAAAAAGCCACAAAGCATTTCTCTTGCATGAACTGAGGTCAGGGATACACCATCTGCCAACAGACGTCTGACCAGTTCCAAAGAGTGGCCATTCAGTGATAGAGCAGACACAAGGTACAGCTTGGAGTCTAGGCAGGCGCAGCAGACTGAAAAGACTCAGAAAACTCCACGGCGACGTGTGCTGGAAACTAGTGAGTAAAACTCGATCCTGCCCGAACACTCGCGTAACGTCTAAAATACATTAATGTTAGATCGGCAATATCGGCAACTTCGTCGGCCGATGTATCGGTTGCACATAGGATTAACTATGGCCCGACGCATAATAGATATAGCGGCTTCGTAAATCGAATATACATCGGGCCGATATATCTTTAATACGTCGGGCCACCGTCGGAAATATCCCTACAAATGCTTCGACGTCGGATACCAACCGTTGGCTATACGTCGGTTATACGTTTATATTCCGATGCATTTCCGAAGAACTTGCGATGATTTTTATACGTATAAAATGCATATTTCCGAGGTTTTTCGACGCATTTCCGACCAAGTGACAATCGGAAAATATGCGTTTTTTAGACGTACAAAAATGCGTGTGCGAATGTGAAAAAAAATTGTTTCTAACCTTAACTGACCCATTGAACCCTTACCAACCACTCATAATTCACAGATTCATACATACACCATAGCATATTAATAGACAACATAGCATATTTATATATCGCAACTGAACACTAGTATTTACTCGGGTTTGAACCGGGGACCTCTTGCATCCTAGGCGCGGAACATACCTCTACTCCACGGCGGCTGGGGCTGCCTCGGCAGTGTAATTAAGTGGTCTAATGTTTCTATTTCGTCCCAAAAAGTTTACTTCTTACATTTTCGTTTTTTTGTTACCGCTAGCGCTTTTAAATTTAGTTATTTGTATTGTCTTTTCTTCCTTGTCTTGTCTTCCTATGTCTGCTGAGGGATAGTTTATTGAGGCAAATGATAATTTTCAAGTATATTCATAATGTTCCACTACTGATTTTTCATAATGTCCCCTACAAAACGTCAATCGATAAATTTCCAACGCCGAATAAGCATCGGAAAATATGCGTTTTATAGACGTATAAAAAATACGTATAGTATACGATTGCAATATCGGCATCTTTTTTCTGATGTATTTCCAACGACGTTTATACATAGGAAAATATGCGTATTATAGACGTTTAAAAAAATACGTATAATACGCCATGGCAATATCGACATCTTTTTTTCCGACGCTGTGGGATATGTGGAGCACTCGTACACAACGCAATATATATGTTACAGGCAAACTGTCAAATCAGGCAGATTATAATCTGCCTGAAAATTTCAGGCAGATTGTAAAATTCCTGGTTCGACCAGGCACATTGTAATCTGCCTAAATTGCAATTAAATGGGAGTTAACAATGGGTCAATTGCAATTAAATGGGAGTGAACAATGGGTCCGCTCGCGCGTTTCATACGATTTGATTGCCGTGTATTTTCTATTGTTACTTTTATCGCATGGCTTCATTGACAACTGCAGCAATGTATTTAAATGCAATTGTATCGATCTATGGGGTTTTTGAGATGGCAATTAAACGCAAATATTTTCTCTGTTTCTTGTACTAACTAAAAATAAATAAATATGTAACACTGTAAGTGTATTTATCAGGTAACAACTTTTCACGCCCCTATTTATACTGTGCACAAAAAAATCCCATCAAATACCAGGGAAGTAAGAATTAGGAAGCTGCATTGGCATGTTGATCTCAAAATATAATACGTCATAGAGGTGTGTGGGGGGGGGGGCTGGATTGAGATTTATACCATTGCATTTATCAATCAAGACATAAAGCAAAGCAATCAGCAAAAAAGTCGCGCATTTGCTTAATCGACAAACTGCAATTAGAAATTGCATTTAAACATATCAATAGCATTATGCAGGTGTAATAACTCAAGGCATAAAAGAAAGCAACTGGTAAACAAATCACATGAAACGAACGAGCAAACCGACCACTCACGTGTATTTTTTATCGCAATTAGACACATCAATCGCTTTTTATCCCTACGATCACATATTACAATAAATGACAACCAAATTCCATAAAACGCGTGAGTAGATACTACAAAAACTACTGTTATGCATGATCATAACCGAATATTTTCCTCTATTTAATTGCAATTGATCACATCAATCGCCTTTATTTTACGATCACAGATTTGAATAGGTAACACCCAAATCGCATTAAACAGCCGGTTATGAAAGGGATAGATCATGATTACAAACGTTCTTTTCATTTCAGGCAAATTGTCAAATTTCCAGGCTCCAAAATCAGGCAGATTACAATCTGCCTAAAAATTTTAGGCAGGTTACAATGTGCCTGGTCGAACCAGGGATTTTACAATCTGCCTGAAATTTTCAGGCAGATTATAATCTGCCTGATTTGACAGTTTGCCTGTAACATATATATATATATATATATATATATATATATATATATATATATATATATATATATATATATATATATATATATATATATATATAGCACATTAAAGTTTTCATTTCAAGTTATGCGTGAAATACACAAAATTTAGAGATCCAGCGGAAATCGTTATATTTCCGACGTTTCACCAACAAATATAACTACATGTATAATATACGTATATATTTATACGCATATTATATGCTTGTAATATCTCAAATAAAACAAATAAAGTTCCGTCGGAATTCGGTATATTTCCGATGCATAGCCGATGCAGTGATATATTTGTATATTATACGATTATTGTAATGCGTCGGTTATACATCAGTAATATTTTTTTCAAAAACAAGGTTTGTTCCTTCGGAAGTCCGTCTATGTCAGACGTTGGGCCAACATATACAAATATATGTATAATATACATATAATTAAATACATCGAATATACGTATGCAATATCCGTTTCAATTTTTTTTTACCATTGGTCGGAAGTTTATCTATTTCCAACGTATAACCAATGCATAAAAATATATGTATAATATACGTTTAATACATGAATATATGTGAAATACGTATAATATATGAATATAATATTTTAAAAAAATCCCAATTGGTAGGAAGTTCGTCGGAAAAAGATGTCGACCCGATGAATATTTGCCAACATCTATTAAACTGAGGAAAATAATCATCGGGCCAACGTCGGTAACTGATGAACTGCCGACGAATGGGGAAAAATGGAAATTCGACTATTGCCAACCTATAACCGATGCATTACCGATGCATCGAAGCCGATGCCGACGTTTTAAGACCTGGTTTATACCGTTCCGACGTCGGCCCGACGTTACGCGAGTGTTCGGGTGTAGACTTCTGGTGGAGAAGAGAAACACACTTCCTGGGACTGAATAATGTATCACCGTTGCGCATAAACTCAACTACCTGACCGAAGTACAAGATGCCAAAATTCTTGCTTGATCGTGGGCTAATTTTATCCAAACTACCACATGAGCAACAGTAGTCCTTTAGCTATGAAATAAAACTGTTAGAAACAAATTCGCACCTTGAACTAGTTCCTTTTTCCCGAAATATTGCGGAGCACACAGAATGGCGTGTGTTGACAACACCACACTTAAAGGGAATGATTGTCGTCTTCAATGACGTAGCACTTCGTGTTAACTGCATTCTCATTGGTCGGTTGGATGAAAGGCGAGATAGGGTTCATTCTATCTGCGAGGAAAAGTTTCTTTTCTATTGTGTGGTAAATCTATTCAAAGGGAAACCCATCTAAAAGTAGAGATAAGCGAATTCTAAGCTTTGGCGAAGTAAAAAAAAACTATTTCTGCATATTTCTGTATAGCTTCGAATAGCTCTTTCGAGAAGGGGAAGGGGAGGGCACTTGGCAGCGTTTCTTTTGCCACCTGTTAACAAGAAGAGAACTGGTGGGAGCAATTCGAGAGGGCCACAGTATTCGGCGTGGAGTATCATTTGCCTCCGAGATCCAAAAACTTGCACGCGCGCGCGCGTATCCTTTAATGCCAGCTAATGTCTGCTTGCATGGTAACCGATTTGTATTTGAATTACCCCCTCAACCTTGGTGAAAATCAGGGATTTGTGACTTTTAATTCAGTCACAATCTTTTTTTCTTGTGAACAGATCCTAGCTAGGATGGAAGGTAAGGGGGTATTTCAAAACATCACAAAGAAATATTCCATAAAAATTTCCTTCCTTGGGAAAAGTTGAAATAGAGGGGAACACAAGTGGTTATCATGCATGTCCATACCCTTTTAAAACGACCCCTAAAAGAGGAGTGCCAAGTTGGAGAAATACTTCCTTTTAACCAGACGTCAATGCCCTTAGAAATGTCACCACATGGGTGTACGGCCAAGGTCAATTGAGGCCAAAGTTTTTTTTTTTTTTTTTTTTTTACAAAATAAATTCCAAAAAACGTCCCTAATCTACTGTTAGTCAGAAGAGCTTAACGCACACATAAAGATTTTCAGTGGAGGAAGCCTCGCCTTCTAAATCTTGACTTCAAGGGGAACAGATTGGGGTAGGAAGGGAGGTATTCAATCACATATATTTCTCTAAAAAGCGCGATTTCTCGAAATTTTCTAAATTCGATTTACGTATATATATATATAATTTTTTTTACAAAATTCATCGTCTACTGAATAAACACAAATAAAGGCTGAACTAAACTAAAAATAGTGTTAACAGAAGTGTTGAGTTGGTCTTCTATAATTTATTTGCTTATTTTGCAAGTAGTAGGGAAACATTGGTTCTGGCACAGAAAGTGACGTCATAATAAAGTCATACTAGGCGGCGTAACCATGGTGATAAAGTGAGGACCTCCCCCCCCACCTAGGTGGCCTAACCCTAACCATAGAATATACTATGTGTGGAACCCATTATGACGTCATAATAGGCGGCGTAACCATAGTGAGAAAATGAGGACGCCCCCCATCTAGGCGGTGTAACCATGGTGAGAAAGTGAGGACCACTCCCCCCCCCCCGCCCCAGGAGAGCAAAATTCAGCCAAGTCAGCTAAAAAAAGTGCTGCTCGACGAGTTACACACCATTTTTGACAAAGTCTAATTGATGTATGACGAAGACCTCCCCACTCATATCATGGTCACTTTCTCACCATGGTTACGCCCCCTAGGGGGGAAGAGGTCCTCACTTTCTCACCATAGTTACGCCGCCTATTATGACGTCATAATTGGTTCCACACATAGTATGTTCTAGGGTTAGGGTTAGGCCGCCTAGGGGGGTGGAGGACCTCACTTTATCACCATGGTTACGCCGCCTAGTATGACACCATTAAGACGTCACTTCCTGTGCCAGAATTAATGTTTCCCTACTACTTTTGCATTATGTATTCGTTTTTTTGTACACAACAGTACTATCTACAGACTTCCTGTTATTCTTTTATAAGTTTACTTTTAATATGCTTCTAATGTATATATTTCATGGTAGTGGTGGCAGTGGTGGTTTTGGCTGTTTTGTTGTTGTTGTTGTCGGTGGTGATGGTTGTAGTGGTATTGGGGTTCAGTGTTGGTGATGGTTGTTGTGGACGTAGTTGTGAGGGTAGCTGTGGTGGTGGTTGTGACGGTGGTTGTGGTTGTGATTGTGATTGTGCTGGTGGTCGTCGGGGTAGGGGTTGTAGCGGTGGTTGCGGTGGTTGTGGTGGTGGTGGTGGTGCTGGTTATGACGGTGGTTGTGGTTAAGCTTGTGGCAGTGTACTAGGGATGGTGATTGTGGCAGTGGTTGTGGTTGTTGTGCCGGTTGTGGTTGTGGTGCTGCTTTTGGCGTCGGTTCTGGTTGTGCTGGTGGTTGTGGTGGTGGTTGTGGTTGTCGTGGTGGTGGTGGTGGTCGGTGTGGTGGTTGTAGCGGTGGTTGCGGTGGTGGTTGTACTTGCGGTGGTGGTGGTTATGACGGAACTTGTAATTGCGTTGTGGTGGTTGTTGCATCGGTTGTTTTTGGTGTGGTGGTTGTGGTGTTGCTTGTGGTTGTCGTGGTGGTCGTCGGGGTGGTGATTGAAGCGGTGGTTGTGCTGCTGGTTGTGGTGGTGGTGTTTGTGGTAGTGGTGGTGTTGGTGGTGTTGGTGGGAGGGTTATGACGGTGCTTGTGGTGGTGTGCTAGGGGTGGTGGTTGTTGTGGTAGTGGTGGTGGTGGTGGTGGTGTTGGTGGGAGGGTTATGACGGTGCTTGTGGTGGTGTGCTAGGGGTTGTGGTTGTTGTGGTTGTGGTAGTGGTGGTTGTGGTGGTTGTGGTAGTGGTGGTGGTGGTGGGGGGGGGGTTATGACGGTGCTTGTGGTGGTGTGCTAGGGTGGTGGTTGTTGTGGTTGTGGTAGTGGTGGTTGTGGTGGTTGTGGTAGTGGTGGTGGTGGTGGGAGGGTTATGACGGTGCTTGTGGTGGTGTGCTAGGGTGGTGGTTGTTGTGGTTGTGGTAGTGGTGGTTGTGGTGGTTGTGGTAGTGGTGGTGGTGGTGGGGGGGATTATGAAGGTGCTTGTGGTGGTGTGCTAGGGGTGGTGGTTGTTGTGGTAGTGGTGGTGGTGGTGGTGGTGTTGGTGGGAGGGTTATGACGGTGCTTGTGGTGGTGTGCTAGGGGTTGTGGTTGTTGTGGTTGTGGTAGTGGTGGTTGTGGTGGTTGTGGTAGTGGTGGTGGTGGTGGGGGGGGGATTATGACCGTGCTTGTGGTGGTGTGCTAGGGGTGGTGGTTGTTTTCATTGTCCCGTACCCGAGAGGCCACCTCCGCGTCCCCTCTTCAATGCTAAAACAGGACAGTTAGAACGAAAAACGGCCATAGATGTCTGCTTCATGAAAAGATCACTTCTTTGTTTGTTTATTTGCTTTTTCAATTCCCTGTTTGACGTCACTGCATCTAAGCCTGCCATACAGATTTTTCCTTGCAGCTTTATCGTATGCATATACTCTTATTTTATCATATCTCTAAATCAGAGGTTTCTCAATAACAAAACAGCGTAGCTTGAACTTAAAGTGTCAGAAAAGTAGGCCAATGACGCTTTCATGAAGCTGTTAATGTAACGTGACACTTGATCTCTGTTTTAAGAGGCTGTTTTTATCAGTAGTCGCTTTCCCAGTGCGCTTTCCTCGGTGTTACGTACGTAAAATGAACGCCGATATGGAGATCACATATAGGTTACATATATTGTATGCCCTTTTAAATTAAACAGTGCAATTCGAAGAGTCAATTTTTTTGGTATTTTTTTTCCATACCAGTTTGGCAGAACAAGCCTGTGCTTGGACTGTATACATAGAGAGCCCTTTTCACGCCAAACGCTTGCACTCACCCCATCCCCTATGAGCTGAGTGAAATGCTTGCACTCACCCCTACCCCTATGAGCTGAGTGAAATGCTTGCACTCACACCACCCCGATGTGCTCAGTGAAATGTTTGCATTCACCCCACCCCCTATGTGTGAGTGAAACGCTTGCACTCACCCCACCCCTATGAGCTGAGTGAAATACTTGCACTCACCCCTACCCCTATGAGCTGAGTGAAATGCTTGCACTCACACCACCCCGATGTGCTCAGTGAAATGCTTGCATTCACCCCACCCTCTATGTGTGAGTGAAGTGCTTGCACTCACCCCACCCCGATGTGCTCAATGAAATGCTTGCATTCACCCCACCCCCTATGTGTGAGTGAAACGCTTGCACTCACCCCACCCATATGCTGAGTGCCAAAATTAATACATGAAACACCCCCTCTTCAGCAAATTGTATATCTGTGAGTACAGATCGGCTGGAAAGCAAATTGCTAAAATGACAGAACGAAAACTAGTTATAGAAAAAAACTGGACTATACATTGGGAAATGTGTGTGTAGGGGGGAGGGAAGGGGAGGTAGGGGGGATGAACACTCCATGAGGACTGTAATCCAAAAACACACCCAGTTTTTCCAGCGATGCAAAGAACAGTTCCCACTTGCAAACATGTTTGCAAATGGGAATGCTTTGCAAAGAATTCTGGCTGTTTATTCCTTCCTTTTGTTTTTTGTTTTTTTTTTTGTTTTTTTTTTGTTGTTTTTTTTTTTTTTTTTTTTTGGTTTTTTTTTGTCACGGAGGTTTCCAGAAAACTCCTCCTATTCTAATTGACGTAGAACGATGACATTTGGCACAGGGATAGAGGATGATGAGATGTCGTGAAATCCGCATTTTTTTACCTTGATCTTGAAGGTCAAGGTCAAATTGAGGTCAAAGTTTTTTACCTCAAGGTGGTTTCCAGAAAACTCCTCCTACACGGTTTGTAGAAGAAAGACGGCATTTGGCAGAGACATAGACATGTCATAGACATGTCATGAAATCCGCAAATTTTTTACCTTGACCTTCTAGGTCAATGTCAAATTGAGGTCAAAATATCTTTTTCAAAAACCTATTCCATCACGAAAAATTGCTGGAAATAGCGCTCAGATCCTTGTTTCAACACGTGTACGGTGTCAGTAGGCAGTAACATCATGGATGGAATCTCGACGTTCAGTGTCAAGGTCAAGGTCATGTGACCTTTGCATATTGAAATCCGTTAGAGAAAAAATGTCCATCATCTCTAAAAAGGTTAGAGATAGAGCGATTTTGAGCTTATTTTCGGCCCTTTGGGCCTAAAAGACGTTATGTAAGAGGTACCTCGGTGACCCTGATCTCCTCCGTCATGGTCAAGGTAAAAAAGCGGAAGTTGACCATTATCTCGAAAACGGTTATAGATAGAGTGATTTTGAGCTTATGTTCGACCTTTTGGGCCTAGAAGACGTTATATAACAGTTACCTCGGTCACTTGACCTCCTCCGTCATGGTCATGGTCAAAAACCGGAAGTTGATCATTATCTCACAAACGGTTAGAAAACTGAATTTGATTATATGAGACTGCATTATATTTACTTCGATGTCCTCGTTCAAGATAATAATTCGGAAGCTGACAATTATGTGGAAACACTGAAAAATGTGTCTTTGACCAGATAGATTGTGCATGGCATTGCAAGCGGGTGCCATTTCGCTACGTGTAGCGAAATTTGGTCTAGTTCTGAATGAAGTAGGTCTGCCATTCCACAACTGGGTGAAGGAGTGTGTTTAAAGTGTGTGCATGGACAAAAAATGACATTGTGCAGCTTGCAATACATATAACTGCAACTCTTTTCCCATTGCTCTATACATAGTCTCTGACACAGTGGATTTAAAAAAAAATTAACATTTTAAAAAAAAGTCATTTTGTTTATTTTAAATAAGTTAATAAGTGCTTAACTAGCAATATATAAGTATATATTTTTTGGAATACACCAAAGATGGATATCAAAGCAAGGGAAACGTTCGAATTGCCCCCGATTCCAGAACTGCTGGGGTGTAAATACAGTTACACCTTTGATTACGGTAATGCCAGTTATATGCATGGTAATAATAAATTAAAAACAAACAAACAAAAATGTAAGAAAACAAAACAAAGAGCTAAAAATTAAATTAAAAATGAAGCAAACAAAAACAAAAACCATGGCAAAAAAAAAAAAAAAACGAAAAAATAAGAATAACAATATGCTTGGTAAAGGAAAATAAGTTTATGAAATTTTGAGTAAAAAACAAGCTCTTTTTGGCGTTGACTAAAATTATCCCTGTCCCCATCCTGGCGAGATTCTGATATCAATATGGCTTTAGAGCAAATGATGACCAAGGATATATACCTGTTGTCGTTTTTTTTTTTTTTTTGCAAGATCATGCCTTTCTAAGTAATGAGAATGAAGGAGCTGGAGAACTGATAATTTCTTTGTATTGATGACCAACCAAAGAATTTTTCTAAGCAGTAGTAGGAAAACGCCGGTTCTACGCCAGGAAGTGACGTCATACTGACGTCACTTCTTGGCGCAGAACCGGCATGGGGTTTCTGCACCATTTCTTTTTTTTTTTTTTTGATAAAGCGCGCGCCCGTTCTAATGACGTCATAATGAATCATAATGACCACGTGATGACATCACTTTTTAAAAAAGTTAAAAAGTGAGATAACTTTCGTTATGGTTGACCGATTTGCATGAAAATTTTACTGTTTGATTCAGATTTATATCTAGTTTTGAAATAAAGTGGTCTTAGGCTACTTGCGTAGGTGGCTGTATGCATAATTTTAACAGGCCTCCATTTTACCTTTTAAAAAAGCGAAAAAGTGAGATACCTTTCGCTAGAGCTTACCGATTTGGATGAAAATTTTACCATTTGATTCAGTTTTATATGTAGTTTTAACAATAAGTAGCCATGGGCTATTTTTGAAGGTGGCTGTATGCATAATGTTAACATGCTGCCATTTTAACAATTAAAAGAGTGAAAAAGTGAGATAACTTTCGTTATAGCTGATCGATTTGAATGAAAATTTTACCATTTAATTTAGTTTTACATCTAGTTTTACCATTAAGTAGTCGTAGACTATTTGCACAGGTGGCTGTATGCATAATTGATTCACCTCAAAATTTTTACTTTAAAAAAGTGAAGAAGTGTGATAATTTTCGTTATAGTTGATCGATTTGCATGAAAGTTCACCATTTGATTCAGTTTTATGTCTAGTTTTAACATTAAGTAGTCATGGGCTATTTGCAGCTGTAGCTGTATGCATAATTGCTTCACCTTAAAATTTTAACTTTAAAAAGTGAAGAAGTGAGATAACTTTCGTTATAGCTGATCGATTTGAATGAAAATTTTACCATTTAATTTAGTTTTACATCTAGTTTTACCATTAAGTAGTCGTAGACTATTTGCACAGGTGGCTGTATGCATAATTGATTCACCTCAAAATTTTTACTTTAAAAAAGTGAAGAAGTGTGATAATTTTCGTTATAGTTGATCGATTTGCATGAAAGTTCACCATTTGATTCAGTTTTATGTCTAGTTTTAACATTAAGTAGTCATGGGCTATTTGCAGCTGTAGCTGTATGCATAATTGCTTCACCTTAAAATTTTAACTTTAAAAAGTGAAGAAGTGAGATAACTTTCGTTATAGCTGATCGATTTGAATGAAAATTTTACCATTTAATTTAGTTTTACATCTAGTTTTACCATTAAGTAGTCGTAGACTATTTGCACAGGTGGCTGTATGCATAATTGATTCACCTCAAAATTTTTACTTTAAAAAAGTGAAGAAGTGTGATAATTTTCGTTATAGTTGATCGATTTGCATGAAAGTTCACCATTTGATTCAGTTTTATGTCTAGTTTTAACATTAAGTAGTCATGGGCTATTTGCAGCTGTAGCTGTATGCATAATTGCTTCACCTTAAAATTTTAACTTTAAAAAGTGAAGAAGTGAGATAACTTTCGTTATAGCTGATCGATTTGAATGAAAATTTTACCATTTAATTTAGTTTTACATCTAGTTTTACCATTAAGTAGTCGTAGACTATTTGCACAGGTGGCTGTATGCATAATTGATTCACCTTAAAATTTTAACTTAAATAAAGTGAAGAAGTGTGATAATTTTCGTTATAGTTGATCGATTTGCATGAAAGTTCACCATTTGATTCAGTTTTATGTCTAGTTTTAACATTAAGTAGTCATGGGCTTTTTGCAGCTGTAGCTGTATGCATAATTGCTTCACCTTAAAATTTTAACTTTCAAAAGTGAAGAAGTGAGATAACTTTCGTTATAGCTGATCGATTTGAATGAAAATTTTACCATTTAATTTAGTTTTACATCTAGTTTTACCATTAAGTAGTCGTAGACTATTTGCACAGGTGGCTGCATGCATAATTGATTCACCTTAAAATTTTAACTTAAATAAAGTGAAGAAGTGTGATAATTTTCGTTATAGTTGATCGATTTGAATGAAAATTTTACCGATTGATTCAGTTTTATATCGCGTTTTAACTCTAAGTAGTTATAGGCTATTTGTACAGGTGGCTATATGCATAATGTTTATTTTAATAACTATTAAGAAAAGTTAGATAACTTCCGTCATGGTTGACCGATTTGAATGAAAATTTCACCGTTTGATTCAGTTTTGTTTCTTGTTTTGACAGTGGTCACAGGCTATTTGAACAGGTGGCTGTAAGGACTTTTTGGAGCACAAGCATTCAAACATGTGTTCGAATGGCAAGCCACGTTCCGCCATTCAAACATGTGTCGCCCATTGGCAAGCCCATTGTTCAACATGTTCAACATGATGTTCAACATGTACAACATGTTCAACATGATGTTCACCATGTTCCACATGTTGTTCAACATGTTCAAGCATGTTCAACATGTTCAACATGTTGTTCAACATGTTGTTCAACATGTTCAACATGTTGTTCAACATGTTCAACATGTTGTATATATACAGCTATGTTTAAAGACTTTCTCGGCAAAGTTATTTCTATACATATTAGGATATAGTGTGTCGAGCGTGACATCTCCCCTATAGAGTATAAAAGGCAGCCGCCCTCAAACGTAACACATTTCGGATCAAGATACTGAAGAGTGAACAACAACTATGACAATGTCTGTAGAAAAGTCTGAGACAATGCCTGTAGAAAATTTTACAGCAAAGCCTGAGACAATACCTACAGCAAAGTCTAAGACAATGCCCATGGTAAAGTCTAAGGTGAAGTCACGTCGAAGGCGAGCAAATCTTAGAAAGATGAAAAGAGATGAGTTACCAGCTACGACGTCGCCGTGTAAAAAGCGAAAAATTAAGACAGAACCTAAAATGAAGCGAGAACCGGAGCGTTAAGCTGCCACCACCATGAAGAAGATGAGTGTAGATGATTTACCGGTTATGATACCCATTAATGGAGAAATATATATAAAATTGGCGAAATATCAACAGAAAGTGATGATTAACATTCGTGAATATATTACGGATCATACATCTGGGAGGCTACATCCTACCAGGAAGGGAATTTTATTGCCATTGAAAGATTGGCAAATGCTGAAGAAGCAAATGACGTCAGTGGATCTCATGCTTCAGCAAATGGATGTGTATAGTTGCAGTGACTGTCAGAAGATGGTGGAGTAGAAAGACGACTGTATACAGTATGACGAGCTTAGTGGATGCTATAATTCATCACCCTCTGTGTTAAAGATTGGAGCGAAGTTTTTGAAGCTTGACAAGAACTTTGACCCAAATGGACATGTGCATTTAAAATGTAGTTCAAATAAAATTGTTTTTATGCTTCATATGTAGACTATGAAATGAATTAACATTATCTATGTTGATGTGAAGTTATAACATTTGTAAACTTAAAAGTTTAAGGCCCATGTATTAGCATAATATGTATTTGAAATATTGTTTTTATCATAATTGTAAATATTGTAATATTGAATAAAAACACACATGATGCTTTTCAGCTTTTTATTTTTCTCATACAATATATAATACAATACTTCATTATAACATATGGTTTACGGGTGAATTAACACTAGGGACCTTACGACTTCATATGTTGCAAAGCAAGACATATATTAATACATAACGCTTACGTTAATAAAATATTACAACATTTATAGAGTCTTCATTATAAAGTTTAGTCAAACAAGCCTATTTTTCTTCATCTGTTTCACTCTGTTCACTCTCCATATCACTTTCTTCATCACTGCTGTCATCCTCCTCCTTATCTAGTAGCTCTTCAAAGAATGCATCGTTTCGTCTTATAGCCGGCTTTAGTGCCTTTAAATGCTTGTACTGTTTTTCATCAACAAAGTAATTAAAGTCCTCTAAAATGGTTTGATAATGGTGGCTTTGTGCTAGGCGTTGGGTATATTTGAAGAGTCTCATAAACAGTTGTTTTAGTCCAGGCTTATAAATGGATCGAAGGTCATCACTTGCTATTTCACGCGCATCTTCAAGCCCTTGTTCTTCATATTCTGAAACCTTTTCTTGAAATTTGGCATCATAGTCTTCTTGAACCACATGATACCATCAGAATCTATTTCTGACTCACTTTCAGAGCTCCTGTCAACACACTGCTCCATATGTTTGAACAAAGCTGCTTCGCTGTTGTATAATGCACCGCATTCTGTACAAGCATATGCATTCTTTTCAGCCATGTTGACGCTTTGAATTTCCATAGAAGACTCATCCAAAGTTTCAGTGAAAGGTGTTTTTACAGAGTTTCCCATATCTATCTCTAATTCTCCTTCTAAAGTGAGAGCATCCTTTAAGTGCCTTTTAAGACCTTGTGGCCAATTGTAAGATTTCGAACAAATGTTGCATTTATGCATCCTTTCGGTTCAACACACACTTTTCAAATGGTGAGAAAGTCTTTAAACATAGCTTTATATACAACAAGTTGAGCAACATGTTGAACATGTTAAACATGTTGAACATATTGAACATGTTGAACATGTTGAACAACATATTGAACATGTTGAACATGATGAACAACATGTTGAAAAACATGTTGAACATGTTGAACAATTGTTAAACAACTTGCTAAACAGTACCATGACGTAATATGTTCCAAAAAATTATTCGAACACGTCTTTGAATTGGCTTGCCATTCGAACACACGTTTGAATGGCGGGGTGGGGCTTGCCATTCGAACACATGTTTGAATGGGTGTGCTCCAAAAAGTCCTTACAGCCACCTCTTCAAACAGCTTCTGACCACTGTCAAAACTAGAAACAAAACTGAATCAAACGGTGAAATTTTCATTCAAAGCGGTCAACCATGATATAAGTTGTCTAACTTTTTTAAAAAGTTATTAAAATAAGTAATATGCATACAGCCACCTGTGCAAATAGCATATCAGTACTAAATGTTAAAACTAAACACAAAACTTAATCAAACGGTTCAATTTTCATTCAAATCGGTTAACCATGACGGAAGTTATCGACTTTTTTCACTTTTTAAAGTTAAAAGTTTAAGGCGAATCAATTATGCATATAGCCACCTGAGGAAATAGCCTAGGACTACATAATGTTAAAACTAGATATAAAACTGAATCAAAGAGTAAAAGAGTAAAATTTTCATTCAAATCGATCAACTATAGCAAAAGTTATTACACTTTTTAACTTTTTTAAAGTTAAAATTTTAAGGTGAATCAATTATGCATACAGACACAGGTGCTTATAGCCCATGACTACTTAATGGTAAAACTAGATATAAAACTGAAGCAAACGGTCAAATTTTCATGCAAATCGGTCAGCCATAGCGAAATTTATCTCACTTTTTCACTTTTTTAAAGTTAAAATTTTAAGGTGAATCAATTATGCATACAGTCACCGGTGCAAATAGCCCACCGGTAAGTCCTAGGGTCCTAGGGTTAAGCCGCCTAGGGTTATGCCGCTTAGGGTTACGCCGCTTAGGGGAGACTAACATCATGACGTCTTTATAACGTCATCATGACGTCATCATGATGTCATCACGTCATCATTATGACGTCATTAGAACGGACGCGCGCTTTATCCAAAAATGGTGCAGAAACCCCATGCCGGTTCTGTGCCAGGAAGTGACGTCAGTATGACGTCACTTCCTGGCGTAGAACCGGCGTTTTCCTACTACTCTAAGCACTTCATCGGTTATGTCAAGATAAAAAAAATGACCAACTCTATTTCGATAACGGCATCAGCAGTGCTTTAAAACAAGATTCGGTATGGATCAAGTACCCGAGGGCCGAAGGGGGGAGGGGGTTTGGGGGGCACTCATGTACCAACTGGTTACTATGTATGTTTATAATAGTGTGACTTCGCTTGGCTTCACGTTTAGAAGGGATTTCCCGGCAATTTCCCGGTAATTCACGCATAAATTGTGAATTGAACATTTCTACAGGTGCAAGCGTACAGTGTAAATAAACATTGCCAAAAACTGCCTCATTAGGCAATGCCAGAAACATTCGAGAGTTTAAGACTGAATGAAAACAAAAACCCACATTCCTTGTTTATGCGCGGAACTGTGAAGACGTATTTTTTTCGAAAAAGAATCTTTGAAGAGTTTTTCATCAAGTGTTCAGGATAAGAGGTGCTTAGTTCGTTTTTTTTTATATATTTATGCTTGCTTGTAACAAGTTTGATGTTACGACAAATGTTCAACAGTATTTTGAATACCAAACTAAATAGCACCAGGAATCGTATTGTTGACCACGAGTAATCATACTTGGTCTTTGTCACCGCACCATGTTTCTCGCATTTTCACCACTGGTCAGCAGATTCATGTTTACCTGGAGATACCGGGAGCTGTGTCACTCTGACTGTCTATCAGGCGTTACCGTCATACTGGGTGTAGGAAAGGCACGGCGACAGGCCGCGGCACTGATGAGTTCTCACGTTGTCATGGCTCCATACCGCTCCACGTAACCCCAGAGCCATTGGCTTGCCAGGGCGGCTGCGACTGAATTAGCAGAGCATCGATCTAGCTTGTACGTTTCTATGAGCATTCACGGGGTTACTGCAACTCCCCTCCCGCTGTTGGCTTGTCGAGGCATCTAGTGGTACTTCCCATTTGGACAGAGGCATCGGTTTGAATGGGAAGACCCAAGTGGCTTCGGTAGCAGGGTTAACAAGAGTGGGCATTCCCCTTGTGGCTCCATCCGCGTGGCTCTGACCATGTGGCACTACCCACGAGGGTTATTCCTCTTGCCTTTGTTCCTCCAGAGCTTTTGTCTCCCACCCACTGTCTAGGTGTGGATGGGAGAGAGGGTAGAATATTGACAAACAAGAAGAGGGTTTGTTGCATGATTACTCACCACAATTCCTGTTGCAGGCATGGCGGAGACAGAAGACTGAATGCACAAGACAGTATGTGGTCATTCGTCGCTTGCTGGAAATCCCCCAAAACCGCTGCGACACTTCCGGTTACCGATAATACCAGTTTTTTTATCTCCCTACGAAATTGGGAACTTCGAAATCAAATTGGAGGGAAACCTGCTGTTTAGATGGGGTTGGCATAAATGATATACAAAAAACTGGTATTATCGCTGACCGGAAGTGACGTTATGAAGTAATGTCTGTTGCTTTTGCTGTTGGTTGTTGGTTGTTGGTTGTTGTTGGTTGCTGTTGTTGTTGCTGGTTGCTGGTGTCTTCGTATATTTACATTCAAAGACTGTCTGTCACTTGAAAAGTGGATGTGGAATAGAAAAGATATACAAATGCAACATGTGTTCGAAATGTTACGACTGGCCACAGTCTTAAAAGGCATTTAAAGCAAGCGCACACTTCAAAAGTGAATGAGGAATGGGAGATGGATATGGAAACCCCTATAAAAACACCTTTCACGGAGACTTTAGATAAGTCTTCTATTAAACGTCAAAAAGTCAATATGGACGAAATTAATGCAAGTGCTTGTACAGTATGTGGTGCATTATACAACAGCGAAGAAGCTTTAGCCACTCATATGGAGCAGAATGGTGAGGATGCCGATGACAGAAGTTCTGACAGTGAGTCATAAATACTCTGTTTGGCATGATATGGTTCAGGACGTATTTGATGACCATGATGACAAATTTTAAGAAAAGGTTTTAAAATATGAAGAACAAGGGCTTGAAGCTGCGCGTGAGAGCAATTGATGATCTTCGACCCGTTTATAAACGTCGACTAAAAATACTGCTTATGAGGCTATTCAAATATACCAAACATCTAGAACAAACCAAACATTATCCAAAGATTTTAGAGGACTTTAATGACTTTGCTGATGAAAAACATTATGCGTATTCAAAGACGCTTAAGGCGGCTATAAGGAAAAACAATGGATTCTTTGAAGAGCTACCAGATAAGGAAGAGTATGACAGCAGTGACGAAAAAAGTGATATGGACAGTGAGGCGCAAAAGAGTGAAACAGATGAAGAAAAATAGACTTATTTGACTAAACTCTATAATAAGGACTTTGTAGATCAACAAATGTTGTAACATTTTATTGATTTAAGTGCTGTGTATTTCGGTGTATTAATAAAACTGTTCAATATATGTCTTGCTTTTTAAAGTGCGAACGCAGTTTCAACATTCGTCACTTATTTAACGTTCAGTTGCTTATCCTTCATTAAAGACACAGTCAGGCTGAACAGTTTGGTGAAAGAATGGTTCAAATCAGTCAAATAGTTTTAAAGTTATGCGCTGTTGAGGTTGTCATGCCTCACATACTAGCCATATGGGGAGGGGTTCAAAAAACCAAAAATGTTCAGAATCGTCTGAAACGGATAAATATGCACAAATCACAAAACTTCCTCACGGGGGATCTGACAAAGTATGTCCTGGGGGTCTGATCAACTATGTCCTGAGGGGGGTCTGACAAAGTATGTCCTAGAGGGGGGATAAAAAACCAAAGTTGTTCAGAATCGTCTGAAACGGATAAGTATGCAAAAATCACAAAATTTTCCCACGTGGAGGGGGGGGGGGGTAAAAACCAAAAATGTTCAAAATCGTCTCAAACAGATAAATATGCAAAAATCACAAAATTGTCCCACTGGGGGTCAGACCACTATGTTCGGGGGGGGGGGGGGGGTCTGTCTACTATGTCCTGGGGGGAGGGGTAAGGGGGTTGATCCAGAACACCCATTTCTCAGCTACTCTATTGCGTGTGTATTTGTAGTAACACTGATCTACATTTCAAGTATTTACGGTGCAATTTAACTTGTGTACATCTGTTTATTCACTCAGTAAATCAGAGTCTGAGATGGGAAAACCAGAACTTGTCACGGGTATGCAAGGTGGCGGAAACTCGGTTTATTTACAAATCTTTTCACCTTAACCTTTTAACCTGCTGCGACAGGGGGAGGGGGTGGGAGGGTTCAAGAATTTAACCAGGATTCATATAGAACGGCTTCTACCGTCGCTGCAGGCTCGAGGTTTTAGCGAGCGTTCATTTTCCTCTGGAACGATGTTCACCAGCTTCGGGTGTAATATAAGTAAAAAAAGAAATAAATTATAGTTTGAAAATAAATCAGCAAGGATTCCACTTGACTCAGAATGTAATTGTTGTGTCTTTTTGCAGGTGGCTCAGTGATCAAGGTGCTTTACAGGAAAAAGAACGAAAAGTAGGTTTTCTCGAAGGGGGGGGGGGGATGCGCGTGGGGTGGAGGACACCCCTTGCCCTCTAGTTACCATGCGCATTCATGACTTTTTAAAAAGACCCCTGAATGTGAACTACCAATAGTGAAAGACTCCCTCTTTTTTAAGCATAAATAAGAACAGTTCCGAAAGAACCCCCATTGTCTGGGAAACAAAATAAAATGACCCCTCTTTTTGACGAAATCGGCACCCATCACAGACCGAGTTGGGCCTCAAAATTAACCCCTTTTTCCGCCCTTTCTTTTTTTGACAGACATGGTAACACAAACTAGACCCCCCCCCCCCCACGCCCTCCCCCATCCTCCCCTTCGGTACACATTTTTAGCCTGACATTACTTTATTCAGTGTTGTGCTTTACAACTTCTTTTATTCAGCATTAAGTATCGGGGATAAGGAGGAAAAGTTAATGAAAACACAATGCTGGAATTTACCTGACAACCAAATTAAGGGTGCTCACACCTTATAAGAAAGAATGGCATCTCCCCTAGAAGGGAAGATGGGGACTCCCAGCTGAATCAGCGTCGCACCATTGCACCAACTAATATATATATATATATATATATATATATATATATATATATATATATATATATATATATATATATATATATATATATATATATATATACTAAACGTTTAACAAAGGAACCGTTTCTTGGCAGAGGAGAAGATACCCTCCATCTGACATCGATAACCGCAGGGGAACACGAGGAATTAACCCAACTTCTGTCGTCATTACCCAAGGCGAATACAGATGAGGTAATCGTGACTGGTGTGGGGAGTGGCATCCACAAGCATGAGCTACAGGAAGCGCTGGGAGTCAAGTATGTTTCTCATTTAACTACACATAAATTCCATTCCGTTCTTATTTCACACTTATCAAGCATGTTTTTCTTATGTTTATATCTTATTAAGGAAGTTTATTTTCTGATATACTTTCTTTTCAGTGGAGAAGTTTCCACACCGGTTGAATGCACCATGTTATTTTATGCCCTGCACAAAACCTTTTTCTACAGTTCCAGCTTAATTGAAGGGACATCTTTCCAACTAGATTAAAATGCCGGTGAAATCTCACCAGAGTTTGGTTGACGATTAGTACAACATACTTTCGAAATACGAAAAACTTTTTTTTTGGGACACGCATAGTAACACATGTGGTACCAAGTGTCCAACCCATGTATTTAAAGAAAAAAGAATGTCGTAATGCCTCACAAGAATACAGCTTCCCTATTTCTTAAACCTATTGGAACGACGTGTTACATATAAACGAACATTCTGCACTTTCCAATTGAAATATAGTGGCAGCTGTTTAATTTCATTTTTAATTTGTTGATACCCCCCCCCCCCCCCCCATTAACGCAACAAATTGTGACGTCATCCACTGACTGCTACATTGCTGTACACATATTTCCTCCCCCTTCCTCTCGATGAGTCACTTCTTTATGGATGGTCCCACAAAACCAAACACAAATTTATGTACATAAAGTATCGGGCCATTTAGGGGCCTCTTTGACCTATCTATCACAAGCAGCCATGGTTTTCCCAGTGTCCGCAATGTACTAGAGATGGCCTTGCAACTCTTATCACAGTTTGAGGGGGTTCACGTTGTCGACACCACACTCAGTTATTGATGTTTCTGGCTTTTGATAGATGAATTGAATTACAGATATGCATATATACTTTCTGTTAATACAAACCCGTAAAGATCCAAATCATCGATTTTTAATCGTCAACATTATGTGATATTTTACTCGAAAGCTTTTCACATTTCGAAAGTATGCTCTGTAACACAGGCAGAAAAGCCCTGGCAGTTTCAAGAAGTAGACATGCAAAATTAATGAGGCGCAAATAACAGCGATATCTTTGAGACTAGAGCGCAGTTGCAGAAAATGATTCCGTTTGTATCGCAGGGGAAAATATTTCTTCTCAACCATATGTCAGAAATCTTGGTGTATGGTTTAATCATCATTTGCGCATGGACCATTATGTTTCGCAAGTGCCTACGCTCCCGATATTACCATCTTCAGCAGATTCGGTCCATTCGCAAGTTTTTTTTTTACAGAAGATGCAACAAAGGCATAAGTTCACACAGCCATAACCAGTCAACTTGATATCGATATAATGGTCGTCTATTTGGAATTGCAAAGACCAGATTGTACGTTTACAGGGTCTTTATATAAAATATAGCGCAGCGAGAGTCATCACAATACTCGCCAGATCATGTACCTTATACTCGGTTCACACTTCACTGGCTCCGTGTGAGTGAGTGAATTACCTTCAAGCTTCTCTTATGGACTCTTGAATCCTTTAATCGAGAGACAACCCAGTATTTGACTCCGAGAGTCACGGCAAGAAAATCACCCAGAAGCCTTCTCTCAAGTACGAAAGACCGGCAAGCTCATTTCCTTCAAGATGCTTCATTATAAATTTCAAAGGAATTTCAAGCGAACTTCATGTGAACTTCCTATGAACTTCACTGTGAATTTCATATGAATTTCCAACGAACTTCAGTGTGAAGTTCCATTGAACTTCCCTCGAACTTCATAAGAAGTTCCAAATAAACTTAAGTTGGAACTTCCATTGAACATCCTATGAACTTCACTGTGAACTTCATATGAAGTTCCAACGAACTTCAGTGTGAATTTCCATTGAACTTCCTATGAACTTCACTGTGAATTTTACACGAATTTCCAACGAACTTCAGTGTGAATTTCCATTGAACTTCCAACGAACTTCAATGTGAAGTTCCATTAAATTTCAGTGTGAATTTCCATTGAACTTCGTAAGTAGGGTAAAAGTGGGGCTTCTAAAACAGGAAGTGACGTCATAATGACGTCATGAGGTGTTTTAGAAGCCCCATGGAATTTCTAAAACAGTGACGTCATATTGACGTCATATTGACGTCATATGGACGTGTTATGGACGTGTTATGGAGGTCATATGGAGGTCATAATGACGTGATAGGGATAGTGGGCAGCCATTCAAACGGGCGGCCATTCAAACAACCATTCAAACGGGCGGCCATTGAAACGGGCAGCTGGAGCACACTTTTTTAATTTTTTATTACTCTCCACACACATAACACCGCAGCAGACGGACAGATGAGACACCTCCCCAAACGTACAAGTTCTCCATTTTATAAATAGAGAACTCATAGCTACATTGTAAGAGCTCACCTATAAGGCCCCCTTAAAGTCAAAAGGGGGTATTAAAAAGGGGTATAAAAATTACCCCCCCCCCCTTTTTTCATTTCCAACACTCTCATGCATACACATACACACTAACACCATGACACGATTAGCGCTTATTTCGTATTAGTGGGTGGCCCTTAGAAGGGCCGGCAGGTTTTTGCTGCTGCTGCTGCTGCTGCCGGACTCTAAAACTCTAGGACATCTTCGACTGGCCTTGCGCAGTGTGTTAATTGCTGACCGTTGAAAACGAAATGATCCGTTTTCAATCCGCAGGTGAAGCATGCAGTCGTGTATTGATCAGCAAGCGCCATCATCTGAGTCCAAATTGCAGCGCAGTAAATACACGATTGATGGCCGCAATCCACAGCAATAACGCGATCAGGACTGAGGATGCAGCCGCATGCGATACATATGTCGAGGTCTTGCTGGAGGAAGAATCTTGCCCATGCTGGATACTCTTCCTCCTCAAGTCTTGATGGTATCGATTCCCCCAGCATGGTGCATCGGAAGTAAGCCTCGACGTAATGTCCCTGCTCGATATTTTCCAACCGCTTTCCCAGCGTCACCCTCTTGTTAAAAAAGACCGGAACACAGAGGACCTTGACGTTGGCAGGGTCCGGCAGCATCTGGTAGAAAAAATATCTCACAGGCTGGTTCACTGGCGGCACCACCGGCACTTGCACCTCCCTGACTTCCCTCAGCGTAAGAACATCGTTTAACGCAAAGAAGAGCTCCATTGTCGTGAGAGTTGAAAGCGGTTGTGAGCCTGAACTGAAATGACTACCAAGTATATACCACCTTAAGTGAGGACCCCCCCCCCCAGCAAGCGATAAAAGTAAGGACCCCCCCTCGGAGATAGAAGCAAACTGCCTGCGTTATGTGAGGACCCCCCCGGCCCGTCGACCTTTAAGCATATACTTTATCTATATCGGTGAGCTGGTCGACGGACCCCCCCGGCCCGTCGACCTGAAGCGAGAACCCCCCCCCCCCGCCCATCGACTTTTTAGCCGCTGGCTCACGGCTCACCGACAGTAGTATAAAAAGGTCGGTTCGACACCCCTATAGCCATTGCATTGCCAAACCATCATGGAGACGTCTCGAAAAGCAGCAACGGCTAGCAACATGGAAATTGATAGCCTGTTCAGCAATGAAACAATGGCTTTTACAGATAGAGTTTTAACTGAAGAGGAGACTGCTGCCTTCCTAAGTACACTAGCAGAAGCTGAAAAAGCCTTGGAGGAAGCATTAGGGACTCCGTCAGACGTGCATACAGTACAGCAAACTAGGCCTGAAGAAGTACAGCCAGTACAGCAAGCAATGCCCGATCCCGAGGGATCTGACTACCCGTTCTGGGTAGCCAATGCGCTTGTAAATGGTAGCGCCAAACCACTTAGTACAAAGTTACAGGCTCATCTAGAGCATCTTGAGGAGGAAGAAGTGGTCATGTCAAGCGATTACGACGGTGACGACGACGATGACGACAACGACGGTGATGACGACAATGACGACAGCGACGACGATGAAAAGCAGCTCAAATCTAAATTTGAATTGAGCAAAACTATTCCTGTTACAGAGGAAGACGTCACGCTGTTGAAACGAAACTTTCAAGCAGTGATTCCTCTGATCGATTGCAACATTTTATGGCGCTTATGTGAAGAAGGCTTTTTCGATCAGCACACATACATCTACCTAACGGAAGAAGTGAACACTGTCATTCAGCTTATCTACATGCTAGAAGGAAACATAGAGCATCTTCCCGCGTCAGAGCCACATTTCTCCGAAGCCATGACCCGACGTTTCGCTCAACTTATTAGAAGTCTTCATGAGGAACTTTTTAAGACTTTATGTCTACCGGCGCCAAAGTGTGTTGATGAGGATCGCCATTCCAAATGTGTAAAGGTCATGCTACATGGCTTCAAGTACCTTGAAGAACGTATTAAGGTGTATGATATGATGGCTTACCTCTATGAAAAAGGACATTTCACCATGCCAATGCTCTTTCAATGGATAATTGGGAGTCGCAAACGAGGAGACTTTTTAGTGATTGTCATGAGACAATGTCTAACAGACGGTTTACAAGCAGCCTTTCTGGATGGTTTCAACGAGATCACTCCGCGATTTTGCAAGCATCTCATGAAAACATAATGTAATGTTCATATAAAAGGAGTGAGGTGTCAAGTGCAGTCATCATTCGATGCGCAGCCATGGAGAAGACAAGCAGCTTTAAAATTAGTGCAAACTTAACCATTACTGTGGGGCATGGACAATTTGGATTATTTATTCGAATCAAACGTGGAGAGAGATGGCTTGCTTTATCACCATCCTTGTGGAAGATTATGTGCCTGAACTTAGAAAGATTACGCGACATTGGCTTCAAACTGTACTTAACGCAAACGAAATAGCTTGAAGTCATTTCATACTTGGATATGCGCTATGTGAGTTTTGTGCAAGCATCACTGTTTGAAGGGAAAGAATACAAGTTTTACATCAACATGAATGATGGTGAATGGGAGACATTGCTTCAGGAGATGGATAGCATTAACTCAACCTTATCGCCATGTACGGAATGTCATGGTAAGAAAACTCTTATCAAGCTGCAAAAGGACAAACGGATGAAAGTATCAAAGTTATCCAAGAAAAGACTGGCTGAAGTTCAATTGGAGAATATGGATGTGCAAAATCAACTTGGACTTACCTGTGAATATTGTGGTGCTTACGGATATGCTGAGGATTATGATTGTCACTGCCACAAGTACAATTGCAAGTTGTGTGAACCAGATAACTTCTGCAACAAGTGCGGCTCACTTACTGTTTCTGCGGAGTAAGACTGAGAGTCATTTGCTTACCAGCCATCATAGTGTGCAGACGTGTTATATGAACATGTGAAAGATGGATGTAGAAACGTGTTTCAAGGACAAGTATGTGGACTACATGATAAGTGAACTGGCACGTTTTGGATCTATTCAACAACAACTGCAGCACTTTGATATTTATTGGGAACGTGCTCATTCCACGCTGAACGTACCAAACTTACGTGAGGATTTCATCAAAGAGTGTATGTTTTCAAACATTGGTGGAGCTGAGGAGTTTGATGTGGAAGCAGCATTTCACTTCGCTCGATTTGATCCAAGACTGTTTGATGAAGTGAGAGAGTGGTTAATCTACATTGCAGTATAATGGCTGACATTACATTGAGGCAATATATTGTTGCAAAAAACATATTGTGAAGAAATGTTATTAGCTGTGAAAAAGTTTGCATGTTTAGTATGTCCTGCTTGTCAAAATGAAGAGTGTTCAGAACATATGTGTCATTCTACATGTGTCTATACATATTTGAATGAAGCTAAATATTACATTCATTTAGATAAAGTGTTAGATAATGCAAATCAACGTTGTGAAAAATATGGTGTAGATGCTATCACATTTGATGAATTAAGTAGTTGGTTAATAGACATTGAAGATCAATGGACTCCAATTATTCACACCATTGTATCAATACTTGATTTGTAAGATATGTTGATAAAAATAAAATTTAACATGTGTTGATAAAATGCAAGATATGTTGATAAAATGCAAGATGTGTTGATAAAATGCAAGATGTGTTGATAAAATAAAATGTAAGATATATTAACAAGTGTTAATCATTTAGTGTTAACATGTCGACGTGGAAAGACTACTTAACCAATATTTACTTTTAACCTGGTCAACCCGGGGTATTTGCTGGTCCTTACAAACTTTATCACATATTAAAATACACATTACATCATTATGTTCAAAAATCCTAGAGATAGTCAACAAATAAGTACATTAGCACGACAAATGTATCCTGGAAAATCTCAATTTCTCATAGAAGCCTATCAAGATGCTACCAGCAAACCTCATGGCTATTTATTCATTGATTTGAAGCCTAAGACAAATGATCAACTACGTATTCGCACAGGCATTTTACCAAAAGATACACATTACGTATATGTTGATAAGGTAGCGTATGAACAAGAACCAAGCCACTTAACCATTCGCAGCCAAGATGTCTAAACGTATTTAAGCGAATCAACCTTTCCTTCACTTGCTCGCACGCAGCGGGCCTAAAGGACGTAAATCCTTGCTACAACAAGCTACTAAGGAGGAATTAACTAGCTTGTTTGAATTTGTTTGAATATATTGCGAGGACATTTACCCTTAAGCTCAAAAAGGTATAAGTTATTCAAGCGTGAACGTCATACCCTACGTACACTGGCAAATAAGAAGATATCACTTCGAAGAAAAAAGAAGTTGGTCAGAAAGGAGGATTTATTGGAGCTATTGCTAAATTTGCATTACCCTTGTTAGCTCAGTTGCTGTTAAAATGAAACATACTTTGAAAATGGTTCTCATTCCTGAATATGAATATAAAATGTTGTTAGAAAAGAAGGAAAAAGATGTTGAAATCAAAACGAAAGTGAATAAACTTTTACGTAGGAAACGAACTCGCGAAAAAGCAATAGAAATGTCTCAAGTGCTTGGACGTCATTTACGAACAATTCAATCACAACAACAACGACAAAAGTCTGTTACAGCATCTAATGCAGAAAAATCAGAAAAGTCTCAACAGTTTCTAACCCATTTTCAACCTATTTATCATGTAAAACTAACACAACTTCTGCCAGAACTTAAGAAATATGGTACGAGATGGACAGATAAAAATGAACTTGTTTTAAAAACAGGTACTGTCATTACAAATTCTAACATTATTGATTTGTTGAAAGAAGCATTGGTTGCTACAAAAAGAAAAGAACGACGAGAACCACCACGTGGTTGGAAGCAGTTAATTGAGGAAATTGTAGACGCTAATATTCTAAAAACTGTTTTTGGCAAAAAGACAACTCGTGAAGATATTACAAAAGAGCAACAACAACGTCAACAAAGATTGTTTCCAGAAAGATGGGAAACTTTTTAACATGGATTAAAGAGTTATGGTGTTGTTGTTGTAAAGAAAATGGAAATAAAAATACTATTCCTGTAAAAATTAGGTGTGTTAGTGCTTGTTGTCAGGGAGAAGTAGTAGATACCAATTTAGATCATGTAGATAGCAATTTAGACAACAATGTAGACAGCAATGTAGAAAGTGAGGATGAAGAGTGTCAAACACGAAGTAATGTATATACACATCTAGTCTATCTACATCACATAAACGATTTAGCGTTCATGGAGTCAACAAGTTTTTACATTACTTTACCCAGCAATGCTAGTATGAACTATTATCCCAACAACGAGACTTCGAATTATCAAATTCGTATGCCTCGAACCATCTATCTGAACGGAAAATATGAAGTGGCTTTAGCTGAAATTCAATATCCACATACATGGACAAACATGAGACATGGAATGGACTATTCTATTCAGTATCGACAACAGCCACTGAATGATGTTGTTCTTGACACAATCAATATTCCTTATGGTTACTACAGATCCATACAAGAGATATGTCAGGCAGTCAATAAAGAAGCAACTAATTCTATGAAAGATGACCTTAAAGAAGCTATTCAGATAAAGTATGATAAAATTAGACGACGCGTTTTTCTATTTCTAAATTATGGCTTTGAAGTGTCATTCTCCGTTGGATTAGCTGAGATTTTAGGATTTATCCCAAATCAATGGTATACTGAAACGTGTACAGCTGAACATAAAGCTGATGTAAAACAGGGATTTTATGCACTTTATGTGTACTGTAGTATTTGTGAGCCACAAGTTGCTGGTGATTATTATGTCCCTTTGCTACGTTCTGTTGGAATACAAGGACATGATGGAGACATTATCATGAAAAGTTATGGAGAACCTCATTATGTTCCTGTAAACACTTCCAAATTTGACGTGATAGAAATGAATATTAAGGACGACACAGGCCATAATGTTCCATTTCAAACTGGAAAGGTGATCTGTAAACTTCATTTTCGACCAAAAGCATTATGATAGCGTACATACACAATCCATCTATATATCGCAACCATTTTCTTCGTCAAGTGGGTGGAGAATTACCAGGATTTAAAGGAGCGCGAATACAATATGGAGACGGTATTGGTTCAATACTGGGATCATTGGCTCGAAAAGCTATTCCACTGCTTAAGACAGGGGCTAAAATCGTTGCACCACATCTTAAAAGGGCTGCAAAAGATATCGCGAAAGATGTTACAGATCGAGTAGCACAACGTATGTTTGGTGGTGGGTTACGAGGACAAAAGAGACCGAAACGAGCAAAACGTGTCAGAAGGTGAAAGGCAGCTAAACGGATAACATCAAAAAACATAAGAAAGATATTTTTTAATCATGTCTTTAATTATAATCATTCTTGTGAATGTAGCCTTTCTCCATTAGAATGATTTCACATATCACCAACGCAAACTGCTGTAGAAAAAAGTTATGATGTAGATTATCAACCAATGACTACCATTAGAGAGGGTGCTCCAACAAAATTCTACATTCCTGCGAGTACAGAAGAATATCTAGATTTAAAGAACAGTAAACTCCATATTGTATGTCGCATTGTAAAGGCTGATGGAACACTGTGTGGTGTAGATGATAACTTGTCATGTATCAATGATTTGTTTAATGGGTTATGGTCCAATATTGAATTATTTCTAAATGTTCTTTGATATCACATAGTAACAATACCCATGGTTATACCAGCATCATCTCTCATCTCATTCATGACTCGGAAGAAAGTCTCCATTCTGAGCGCTCTATGCGTCTCATCTTTAAAGATACTGCCGGGTCAATGAATACTCATGAGTTGAAAAGACCTAATCATGAAAGATATGTATCCGCTTTTCATGTAAATGCTGATGGTGACGATCTAGCTGAAACAGGAAATAATGGTTTACATAATCGCTATTTGTATACACGTCTAAGCCGTGAGTTTATGCTTACAGGTGGTTTAAGGGTAGATTTGTTTGAGCAGGATCGTTATCTTCCCAATGGTGTTAGTATGAAATTACGTTTACATGGACAAAAAGATGGATATGTATTAATGGCTGCAAATAATGGTTTTAAAGTAGAAGTGAGAGAAGCGTTTTTAACCATTCACAACGTGAGGGTTAGTCTAGGTATTCAGTTGGGACATGCAGATGCATTGATGAAAAGTCCTGCTAAGTTTATTATTAATAGAAAAGAATGTAAAGTTTTAGCTATTCCAACTGGATTTCAATCTTTTGTGAAAGATAGCATCTTTTTAGGCCAATTACCAAAACGTATTGTCATTGGAATGGTCCATAATGAATCCTTTGCTGGAACAGTATTGAGAAATCCATGCAATTTTTAAACATTTTAATCTTAACTTTATGCAGCTTTACTCTGATGGTGAACCAGTCCTATCCAAACCTGTCAAGCTTGATATAAATCAAGGCAAATATCTTGATGCTTTTGAAACTCTTTACAAATCTTTTGATAGATTGGATGGTGAGAAAAGTTCCATTATAAAACGGGAAGATTGGCCTAGAGGTTATTCTTTATTTTCTTTTGACTTAACACCTGATTATGATGGTGATGATCATAATGCCCTTATCAAACATGGGAATTTGAGACTAGAAATGAATTTTGCTGGTGCCTTGCAAAATACAGTCAATGTTATAGTGTATGCTGAATTTGATAACATTGTTGAAATAAGTGCAAATCGTAGCATTCAATTCGACTACCAGTCATGAACACAAAGCAGATAGAAGCCATCCTATCCCATGATGCCACGACAAAAGACTTGTTTCAAGGTGTGTTTGCCATGGACCAGTTACCATCTTTACAACGCGGTGCCTATGTTATCAACACAGACGATCACGATGAGCCAGGAGAGCATTCGGTGGCAGTATATTATGACGAAGACCCTGCAGAATATTTTGACTCTTATGGACTTTTACCTATAGACAGTCGTTTGAATAAGTTTTTAAAGTTTAATTTCATTTATAATTGAGTTCCATTACAAACACCGATATCCTCTACATGTGGATTTTATTGTGTGTATTATATAATTCAAAGAGCTCGAGGACATAGTCCTTTTGAAATCATTGACGCATTAAGAAGAAGTGATGGTGATTTTGTTGTAAAGGATTTTGTATATAGACATTATAAACCATTATTTTATTGATGTTGTATTAGTTAAGTTGTATTATTTAAGTTGTTGGTAATTGTTAATTTTATTATGGATATTGCAAATAAACAGGACAGTTTGATACAACATTCTTTTTTATTGTGTTATACATTATTTACATTTTAACAATTATTTTACATTAAACTTTTATTTCACAAATACATTCAATACATTGATAAACAAATGCCATTCATACCAATCTAAATTAATATATGTATCATAGACATTACACCCACGTTTGTAAATGCTGTGAAAACTAGCATAACAATGTCCATTACCAAATTTTATTATTTTAACATCTTCGTGTTCAGACAGTTTCAGTTCATATCCATGATCATTCATGTCAATGTCCATCACCATAACACATGGGATGTGTTAGCTCAATGGACTTGGTGCCCCGCATGAATCGCACTCCTTCCTCTTTGAATTCAAGCGTCAGGTTCTTTCCAATCAAATGCTTGCAACAGAGCGTACCATTCCACTGTGTTGAGGGTGATGCAGTCGTAGCGTTCTGTAAGCTCGTCATATTTGCGAAATTGTACAAACACGTCTAGACAGTTCTCATTCACACGCACTTCTAAATCCTCTGAGAGTATTAGGCGAAAGCCAGGTATCCTGAACTTCTTTAGATGGTCTTTCAACACAGATTGTTCGTCAGTTGATAGAATGATATACTTTCCAAAATGTATTAGCACAATGTCATCACATAAGTTTCTCCGATATGAGAATCCATGCGTAATTGGTTCATATTCCGATAAAAAGTCTTCCATCTCGTTCAACAGTCAGATGAACTATGAGCTGTCTCCTTGTCTGCAAAGACGTTTTTATGCTCGCAAGATGGCGAAGAGTGGATGTTGTATAGCTTCTAGGAATCGTAAGACTGCGCGCCAGTTCTTGATATCAAAGAGGATCAAATCTGTATATGGTGTATCTGGCACAACTCCCTTATAATCCTCTGGATAATCCTGTAAAAGATTTCGACAGATTTCTACACGTATGTTAGAATCATATTCAGCCACCGTCACTTCCACTTTATTTTCAAGTCTACGTTTAAACCCAGGTTCAAGTGGTATGTTTTTAAAGTCTTTCCACACTTCAGATTTAAACCGATGATAACTTGTCTGAGAACCTAGTATCACTTCATTCCTATCAGTTACAATAAGGTAAGCACCACCGTTCAGCATGAGTGCATTCATGTTTTTACCTTGTTATGCGCTGTCTTCTTGTTTCGAAGCCTTTTATCCACTTCTTTCACCTGCTTCTTCAGCATTTTCCATTCAGATATTGTCAGCAAAATTCCCTTTTTCGTTGGACGGTTTTTTCCAGTCCCCTCATCTCTGAGGTATTTGCGAATGTTTACCACTCCTTCATTGCTTTGTTTCATAATCTTGATATACTTTCCATTTCCTACAGAAAGCATTCCATCCCACGACTGTGGTGTTGGCACCGTCTCCACTTTCAATTTCTTGATGGTAGTGGTAGGATTTTTAACTTTCAAGTCTTTAACTGTATCTGCAAGAGTATCCATATCAGTTGTAGATCTCCTACGACTTTCACGTTCCATGTTAACGCTTCAATGTTCCCACCTCAAATAACTCTTACGTTGGAGGACCTCCCCTCTTTTATACCACAGCCTTGTAATGTCCATGAGCTAAGGTGGAATAGGCATTATCCAATACATATCGCTTGTCGTCATATGGGGAGAGGGCTACCTTCCTAATCTTCTCCGAGAAAAGCTGGTGACTATGACTTCGAATAATGTGTCCTGTAGCCATCGTTCGAGTTTGGTTGAACAAACTGTCTCTATACTGCACATGTTTAATGCGTCTTTGGCAAGCTCGAGTGATGCCTTTAGCTGTATGTTTTTCTTTCCCGCCACACAATAAACTGTACATTTTCGGTCTGAGTCCAACAAACTCTTCATTAGGGATGCCTGCCGTCTCATCCTTCATTTTCCCAAGCACTTTTTTGTTCACGTTGGAATGTAGGAAATGATCTGGCGGATAGTCACTTGTGTCGAACAGGTCAGCATCTTGCTGCATATCCTTGTAGATATCTTCCGTTTCTATGTCGTAACATAGACTGTCGGTGTCGCTGAACAACAACCTGGCATTGGGATACTTGACCATGATGTAGTTGTAATGAAAGTTGAACATAAGCACTTTGCTGAGGTCAAGAATGGTGAAGCCAACCAACTTGAATGGGTTTATCCAGAAGCAAATCCACTTTGCGCAAATGTACCGCGGTCAAATCTTCGTTGAAAATTTTGAATTTGCTGAAAGAAGGTTTGGCTACAAGTTTCTTGAACCGCTTTTCCTTGTGAACCAGTTCAACATTGATTCGCTTTCTCACATTTTCCATGGTTTTACCAAACACCGAGTTGTTCATCAGTTTGAAGAAGTCTTTCTCAAACGGGTTCTTGGCCAATTTTCTCTTTTCCGTGTTCAAGGTAATGTATTTTGCCAACCATTTGCTCTGTTCAAACATGATGGCGCGATGAACTTTAGTGACTTTCAACCCCAGTGAGACGTATTGTTGTAAATTCCTGTAATGAAGTACGTATTTCTTCTTGTCAGACAAGTTAGGAATGAGCTTTTCACTGGGTTTCTCTTTCGTGTTCAGATCTTTCCACAGCTTCTGACTGTATTCTGACAATTCTCCAACTTTGACACATTTCCGTTCTGGAGCCACTGGGTAGTGATTATGATGATCATGGATTGAATTTGGATATTCTAAATCCACTTCCAAAATGAATCCAATGTCATCATCTTCAGCTACATCCATGAAGTCGAGGGATTCTGGCTCGCTCACCCACATATATCCTCTTTGCGGCATGCTTTGTGACATGGCCCAACCATACAAGTTGTTTGCGTCGAGGTACATCAGATAGTTGTTTGGTATCTCAGAATTGTAATCTGCTACGTAGGAATTATTTGCTTTCGCATACTTGTGTGTGATCACAGATATTCCTCCGCGTATGCCTTGCTCAACCATTTGGTACATGTCAATGTCATTGATCAATTCCAACTTCACCGTTGTCGCTTTCAACATTGCATCCCACGACAGTCCTGGTGCTGTATAGTAGTGAGCAGGATCCAATTCATACGTGTTGAGGCATACTTGACGAAAATTTTCAAACACGTCAGCTAGTAATAACACATCTGATTTCAGGTACAGGTCGTGGTATTCACCAAATGTGGTTTCAGTTGAATGTATCCCACACCTTCTGCGCATGCGCATAATCCTCATCGCTAATGTCCTCTTCGCTAAGCTGACTATAAAACTTGTCCTCTGATGGTAGCTGTGTTTCAGCAAACTTGGATGGTTCGTCCACTTAATCGCAGGGGTACACTCCCTTTCTCAGCAGCAAATCTTGTTGGTCACTATCGTGAATGTCAGAGGTCATGTTGTAGAAGTTATCTTTCCCTTCTGCTGCAAGGTAGGATACCAGCTTCTGTAGAGAGGTACTCATGAGCTGAAAGCTGTCTGTAAATTTCAGATTGCTCATGGTGAATGCAATATATTTTTCAATGGTGTTGGGAATGACTGTAATCGTTTCACCTTTGAATTTCCCAATTTCCTCCATGATCAGGTGACTGTCATAGCCTCGCAAATTGTGGAAAAACACGGGAATGATAAAAGAATCTTTATCCCCTTGCTGATCTTTTCTAAGTCGGAATTGTAAGTTGCATTCATTGTGTGCTGCACCACGATATTTGCCATTGATGTGGTCATGATCTCTCACACGATCTGCTCCTAGAGGTTCATGACAAATGTAGCAATCAACAGCGTTCTTGAAATTCTCTTTGTCTTCACGAGTCATCACCATTTCCTTTGGCCGCTCTAAACCACGTACAATACGATCACGTTCATTCACCATATGGTCCAAAAAGACTTTTACAGCATTGTCTCCTCGATACACAACTGGTGCACGTGTGTCGTACTGGCTCACAACCACATAGGCAAAGCTGTTTGGACGATGATGTTGATACTTGTCTCCTTCTTCATGCTTTTACGTGAAATATTCAAAGTCAGCATAAATCACAAAAGGTGCTCGCTGTTGTTTAGCCACATTCTTGAACTTGATGAAGGGTTCCTTGGGAAATGATAAGCGTTGTGCTCCATTCTTGTCACACACTTCACGATGTTTATCTAAAGGTCTCCAACAAATGTGCCTTGATACGGTTCTCTTTCTGTCGCATTTCAAGCAGTAAATCCGATCCATCCTCAGACTCAAACCGTTTTTCCTGCGCGTTTTCACCAAGACTAACCCTTCTACCTCGCCCTACTTGTCCTGTCTTTTGTTTCTTTGAAACATGTTCTTCATGAGGTACATTGTCCATCTCAGCTGGTATGCCTGCATGTGCCTCATAAGTATCCATAGATGGAAATTTTACATTGCATTCCATACACTGAACTTGACCGTATGGCCAAATGTCATCTTCTTCCATCTTAGCTTTACTGCATGTGTATGTGCCTCATAAGTATCCATAGATGGAAATTTCACATTGCATTCCATACACTGAACTTGACCGTATGGCCAAATGTCATCTTCTTCCATCTTTTGTCTCTTTGCTCCTTTCCTATGCTCTTCACGTTTCATCTCAGCTGGTTGTTGTTCCGTCAACTGCTGAAACTGAAATGCTGAAATATAATCTCAGACATCCCCCTTTTATACAAACTCATACATAGACAGAATTTGCGTTCATTTCGGAACAGAGGATGGCCCTTAGAAGGGCCGAAAGAAGTTAGTAAGTTGACTCTTCACCAGCAAGTCGGGTTTCCGCAATCACACTGATATCTGTAATATTGTTCCATCGTGAAAGGTCTTCTTGAACACTTGAAAGGATGAAAATTATAATATCCAAAGTTTTTCAGCGTCGCACCGCACCACCAGCAGTCTGTGCATGGCTCCGGTCCAGGTAATCTTGCAGTAAACTTGTACCAGAGCAAACCGCCGCAGGTTTTACAACAGTACCGGCGTGGTGCATTGTGGTGCACCGGACAGTAGTGTGGTTGTTCTGGATATTCTATCCACACCCAACACTTGTAACATTCTGTTTTTAGAGTCACTGCCTTGCCGTTTCGCATCACTGTGATTGTATGACTTGCTGACATCTTGCTGCTTGTTTTGGGTAATGCGGTCTTTAACCTGCATTTATATACTACTACATACTAGCAACCATCCTCGCATTATATGCTGACCAGGGGAGTTCCTGACAGAGTACATGTATGAGTACCCGGGGGGGGGGGGGTCCTCACATAGAGACATTATATGCGTAAAGGTCGATGGGCCGGGGGGGGGGTCCTCGCTTCAGGTCGGCTGGCCGGGGGGGGGGGTGTCCTATATAATAGCAGCCTCGCACTGTATGCAGTCAGTCTGCTTTTGATCACTGAACAAGCAAGAGCTAAAAACAAGGATGCAACATAAGGCGGAATTCTTTTCTGAGGAACGAAGGAAGAAGTACTTCCTAAGCCAGAAGGATGTTGATCTCTTCGAAGAGATCTACGTGGATTATCAGGCGTTTCTCTTTAGGAAGTGGAGGGATTTTCTGAGGACCAAGCCAGAACAGGAATACAACCGGTTTGGCAGGGCGGCGGAGGAAGGATACAAGCGACGGAGGGGGGTGTCGCCCGGCCAATTTAGTGGCCCGTCGCCCTGCCAGGAAGAAAGGCCAGCCAGGACGACTCCTGCCAAGGCCGAAGCAGCAACCATGACAGCGGCGACTCCTGTCAAAGTGACTCCTGCTAAAGCCACAGCGTCGACGATGACGACTCCGCTAAAATCGAGTCCAAGGGAAGCTGATGTGACTGTCCGGAAGATGTCGGCGGCACCATTTACGGAGAGGCGGCACTTACCCAGTGCCACCGTTACAAGGCCGGACAGTCCGCCACCAGCTCCTGAGGACGAGGTTGCAGCCGCTGTCGCTAGTATTACGCCAGACATTCCAGTGGTTGATTTCAGCATGATGCAGTCGCCCTCCGATTATGACCGCACCGCGGAACTGGTCGACGTAAAACAGGAGGATGGCTCTAGAAAAGAGTCAACCCTCCAGGAGATCGTGGAGTTCTTGGATACGGTTGATAATATAGAGTATTGCGCGTCCTGCGATTATGGAATTCCGGCAGGACAGTCTATGAGAATCCACGAACAGTCATGCCCACAAGCATTGAAGCCGGAGTATCATTATTGCAATGTTATGTGCAGAGGTTTTAAGTCGCACAGGGCCGCGGTAGCAGCGCACAGAAGGAGGGTCGGCTGCAGGTAGGATGACGGCAGCGGCAGAGGCGGAGGTAGCGGCGGCGCTACAGGCAGAGGCAGGGGAAGCGGCGGCAGGGAAAGCGATTGGACGTGAAACGACGGCAGGGGAAGCGACGGCTGGCCGAAGCTGAAGAAAATCCCTCCACGGCTGCTTTTTAGCGGCCTCCCATTATTACGAAATGAACGCTAATCATGTCATGGTGTTAGTAAGCATGTGTATGCATGAGAGTGTGGGAAATGCTAAAAAGGGGTGTATAAATCATTGATTTATATCCCCATCTGTCCGTCTGACCGTCTGAAAAAGCTAAACAAATTGCTGTCTGGGTTAAAAATACCCAGACTTCAGAAATGAAACGCTAAATCTGTCCGTCTGACCGTCTGATGTGGTGTTGTGTGTGTGAAGAGAGAGATAAAAAATAATTAAAAAAATGATTGCCCGTCTGACCGTCAGAGAAAGCTAAACAAATTGCTGCCTGGGTTAAAAATACTCTGGCTTATGAAATAAACGCTAAATCTGCCCGTCTGACCGTCTGCTGTGGTGTTATGTGCGTGAAGAGAGAGATAAAAAAAATACAAAAATGATTGTCCGTCTGACCGTCTGCTGTGTGTGAAGAGAGAGAGAGTTTAAAAAAAGCCACTATCTGGGTTAAAAATACCCATGCTTATGAAATAAAACGCTGAATCGGTTGTGGCTATATATGTGTGAAGAGAGAGAGGGAAAAAATAAAAAAAGAATGCCCGTCTGTCCGTCTGTCGTAGGTGTTATGTGTGTGTATGGAGCGAGAAAGCTTAAAAAAGAGCTATTGTTGCCTATATATACCGTAATGTGATGGAGAGACAGAGAGCTCTGGGTTAAAAATAGCGTCCCTTAATAAGATCACTTCTCATTGCTGCTACGGCAATCCATTAGTGAAGGTGTGTGTTAAGAGAGTGAGAAAGCCGAAAAAAGACTGTGCGTTTGCCCCCAGCTACCGTGGTGTGATGGAGAGAGAGAGAGAGAGAGATAAAAATAAAACAAAAAGACTGCCCTTTTATCCGGATGTCCTTTTATCCGGGTGCCCTTTTATCCGGATGCCCTTTTATCCGGTTGCCGTAGGTGTTATGTATGTTTGGAGAGTGAGAAAGTTAAAAAAAGAGCTATTGTTGCCTGTATATACCGTCATGGAGAGAGCTCTCTGGGTTAAAAATGGCTTCCTTAAGGAAAAGAGTGCTCATTTTTTAATTGCTGTTGCAATGGCTTGGTTAGAGAGCGAGAAAGCCCAGAAAAACAGTTGCTGCCGTGATGTGATGTGTGTGGAGAGAGAGTTAAAAAATTAAAAAAACATGACTGTCTTGGTGTCCGTGTGTCTGGGTGTCCGTTTGTTCGGTTGCCGTTGGTATTATGTGTGTTTGGAGAGTGAGAAAGCTTAAAAAAGAGCTGTTGTTGCCTGTATATACCGTAATGGAGAGAGAGCTCTGGGTTAAAAATGACGTCTCTTAAGGACTGGTTGCTCACATTTAATTGCTTGTACGGCAATCCATTAGTGAAGGTGTGGAGCGAGAAAGTCGAAAAAAAAGAGTTGTTGTTGCCTGTATATGCATTGAGAGAGCTCTGGGTTAAAAATGACTTCCTTAAGGGTGTAATGGCTACTCACTTTAAATTGCTGCTACGGCAAGCCATTAGCGAGCAAGCAAAAAAAAAAAAGAAAAAAGTTTTTCCGTCTGTCCGTCTCCCGTAGGTGTTATATGTGTGGAGAGAGAGACAGAGCAAAAAAAAAAGTGAGGGAAAAAATCATTGTTTGTTTGCCTGACTGTCGTGGATAGACAGAGCAAAAGAAAAAGTATGGATAAAAAAGATGGCCACCGTTCGAGAAAGAGTGAAAGAGAGGCTGCGTTTGCTGTCGTAGCCGCCGTGGATACGACCCTCGTTTGAGTGAAAGAGAGAGACTGGGTAAAATAAAGAGTGGCTAAAGAAAGGAAAACGCTAACTGAGCCGTGTGTGGTTAGTACATGTAGGGAGAGAGAGCGAGAAAATCGAAACAACAAAAAGACTGCCTAGCCGCCGTGTCGTGTGTGTGCTCAGAGAGAGCTCTGGGTTAAAAATAGCTTCCTTAAGGGCGTAATGGCTGCCCAGTTTTAATTGCTTCTACGGCAAGCCATTAGCGAGCAAGCAAAAAAAAATGATTGTCCGTTTGCCCCGTCTCCTGTAGGTCTTATATCTGTGGAGAGAGAGATAGAGCAAAAGAAAATGTGAGGGAAAAATCATTGTTTGTTTGCCTGACTGTCGTGGGTAGACAGAGCAAAAGATAAAATATGGATAAAAAAGATCGCCACCGTTCGAGAGTGAAAGAGTGGCTGCGTTTGCTACCATATTTGGAAAGCTGTGGCCGCCGCGGTGTGTGTCAAAAGAGAGCTCTGGGTTAAAAATAGCGTCTCTTAATGAGATCACTTCGAATTGCTGCTACGGCAATCCATTAGTGAAGGTGTGTGTGTTTAGAGAGTGAGAAAGCTGAAAAAAGACTGTCTGTTTGCCCCGAGCTACCGTGTGGAGAGAGAGGCAAAAAAAAAAAAGACTGTCCGTTTGTCCGAGTGTCCGTTTGTCCAGGTAGTCCGTTTGTCCGGGTGTCCGTTTGTCCGACTGACCCTTTACCAGTCTGTCATGGTGTGTGTTTGGAGCGAGAAAGCTAAAAAAACACAGTTGTTGCTTGTATACATAGAGTGGCCTGCGGTGCTGCTGGCTTCGGGGCAGTAGAGAAGTCGAAAAGTGGGATGTCGAAAGTCGACGGGCCAGGGGGGGGGGGGGGGTCCGACGGGCCGGGGGGGGGGGGTGCCCGTCGACCAGCCCTCTCATATAGATACAGTGGTATCCTCACAGTGTATGCTTAAAGGTCGGTGGGCCGGGGGGAGGGTCGAAGGGCCGGGGGGTGGTCGAAGGGCCGGGGGGGGCCCGTCGACCAGTTCACCCATATAGATACAGTGTATGCTTAAAGGTCGATTGCCCGGGGGGTCTTATCGCACTGTATGCCTGCCTTGCAACTGGCCCTTTTTCTTGACACCCATATGACGCCTATATGGCACGCACATGACACCTTTTTGGCATCTATATGGCACCTAAATGGCACCCATATGGCACCTATATGGCACCTGTATGGCACCATATGACACCCATATGGCACCATATGGCACCCATATGGCACCCATATGACACCCATATGACATCTATATGGTACATATATGGCACCCATATGGCATCCGTATGACACCCATATGGCGCCCATATGACACCTATATGGCACTTATATGACACCCATATGACACCAATATGGCACCCATATGGCACCCATATGATACCCATGTGGCCACCCGTTTCAATGGTCGTTTGAATGGCCGCCCGTTTGAATGGCTGCCCACTATCCCTATCACGTCATTATGACGTTCATATGACCTCCATATCACCTCCATATGACCTCCATATGACCTCCATAGCACGTCCATAACACGTTCATATGACGTCAATATGACGTCAATATGACGTCACTGTTTAAGAAACCCCATGGGGCTTCTAAAACACCTCATGACGTCATTATGACGTCACTTCCTGTTTTAGAAGCCCCACTTTTACCCTACTTTCGTATGAACTTCAGTGTGAATTTCACACGAATTTTCAACGAACTTCACTTTGAATCTCATACGAATTTTCAACGAAATTCACTGTGAATTTCCATTGAACTTCCTACGAACTTCATTGTGAATTTCATACGAAGTTCCAACGAACTTCAGTGTTAACTTCCATTGAACTTCCTATGAACTTCACTGTGAATTTCATGCGAATTTCCATCGATCATCACTGTGAATTTCCATTGAACTTACTACGAACTTCATTGTGAATTTCCATTGAACTTACTACGAACTTTACTGTGAATTTCACACGAAGTTCCAACGAACTTCAGTGTGAATTTTCATTGAACTTCCAACGAACTTCAATGTGAAATTCAATGAATTTCAGTGTGAATTTCCATTGAGCTTCGTATGAACTTCAGTGTGAATTTCATACGAAATTCCAACGAACTTCAGTGTGAACTTCCATTGAACTTCCTATGAACTTCACTGTGAATTTCATACGAATTTCCATCGAACTTCACTGTGAATTTCAATTGAACTTCATACGAATTTCCATTGAAATTCATACGAAATTTCAACGAACTTCGATCCATTTACACGATGAATTATGTAGGTATTGAGTTATGATTTTTATTGTACCAACCAAAGTAGCCCGTTTTCGGTAACGAAGTACCACGTGTTTTTCAAAATCACTAATATCGTGCTTAAAAAATCTAATTACAGTAAAACCCCTGATATGGACACCCCTCTATTATGGACACCCCTGAATTACGGGGTGCATTTTGCAGTCTGTTTTAAAACTTCATAGAGTTCTGTTATATCTAGACCCCTCTATTGTGGACACTCATCTATTCAGAATTAGGGACACTCTTTTTATCCCGTAAGAACAGTTACACATTTAAAACAACCCCTTTATTGTGGGCAGACAAATTGCTGTCCACATGTTGCGCTTTGTGTAAACAACCCCTATCAGCTTCTGACTCGGTAGTGTTTGTTTTTTTGCTATTGTTATCTGTGGGTTTTGAGTACAGCATATTGAACACAGTGCATGTAAAGACAATAGGGCTTATTACAAAAGATGTGTACTTAAGGGAGAAGTTTTATAATACTAAACCCTATTGACATGTGCTCCGTCTTTCAAAATTCGTATAAAAGAACAAGTAATTCATTGTCTTTGTACTCGGTTAAGATGTTACACAAGGTGTTAAGTTGGAATATCGATGGTGTGAAAAGAAAACGGAACGAACTTTCGCTATCTGATAAAGTTAAAATAATCAAAGGTAGTGATGGAAAAAGGTTAAAAAATAGCCAAAGATTTTAGTTGTAGTTGTCAGATAGAACAGGACCTCGAAATTAGGGACACCCCACCATTAGGGACAAAGTTCTTCAGTCACTTTTTGTCCCTAATAGCGGGGTTTCACTGTACACTTGGGAATTTGCCAATTTTGTACGAATTGGTACGAAAATTTTAGCCGCAGTTGTGGCATGTTTTTTCCCCTTTTTTTAGTTTGTCCGTGGAACTAGTCAGAGGCCGTTAGGACTAGAAAGATGAAATTTGGATATGATAAACTTCAGTATGTCTAATACTTCTGTATTTAAAAAAATTCGCTTAAGTTTTCAATTAAAAAACGACAAAACAAATTTGCGAAACAGGCGGCAAGGAGCTGAGGGCAGCAGTTTAAACTGGCATGATATCAGTATTGGTGTATTGATCCCCTACTCTCAACGAAAGCTATCACAGCATCCATACATGAAATTCATACGAAGTTCGTAGGATGTTCAATGGAAATTTACACTGAAGTTCGTTGGAACTTCGCATGAAGTTCACAGTGAAGTTCATAGGAAGTTCAATGGAAGCTCACAGTGAAATTCGATGGAAATTAGTGTGAAATTCACAGTGAAGTTCATAGGAAGCTCGATGGAAATTCACACTGAAGTTTGTTGGAACTTCGTATGAAGTTCACAGTAAAGTTCGTAGGAAGTTCAATGGAAATTCACACTGAAGCTCGTTGGAAATTCGCATGAAAGTCACACTGAAGTTCGTTGAAATTTTGTATGAAATTCACACTGAAGTTAATACGAAGTTCAATGGAAATTCACACTGAAATCCAATGGAATGTCACACTTAAGTTTGTTGGAAGTTCAATGGCAATACGAAGTTCAATGGAAATTCACACTGAAATTCAATGGAATGTCACACTGAAGCTCGTTGGAAATACTTGTGAAATTCACACTGAAGTTCGTTGGAACTTCGTATAAAGTTCACAGTGAAGTTCATAGGAAGTTCAATGTAAATTCACACTGAAGTTCGTTGGAACTTCGTACGAAGTTCACAGTGAAGATCATAGGAAGTTCAATGGAAATTCACACTGACGTTCGTTGGAACTTCATATGAAGTTCACAGTGAAGTTCATAGGAAGTTCAATGGAAATTCACACTGAAGTTCGTTGGAACTTCCTATGAAATTCGTAGGAAGTTCAATGGAACTTCACACTGAAGTTCGCTGAAATTCGTATGAAATTTACAGTGAAGCTCATAGGAAGTTCAATGGAAATTCACACTGAAGTTCGTTGTAATTTCATATGAAGCTCACATGAAGTTCATTTGAAATTCCATTGAAATTGACAATGAAGCATCTTGAAGGAAATGAGCTTGCCGGTCCTTCGTACTCAAGTGATGAATTTCTATACGTTATAACAAAATCACATGTTAAATGTGCCGGTGACAGCGTTGTCAGTAGAAGCACCAAAATGGTGGAATGCCTTGCCACATTTTCCCAAAAGTTAAAGTCAGCAGACTTGTTTAAATGACAATTGAAGACCAATCGATTTAAAAAATATTATTAATAGTATTATTAATGTTTTTAATATTATTTGATTAATTTTTTGTATTTTTTTTTGTTCTATCAGCATTGCAAAGTGACGCGAACAAAGTAATTGAAACAGCGCTATACAAGAAGGCATTTTTAAAATAATTTCAATATTAAATAGACTGGAAGTTACAGCATCTTAAACCTTTTACAAAGCATCATCTTTTTACCCCATACTGTTAATGTAAATCATTAATGTACTGTTCTAAAAAAGCGCAACTATCATTTCGTCGAAATAGCAAGAAAAAAAAACAAAAACAAACAAACAAAACAAAAACCATTTAATGACCTGACAATTGTTATATTTAATATTAATTACATTTAAGAGAATGTATACAGATACAATTATGTTCTCATTTTATTTCGCCATTTAGGATACAATTTACCATAAATCTTATGCACTTACTAAGATTTGTGATAACCTTTGGCAGTTATTTGTGAAAAAAGCAACTTATTCAGTTACAATATCCAGAGAAGGGTTTTATAGAATCCTGTACAGCGTCGACCAATTAACATTGTCCTCTACAATGGGAGTTATTAATTGATTAGACCGCCAATTGTTTAATTGCTGCAGTGTTGGCGCGATTTGTAAGTTAACTCGTTATAATTGCAATTAAAAATAAAAGATAGTGCTGTTACAAAAAGATGAACAAATATTTGGGTTTTTTAAGTCTGGTAGATTTTTACCTAGGACGGCTTCCATTTTATTTTTATTTTTGTCCAAGTATGTTTTACCGTAGACCCAAGATTTGTGTTGGTACTTGAATTGAATTAATAATAGTGAGTTTTTATATACCGATTTTTCCAGATAACCTGCTCAAACTGGTTTATAATGTACGCATACATGTATATGTTACAGGGTATCTTTAATTTCAGGGTAAGTATACTTACACTAGTGTAAGTATACTTGCCCTGATATGGTCAGGGTAAGTATACTTACACTGAAAAACTTCAGTGTAATTATATTTACACTGACAATTAGGCGTGAAAAAATTAAAAATACCCTGAAATGAATGTTAACCATGGAGATGAGCAAATATTGACCACCAAGAGGGTTTTCAACTTTTATTTTATGTCTATAACACTGGTCATATCACAACACATAACATCTTGCAATAGCAATCAACTCGTCAAAGTTCTAATCAATGTTCATGTTAAACTTCACATCATATTAAAGATCGTGAATAACATTTTATTCGATATGAACTCTACCATTATTAACAAAACATTCACAAAAGTAATAGATGCTTTTCATCAATATAACATTGTTTAACATCTCATTCAATTGCAATTAACTAAGCCCACCTGTTATTACTTTTACAATCCATGGTTAACATTCGTTGCAGGGTATTTTTTAATTTTTTCGTGTACTTACACTGAAAATTTTCAGCCCTGACCATATCAGGGCAAGTATACTTACACTAGTGTAAGTATACTTACCCTGAATTTAAAGATACCCTGTAACATATATAATCATTGAATGCAATTTTTTAAAACTCAGGATTATTATAATTTCCATGTGCTCATATAGTGTCTCTGAAATCCCTGTCTGTTGGCACATACGCCTAACAATACCTACCTAACTAACTTGGTATTAGAGGATTATATAGGCACAGCGACTTAATGGTTAACCAAATCAGTCATGTAGTCTAAGCACCTGAGGTACGATAAAGCGGAAAGTGGTAAATTTCATTTGATGCGATATTTTTCTACTTTGAGACTCAAAAAAATCAAAACCCACAGCTAGTTTGTATGAGCAAATTTACAATACGTGCAATTGCAGACAGTATGACACTCGGTCTATGCAATATGTGATACTTGTTCAGTATATGAATTTTAATGTGTTTTTTATTGTAGATTAAAGATTGCAGTAGAATTCGAATGTTTTGTCAAGGGCTTCAGGGAACTGAGTATGAATATCAGCTATAGCGACATGTTCACGGAGGTACCACGTCAGAGCATACTAGCTGGAGCTCGCATCAGCAGGGCCTTTACCAAAGCATTTTCATCTGTGGCTGAGCGTGAGGAAACTGAAAGTATGCCTGTGTATTTTTATTGCTTTTTATTGTTGAAGAACCATAATTAGATTATAATGCGGTTCTCATATACAAGCGTGATTGACAATTGACACTGAAAAAGGAATTGATACTGAAAATTCAATTGACACTAAAACAACAATATTATAATACAAGTTGTAATACTTCTCCAAGGACAATCACTAGTATTAGCGTTACATGTACTTGTAACTTAGCAAAGGCGATATAATTGGAATCAATGACGATACAGTAATTATTATATTTAGTGTTTATAATTGCAACCAATGGCGACAAGCAATTACTCCATTCCAGTATTTATAAACGCAGTCGATTTCGGCAGGGTCACTTTGTTTCAGTGTCTGTATCAGTGAATCTGTAACAATGCAGTCAATTTGCAGAAACTTATCCTGATCAAAATACGCGGTTATATGCTCATTTCATGCTGCTATCATGCATTCACCATGTTTGCTTTGACAGACGCGGGTTATGTTAGAAATTTCGTTAGTATTTTTCCATTCATAGAAATAGTTTGGATGCGGACTAATAAGCTGATTCTTTTATGATAAAAAGCACATTGTTTACACTAAGACAGTATTTTATTTCATACGCATGTCAAGATACAGCCTAGGAGGCAATTGAAACCATGTGGTAAGAAAACCCAAACAGTTTTAATAGATATTATTTCAGTGGCACTTGGCTCAGATGAAACATCATATATATCCAGGGATCATTTGAAATCAAACGACGACCAAATAATATTGAGATATCGTCAAATGAGCGAAGATGTGTCAGAGCTGTACCCTTGCCTTACCATCATGTGTAGCTCCGGATTTTCTGCATATAAAGTAAGAAACTGGCATGAGCCAAATCACACTTTCAGCTTCCAGTGAGTAAAGTGCAAATTTGTCAGAACAATGGAAGTATCAGTTAAAATCATGTGTTACTTATTGTTTTATCACTTTTATTATGCCATTGTCGTGGTTTTTACTACACAAATTATAGCTATTGTCCTAAACCTGACCCACTTTACCTCGTACTCGTTGACACCATCGAGATTAAAGAATATTACGCCAGTATGATTAAGCTGATTTGTTAACAACCATCTTAAGTAATGATGCCGTACATGATTGGTTCTTAAGGCAAGAGGGTTAGCCTTCTCAGTATATTACAGTGGCATTAAAGCACTAAAGGCCATTTAATATTTTAATATACAGGCCCACAGATGGTCGTATTTACGGTTTTCCGGTGTATTCTTTTATGATGCAAATTATAAGATTGTGTTATGAAACTCATATAAAGTAAAATGACTCTGGCTAAAGCACGTAAAATCAAAAGGCCATATTTAAAGATTATATATCAATATTTGTTGAATATACTGGATTTCAGAGGTTTATGTTCGTTTCTTACAGTAAGAAAACGTAATTCCGTTATTATTTCGTTTAACATTTCCATTCAGTCATCATTTCACTTACTGTCTGTCTCACAGGTGACTAAACGTGATGGCTTCGGAGAGTTAGTTGGCTACTCACCCATCGGTGGTCGGACCTTGTTAGGCCTTGGTTCTCTTCTCACCGGAGCACAGGTTTTTGTTAGAAGATCACAGTAAAAACTTAACTGTAGGCACCCTTTCTTTTGTGGACACCTGCAAACTGTGGACAATTTACCCAATTCTGTTTTGAAAAGCCATGAAATTGTAGAATTGTTAGAGATTTAAGGACACTTAGCCTTAAAGATTAAATCTACAGGTATACTGAAATTAACTTGTGTCATGAAGACATCAAATTTTATTCTCTAAATAAAAATACAATCAGCTGTTTCCCACAGCCTCCTGTTTTGCTCGCTAGCATTTTACGAGTATGTAATGTGTTTATGGAGGGCGTAGGCGTAGGGAAGTGCGAAGCTATGGGACTATACACTGTCTTTAACTTCGCCATTACCGCTCAACCAAAACAATTATTAATATTTTTAAGAGCAAATATCTCCCAATTTGAATATGAATATCCTGCTCCTGTGGACAGTTGGCTAATACTATAATGCATTCAACAAAATGCATCGCACGCTCATTCCAAATATAAACCAATACAGATCATTTTTGTGTCCAATTCATTTAATTCCTGTTAAATATAAAATAGCCGACAACATTTAAAGAAGAAACAAATTAGCTAAAACAACTAATATTTGAAATAAATTAAATATCTAAATAACAAAAATATGTATAAAATATATAAATTAAATATATTAATTGTGTATATAAATCTCTACCTGTTGGAATACCAGTTTCGGGCACAAGAGAAAATCACGGAATGTGTAACAAAATCATGGAATGAATAAGAAAAACGAATAGTAAAAAGTAAAACATGCAAACTGTAAAATAATATATTTCGTGCACCAGTGCGTTGATTACTTTCATTTGTGCATTTACAGAGTTACGATGAGTTGGTTAGTTTGGCTGAAAAGGGGGATAGCTCAAAAGTGGATGCCCACGTAGAATCATTGAAGGCACAAAGCGGTGGGTCGGGCGCATTTTACGGCGCTTTCGAGAATGACGCACTTGCCTATTGTTTTTCTCACGGCTTTAAGAAATCAATAGGTTTGTCTTTGATCTTAGCAGAAAACCAGTCTCTTTATGCAACATGTCTAAAAATATGCATAATGCATCGAAAAGCAACTTAAAATGTTAATATCCCGGGATAGCTAATGTTAAAAATAATAAATGCTCCGTGTTGTGTCTCAATCCTAAGAAGTATCCTGCATTTACCCCCAATTGACAGGGTGTGTGTCTTAATCGGCAGTAAATTTGATTGGTCTGGATTCTAAACAATTACATCCTTTAGTTTGATACTTACTATCACCATAAATTAACGACATAATATATGATACAGTTACTGGAATGAACAAAGTAATATATTCAATCAAATGTCTATATAAATAATCAGTTGACTGGGAGCTGAAAGAAATGTTTCATAGCGTTTCTTTGGTATATTTAAAAGGCGACTTTAAGAAAGAAGACATGGCCTCGGCGGTCATTCAGCTGGCTTGTATCAGTGCAGCCTATTTTGCTGTAGACCTGGCACGAATATGCAAAATACAGAACGTGATCTTCTGTGGCTCGTTCATCAACCACCACACTGTCATTGAGAAGCTATCACAAGCCTTCCTGTTTGAATCGCTACCCAAGCCTGAGGCGGTGAGGCTTCTTTGTCGCACTTTGTGACTAACTAGTTGGGAGGTGATAGGGCATTGGCCAAATGTTATAAACAAGTAGTTACACTTAGGATAAAAAAAGGTTCTATATGTGTTTTTACACTTTTTAAGGAGTTTTTGCAGTGTAACCTGCATGTATAAGTGTAATTTAGAAGCATTCCTCTCTACATAACGTCCATTCCTAATACAGTGAGTCCTAAAATAGCCAAGATGTAAGAAGAGTCAGGGTGACCTAAATAAGTGGACCAATCAGCACGAAGGATCTTAAGACACACAAAAATTAATCTAATACGCTACGATAAAGAACAGATAAACATTTTTAAAATCGGCAAATTGGAATAATCCTTTTCACAATATTCTAAATACGCGTATCTTTATTTATTTTCAAGTTAACATATATGTAATAGTTTGGGTGATATTTTCAGATGCAACCAAAGCTCAGATAAACATTTTTAAAATCGGCAAATTGGAATAATCCTTTTCACAATATTCTAAATGCGCGTACCCTTATTTATTTTCATGTTAACATATATGTAATAGTTTGGGTGATATTTGCAGATGCAACCAAAGCTCCATATTTGTAAATTAGGGTCATACCTTGGGGCAATTGGAGCCTGGGTTATGGGCAAAGAGCTGGAAGAAAAAGAAGCATGTGACTGGGCCAAAGCTTGAACCCCATACTTCATCTAAAATATGCTGATTACCTCTTCTCTATGAGACATCAAGATTACCAGTTGTGTAGAACTGATTTCGGAACATGGAAAAAACTTTAAATAGCTCGTGAATATATCTATGTGCTTAAACGTTTAATGCACGTTTTATTTGAATAAGTGTTGCTTTACTTTCCACACAGAGTAGTTAAAGAGTTTATATACTAGATAAAGTGCGATACGGGCGTGGTTTAATAGTAGATTGGATGGTATCGACACCACGGTTGAATATTTATATCAACGTATGCTACAATGACCGTGGTTATTTAGTTATACAAGTGTGTTACACTTACCGTAGTTATATAGTTATATCAGTGTATGCTACGGTAGCAGTGGTTGTGTAGTTATACCAGTGTATGTTAAGCTAACCGTGGTTACATAATGATATCAGTCTATGTTACGGTAATTGTAGTTAAATAGTTTTATGAGTGTATGTTGCGGTAACCGTGGTTATATAGTTATATCAGGGCATGTCACAGTAACCGTAATTATTTGTTTATATCGATGCATGATAAAGTAACCGTAATGATATAGTTATATCAAGTTATGTTACGGTAGTTGTGTTTATATATTTATATAAGTGTATGTTACGGTAACCGTAGTTATATAGTTATATCAGTTCATTCTGCAATGACCATGGTTATTTCTTCATGCCGATGTTATGACAGTAATCGTAGTTATTTAGTTATACCAGTTTTTGTTACACTAACCGTGGTTATATGCTTATATCAGTGTTTCTTGTAGCAACCGTAGTTATGTGATGAACGACTGAAATGTTAACCGTCTCTTACAGAGCAATATACAAACACAGTTAAGTTGTGAAATGTCGCACAATAAATCCGGAATATACAACCTGGATATACATGACCTATGTACCGATTAGGACCTGGGATGAGGATCCTTTACTTGGGGAGAGAACACTGTGACACCCAAGCCTCCATTCAATTTGTATGATTACCAGAGTTACAAAAAATGACAAAATAGTTGTAAAAGTGACTTTATCTGTGCGCATGGTGTTGTGTGCGTGTGACTTTCATATTTTTGGATTTATGTATGTATGGATATGTATGCGAAATTGTTGCATTTTTTGTTTCTTTACTTCTTTGACAAAATGTTCTCCTGGCATTTCGTGCATTCATTTTAAACCCCTCGATCAACACAAGCCTATCAAAAGTCTTTACCCCTCTCCCGGGACCACTTATGTAGAAATTGGTTAACATGCGTGTCCATGACAGATTAATACGATACCTAAACGCAGAGTGCAAAGTTTGAAAAATATATTTAACGAAACGGAAACACTTTTTACCCATTAAAATTTGATTTAAAAACCACCCCTTTTTATTATACTAAATTCCAGTATGCATTTGAAACAACAAGTGCAGCTAGAATGTACGTTACTGCCAACATAGAGTGATTCGGTAACACTCCTTCCCACTACATTGTGTATTTAGAAGTACTGGAGAAGGGGAAAAACAACCTACTGCAATGATAGAATGTAAAGTAGACGGAAACTTGCATTTCTGTTAAGTAACTCTTCTGTCCTTTTAACCAATTGTGCACTGTATGCGAACCGCGCCTGGACTAAAAATTATCCCCCTTTTTGCTTTTATTTTGGCCACACATTGTAAAGAATATCACGCCAAATGTCCCCTCACCATCCCCTGCGTCGTACTTTACGCTTGATATACAAGAAAGGATTTCTCCTCCTTCTCGATCCGGTAAACATTGCGACTTTGGATAGACGTCGTACAAGACGTCGTACTACTGTATAAATAAACCCAAGAAAACCAAACGCTTTAGATAAGACTATGGTATTTGTATAACTAAACACTATTGTTTCCTCTTGAGCAATAATTTCCAATGACCGCTATCTTAACCTAAATTTTATTTCTATTTTTTCGTCAACATTTGCGGCAATATTTTCGCCATACTTTCACCATTTTCTGGTACCAAGCTCGCTATATATATATTAGAATTATATTCAGCTCATTTTGTTTGGTTTCCTTTTGTTGTGCTTTATATAGTTAAGTATTAAAATATATCATGGAAACTTATTGAAAAAGATATAAAATTGATATAAAACAACATGCAAAACTTTGTTCTAGTGAAATTGTCAGGGATTATAAATAGTTTGCACGAAATCAAGTGATAATCTGAAATAGGGTCTTCAATATTTAGTTCAAGGAGTGTCAAATTATCCCGGTGTTTTGATACAATAAAATCTAAGACGTCACCTTTGATTTACCTTTCTTGACATGTTGTTCTTATCCAAATAAAAACAATATTTCCTTAAACTAGAGAGTTTGTAGCTGATCGGCTTTACCCCAGTGAATATTAAAGTCACCTGTTCTAATAACAGGTGTATCTATGAGGGCCTTTTTTCGAGAAGCGATGAGAAATCGTTGAAAAAGCTCGGTACCGATAGGGCTGGTGTCCTATAAATGGTAATCACATGAACTCGGTAGTATTTTCCATCAAGAGGGGGTAACTAATTGTTCGACAGAGGGAAACTGAGCGCTTACTACCTTTTATATTTTAATGCTGTAATGTTTGGTATGGCATTATATGTATCTGTATTACACAACGCAGTACTACTATTATTTGCCCAGTTTTTACAATTGTAAAATAAAACACAACATGTTTTTTTCTTTTGTTACCTCATGAGATTAACCTATTAACCGTAATAAAGCATATTAATAATAACAAAAAATTAGAATATCTTCTGCAGAACATGGGTTATAGGATAGAAAGGGGTCTCATGCTACTAAATCGGGATTTTAATTGCAGTTAATTGCAGTTTCATTTGTCTGTTGAACTACAGAAGACCATGTTCTAAAGTAAACTATAGCGTCGTATGTTATGTTACGGATACTGATGTGTCAAGTAAGCCTCAACCGGAAGATTCAAATCTTCGTATTTATTTCAATATTCACTATGAATTTGAACTCATATATCAGTGGAAATCTGAAAAGGTTATTTGGACATTTGTGTGGCCAGAAAATACTTTTTGACAATTCATCCATCAGCATTTTAGGTGTTCGATGCGTTGAATATCATAGTCATAGATTAGGATCCTTTTGCAGCCTAACGCAGTAAAGAATAAGATCATTTTGTCTTAATCGCCTATGCTGCTTGTCATTGGACACGACTACCACCCACAGGCAAGGACAAGAGGTGGTATTAGCAGGCAGTCTTTCAGTTCAACGCTGATTGGCCCATCACAGTCCTAACGGTCCGTTCATTTGTTCGTAATTGGCAGTAGAATCCGACCGTTTTATTCCTTCTTCCTTTCCCCCAATATGTTTACCTGTAGAAATGATACTTGTATTATTTTTTTGTAATCAAAGTAATAACTAGCACGGGACTTGTTGGTTTTATTTGCTTTAATTATCTTCTCCCAAGCATATCGGAGTTGTTTTTACGACTTTGGCTAGTGGTAAAGTTATATGAGTAAATGATAAATTGCTGAAAAAAGTCTGATGAAGTTCAGAAGGACAACACTCTGCTTATTCTCTTCCCGTCTGAATGTGGAGATAAGTGAAATAAAAGCTTGCATTACGAAATGAAACATCGGATTAACTGGTTCACAATCTGCTGAATAGACTTTGTGCATCTAAATTGTTTTCCCATTTTTGTCAAAAACTAAAAACAAGAAAAAATACATATAATGTAGACATTTTTCCATATTTTACTCACATCACTCAAATGCGTAATATTTAAAAACAATGATTTCAATGCAGATAATGCAGTGCATAGACTTTAAACTGTCAAAACTTAAATGCTGCTTACTGCAGACAATAGAAAGGAAGACACCACGAGCAAAACAAGCTCCATCCGATAACCAAGTTGAGGCAGCCAAATGTGGTGTAGCTGGCTGTAACTCTTTCTTCCTGCCTTCTATATATTCTGTGTCATTTTCGTTCTTTATCCGTTCCATCTTCTTTTCCAACTTCGGTACTACGTCATAAATTATAATACCAACTTACGCTTAACAAACGAATAAGCCAAATCACATTTTCAACCGGTGAGTTCAACTGGGATAAAAGAGATAATATCTTGCCTTCGCACACCTCTTTGTACATGTTTTAGAATACGTCCTTTCTATTTTAAGCCTTTATTATTTATTATTTATTTATGTCATTCATTTGCCTGTCATTTGATGTTATTTGGTGTTTTGTCAAGTGTTTAACATTTCGCTAGCGAAATGAGGTTTTAGTTAATTTTTGCTTTAAGGGTGGCTGTTAAGAAAGGAATTCCATAGAACTCTATAAGGATAGGTAAAGAACGGCAACTAGATCTCTGTCAGTTGCTGATAAAAATTAAAAAAAATAGCACTAATGCAAAATTCTATATTTGTAGTAATCGTGTTATCAAAATTTGATAAGTGTATCACCATTATTCAATGATGCTGGAAACAACTAAAATTGCTAAAAAGTACATTTCTTAAATTAGATTGTCACCGGTTTGTTTTGGTATTACATTGCACCACTAGAGTCGAAGTCGATTACTTTAATAATTGAACAAATTTATGTAAAATACATATCTTTTCGTGACATCCTGACATACGCTTTATGTAATAAATTCGACCATGTAATCATTTAGCGTATCAATAACAAGTTCTCTTACATACTAAAGAATCTCTATTGACCCAGCTGAAGTAGATTGTATTCTATCAGTTGCAAATAAAACACTAGGAAACGCAAAATGTAAAGGTATATATCGCCACATCACTGTCATCTATGCAAATGTCTGTTGAGCGGATGCTTCTGATCAGCGTTAGTATTATGACTCACAATTCATGGGTTAATAACAACACTGTAGTATACACCACCTGAAATTGCGATTATTTTCTTGTTTTTTTTTTGTTTTTATATCGGGACATGCCCTATTTTTTGTTCATTGCTGGGCAGACCCTTTATTTTCATTTCAGATCAACATTCCATTGTACAATTTTTAACATTTGTTAGAGGATAATCACTGAGCTAATATATTTATACAAATCACATTTGTATTCAGATACCTAGAACAAAACTTTAATTACTATTTCAACTGACATTTTTAATTCTACAAACATTAACTATTACATTCTATTACAAATTTATATCACCATTGATATACCTACCGAAAAAATGTACAACAGGTCCGGAATGATTTTTATCTCTCCAATCTATTTGAAGGAAAAATAAATGGATAGAAAAAGAAAACATCTACGCTAAGACGTAGAAAAAGAAGATGATGAAGATACTCTCACTCCATGTTGCCGTTACAACCTTCAACATTACACTTTTATATATGTAAGTGTAGTTAAACATTCAATATTTCAAAGAATACGTAATATACAGTTCGCTGTCTTCTCGTAGTAGATCGTACTTTCCCCACTTGTTTAAATACTTTGTATTTGACATAGATGTTTTGTCTATGTGAATGCGTTTGTATAATTCTTTTATGATTACTGTAGCAGAAATATTTCGTTTCTCCCTCATCCCTATATAAATGAAATGTTTAATGACTATAAAAATTAAGTTTAATGCTGGATCAGTTACGCCAAAAATAAACTCGTTTGCTGAAATATTTGTAATACGAATTAAATCAAAAATGGCATTTAACCAAAGTTGGGTAATCGGGAAACTAAGCAAAGAGAGAGAGAGAGAGAGAGAGAGAGAGAGAGAGAGAGAGAGAGAGAGAGAGAGAGAGAGAGAGAGAGAGAGAGAGAGAGAGTGCAATAGCGTATCTCTTGCTCCTGAGTTGCAATAGCAACAGATTTCATGTTCTCTGATTCTCCATTTGTACAAGTTTACACCACAATTTACTATGTTGTGTATGATTTTGAACTGTAATGCGAGTAGTTTTGGCTCGTTTACAGAAGTATTGACATGTTGTAAACACTTATAAACGAGATCTTTTGGGATATTTTCTTCAATTGTCCATTTTTGAAGGGATGTCGGTGGATTACATATTAAATTTATAAACTCCCAATTAGCTTTTGACAAATCTATTTGCCGACCACTTTTTAGACGGAGTATGGTATTATTAAAATCTATGTTTGGTCGTTGCTCTAACTGGGCATTGTTTATTATGAGAAAACTCTTCATAGCTGATTTAATTGAGTTTAGGACACCAAAATATCTCAGGAAATTTGTGCGTACTTCATATTTCGAGCAAAAATTTTCGTAGCTTATCCAAGAACCATCTTCTTTACATAAGTTTGAATAAATATAAATCTCTTTTCAAACGATTCCTTAATAAAAAGGTACGTTCCCTTCATTGTAATAAGTTTGTTGTTTCATATAACATATTCAGAACTTGCGGAGAGCGTAATCTCTGCAGCGTATTTGAGCATGTTTTTATAAAACATGGGTAGACATGGCAATGACTCTGTGTTGTAGGTGCATCTTAGAAAGAATAATAAACCACCCGTATTTTCAAAATAAATATTGATTATGTCCCTCATTGGATAAGATGCGCCATACCCACGGCATTTTCAACGTATGGCAATTAACAGCTTTTGCTCTACGTCCGCCTTTATGATAGTCGCTTATAAGCGTGGAATGCCTCATTTTTGGTGTTTTAGAGTTCCAGATGAATGAATCCAACAGTTATTGAATGCTTTTTATGATGTCTTTATTTGAATCGACAACAGAAAGAGGGTGAACGAATTTAGATAAACCAAAAGTTTTTGTAATGAGAATTTTCCGACAAATACTAATTCCTCTTTGACTATGCATATTTAAAACGATTGCGAGAGAATGTGTCTTATTTTCAAAGTTCAATCGTGCTCTGATACGTTTCTGCCCACATGAATCCCCAATAAATTAAATGACTCTTTCATTACTTTCATATTTAAAATACTTGCACTTTTAGTTTTCCATAATCCCAAATAGAAAATACAACATTTCTCTGTGTTTGGTTTCAACCCCGACAATTTGGAAAAAATCTTTATTGTTTCTATCAATGCATATATTGAAGGAATACTTCTGACCATGCAGGTGCAGTCATAAGCGAATTGTTTCATTTTGTGAACTCTGCTGCCGATGACAAGACCTTCAGTGTTTTGGTTGCTACGAATTGTGTTATCCATAATATCTACACACAAAATAAAAAGTAGGCTAGACAACGGACAAGGTTTTGGTTGTCATATAATTCAATGATATCTTCGATAAACTTGATGTTCTAAGATACACTTTGTCCTCTTCGCTCGAAAAGTCATTGTAAACTTTTTGCTCAATATAGTCTATTTTGCGATTCAAAGGATCTTCGTTGGCCTTCTTTTCTTTTGGCCTGGTTGTGCTATAGTATCTCGAATATTCCATAATTTTATGCTTTAACCAAGCAAACTTTATCCTTAAATTCGGGATCTCATTTGTTTGCTTCCATACGTTATCAATGAGTACTCTCATATCGTGATTATATTTTTCTTCTTTACGTAGACTTGAGTTAAGTTTCCAGAGGCCAGGTCTCATTTTTCCCCTCCAAGCGTAAATGCTAGTTCAATTACAGAGTGGTTGATCATGAGCCCTGGACATATATGCATCCTAGTTGCAAAATTGCCTAGTTTTCTTTTGAACCGAAAATAGTCTAGCATAAATCGGATAGCGGGATTCGGTTTGAACCATGTAATCTTTTTGTTTGGGGATTATTTTCTCTTCAAATATCTACGAGTTGGAACTCCAGCATAAACTGAGCTAATTTAATTTGACTACGATATAATGTGCTTGAACCCCCAATCTTATCGAGAGCGTTATTTTGAACTATGTTACAGTCCCATCCTATTATTATTTTATCTCCGCATTCGTACGATGATAAAAATTGCCGCAGCTTGAAGAGAAAGCCTTCTTTCTGTGTTTCTCTATTTGTTCCGTATACATTGGCAATGGATATTATTAAATCCGCTCAGCGAAATTTTATAGCATGCATTCTTCCTTCCATTCAATTATATGCACGTAGCGACTGGTTAATATCGCTTGCTGTACCTGTGTTCAGCCAAAGCCTACCCATTCTCCAATTGGATTCCCACCCTGCGATGTCTTCTGCCAAAGCGTGTGTTTCTTGTAGGAGCATTTTTGTTTTTTTTTAAAATTCAAGTACACATATTCGTTTGGACGCCATATTGTAGCTCAGAATTGAGAGCTGCGTCATTTAATAAAATTTTGCGAAAACATGTAATAAGTGTAGGCCTATCATTGACTGCATACCATAGAGTGATAATGAGTATCTTTTAAATAACATCGAAAAAAAGCTGAGAATATAACGAATGAGAATTGATCTAATATGGTCATTTTCGCAGTGAAGAAAATGTACCTTGATTGGAGCTCGACTATTTTCTTGTTTATGATTAATAACAACACTGTTGTATACACCAAAATGTCCAACTGAAATTTTCTTGTTTATGGAATTATATTTTACGGCCACGAAAAGTATTGCGTGAGAACATGAAATCATAGCACTTGTTTCATAGTTTTATATACATTATGTGACCATAGCAATGAGCATAGATAGCAACTTGAAACAATATTTATTTTGAACTTTAGAACTTTAGAGCAAGGCCTGTCATCCATATATTTTCATCCAATAAAAGTGTAAATCTGCGAAATCTTGACCTTTATTTTATCTACACCTATTTTTACGCGGTAAGGGCAACTGGTCAAATTTTATCGGAATTGAATTTAATATATACAAACGGTGCAGAATATTTCCTCTTATAGAATAGGTTTTATTCCACTACATAAACTTAACCCAATGAAAAACCTCTTTCGTCCATGGAATAAAATCATGGAGACTTAATGAGTACTGGTGTGGGTACTGTTAGTAAGATTTTGTTTTCGCAAATTAAGTTTGGATGGATTTATTACAGATTGAAAGATTGAAATAAACAATTCTTACAGCAATTTAGAGTCCAGTTTATACAAAAGCATTTAAACTTAATTAAACGTAACAAACTTGATCTTAAACTTAATTAACAAGAGCTCTGTTAATATCGCAGTATCATATACAAACCAGAGCAAAATTTAAACCTAGTTGTAATAATTGAAGTGTTTGTAAGGTAAATCCTTGCAAATTCGTATCTATGTAGCAAACATGTGTCATTGGTTTGCATTCACAAATCAAGCACTTCCTAAAATGCGCTTCCTATCTGACAAAAATTTACAACATCCCCCTGGTTTGTTCTTTTCAATTGTTCAGACCATGAGATTTTTTGCTTAACAAGCCTTGGTACGGCAAGGGGACAATTGTTTCCTGACTTAAAATCTGTAAATGAATCAACTGTATTTAAATGATTTAAATATTTGAAAATCCGATTTTTGTTTACATGTTTGTCGTATGAAGTTTTAAAGAAAACTTTTACAAGTATTTTACTGTTGTTTTGGCTCACCAATCTCTAATTATAGCCAGACGATTGCCAGTGTATAGCATGTAGGTGGCCTGAAATTTTCTTATTTAAATTTAATCCTGGATTCGTGATCTAAGTATTAGTTTTATGCTACAGACAACGGAGAAATTAAATGGCTTAAAATGATATACTGGGAGATAATCTTGAAACTTTCTAATAGCCTTTAAATTGTCAACAATCATGAACAAATAAGCATTGTTTTTCATGTCCTCACTATTGGGTTATACTTTTCAAACAGTCATTAATACGCTTTCTCATGCTCCATTTGCATTGTCCACTGCGTCGCCTAAAGCAACGGGACTGCTCTGAGTAACATTCACTGTAATCTCTCATAAAGCACGAGTCCATGGCAGCAGCCGAACAGACGAAATCGTTACACACCTAGGATTGAAAACAAAGAATTAACTTTGGTATTCTGCACATTTAAGAAAGAAAGCCAAAATATTCAACACCAAAAGCTTTATTATTATTAAAACATCTCGAGCTCAGATTCTAACTGAACGGACAGAAATTTCACAAGTATGTTTTTGTAATTAGCCATGAGATCGGCATAAGTTAAATATATTCAGTAAATTCAATAAATTTATACTATAAATAATTTAAACATTAAGCAAATGGCATCTCTTAAATCTAATTAGATTTTGCATGCAAAATGAAGTATATTATGTATATTGTAATTTGTATTTGCATGTATAATTAAGTTTATTAAGCAAGCAGAAAATCTTAGAGTGACATCCTAATATACGATGACGTCATGTCCTAATAAAAGGTTGGTAAATAATACAGGACAGTTTATCCAGGAAAAAAATGACGTCTTATAGTATCCAAACTGATGAATTGATATCAGAGTAAACTGAAATTGAGCTAAATTGTATACATCACAGTCGCAGGAGTTCTTGTAGAGATATAAATATGCTCGTCTCTGCCATTTTGTGAGCAGGCTCCACTCGATATTTAAGTCACTCAATGATGTTTGTAGCCTGTTGTCAGCCGTAATAAAGCCTGTGGCGAATTGGAATTTCTATTAGATTAAATTAACCTCGACGTTTTCTCTTCACATATAACTTGACATCAAAACACCAAGAACGTAAAACAAAAATTAGTGCATTTTCGATAATTTGCTTGCTGCTGTTTAGCCCAGTATGAAGGTTGTTTTAAAATTCCACCAACATCAGCTTTACATATCAACATTCAATAAGTAAATCTACAAATATAACTCTAATGTTCAAACTGAGTCAAAAAAGTATTATATGTTAAAGGTTACTGGTCAGTTACAAAGTGGTTTGAGATTGTTTTGGTTGGTGTTGAATGCTGTTGCTGGAGAGGTAGTACTTTACGGGCTACGTCATAATTTGTCTTCTTTCATTCAACATGACCAACTGTTATAGAAATAAACTATAAAAACAATAATAATCCGGATTTTTCCATTTGAAGTGCCAGATTTAAGGTGCCAGTATCTATTTAAAAACAAATATTCAACGACAATACAATTAAACAACGAAGTACACGAAAACTGACTAGCTTAGGTGACTAGGTATATTTACAGGCACTTTGACTAGAAAAACTATAAAATGATGTTCTAAAAAGATGAGTCTTCAGTTGTTTTTTGAAAGTGACAAATGATGTGTCCTCACGGATTTTGGTAAGTCATTCCATAGGACTGGCGCCGCATGAGAAACACATCGCTTGCCATATCGTTCCGTGCAGTATCTTGGCATGTTGAGAGTGGGTCCATCGGACCCGGATCGTAGTGCGCGCGTCGGTTTGTAAATTGAAAGCAGTTCCTGGATGTATGAAGGGGTCATATTGTGTGTGGATTTAAAGGTAGCACTAATATTTTTAAAATTATCCTTTGCTGAACTGGTAGCCAGTGTAGGTAATATAGGATTGTGGTTACACTTTTGAATTTTTGTGATTGAGCTATTACTCGTGCAGCCATGTTCTGGATTCGCTGTGGGCGCTTAATTTCATTATTTTGGCAATCAATAGAGTAGTGCATTGTAGTCCAACTTGGAGCTTATCAGAGCATGCACTAGTGATTCACATGCCTCCACCGTAATAAAACGTCTAATAGCGTAGATATTGCGAGGTGATATGTACACGTCTTACAAACATTCGATATATGGCTGCGTAGAGACATAGTACGGTCAAAAATGACACCAATATTTCGGGCACTGTCTGAGGGATTCACGGAAGAACAATCAATAACTATTGTTCTGTTTTCGACTTTTTCCAGATAGTGAGGGGGTATCATTATCATGAGTTCAGTCTTTTCAGCATTCAGCTTTAACAGATTTAGGGTCATCCAGTTCTTAATCTCTGATACACATAGTTCTATGCGTCTAGTTACTTCGCTGAGATCAGAGCTATCCTGTATGTTGAAAGATACATATAACTGGGTATCGTCAGCATATATCTTGAATCGAAAACCGTGTTTCCTGATGATGTCTCCTACCGGAAAGGTATAAATCTTATAGTTTTCAGCACCGATTAGGGAGCCTTGTGGTCCACCGAATTGTAGAGTTACTGATTCGGATGAACAGAGACCCGCTGCGTTTTGTTATTGTGGAAACTATGAAACCAGTCAAGGGCTGAGCCTCTGACCCCAACGCGGTTCCCGAGACGATCAATTGTAGTCGAGAGTGTCAAACGCAGCGGAGAGATGTAGTAAAACCAGTACCACACCACGGCGATTGTCGAGATCGTTGAGCATGTCATTTTGAATGCGTACTAATGCCGTTTCAGTACCATGGTGGGTCCTGTATGCTGACTGACATGGCTAATGAAGACTATTGTGGGACATGTGGTCGTCCAATTGTGATATTGCTGCCTTTTCGATGATTTTAGATAAAAAGGGAATATCCGATACTGGCCGGTAGTTTTTAACGTTGTTCCTCTCTACGTTTGGTTTCTTCAGGTGTGGTTTGACAACTGCCTTTTCAGTGGTTGCGGAAAAGTTTCTGATGATAGGGAGAGGTTGGTTATGTTTACGATTGTAGGTAGGAGTATGTCTAGGCGTGTAATACACTAGTCAGAGAGGGACAGAGTGGCAGAGATACAAACAACAGACAGACAGACAGACAGACGGAGAGAGAGAGCAACATAAGCAGGGAAAAGTATTCACAGAAGCATCTGGCATGATCAACCAGCTAACACTCACCTGTAATAACATAGATGCGGTTTAATGCGAAAGAAATACCGCATAAACTTTCCTCCTTCATTGTGTGCACTTGAACGTTACTTCCAGGTCGCAGTACGCCATTCATCTATTTATTGTCAATTTTCATCTATAGTTCGTTCTATGACACTCTCCAAATAGTGCAAATTACACGGAAATAATAAGAAAACTAAACAATGTCGTTGATTGACTAGAGAAAATGCGCGGTTTATGAGGATGCACCCAATTTTATTCCAAGTGGACAGGAATATTAAGAATTACACTGAATATTGTCAGTTATAAGATGAAACAGTTGCTGACTTTGTGCTTAAGAGCTTAGAAATAGGGCTATAAAGATGTATTTGATTTCAGTTAGCCCGTTACTAGAGATAGCTCACAATGTGATTTATAATGTGGCTAAAATGTAATGACTTGTACCTTTTTCATTGCACTTGCCTTAAATGCTCTGTGGATTCTGACCATATAGCGCACCTCGGTGTAGTACGGCAGCCGTTCCTCCACTCTGTGTTTCACTGATGCTTTTATCACTAGAATATTAACAGTATACTGACGAATAGTGCTTCAATAAATAACTTCGCAGTTCCGTCTATGAGTGCGAAACTTGAATTCAGAAATTATAAATTAAAATTGAAAATTTTGATGAGCATTAACAAATACTAGTGAGAAAACTTGGCATATTGTAAAACTCTGCATCAAATAATAAATGGATAGATACATTTTTACGATAAAAAGTGTGTTACCATACCAAAGGTGCCTTTCCTGCAGAAAACGGCCTGAGGATGTTGCGAAATGCAGGAGCATCCTTCTGTCATCAGATGTGTCAGAGGCCATCCAATGGTTATTACAAATATAACAATGACCTTCACCTCACACATCATTTCTTTGCATTACTTGGATTGTTACTATGAACTGTGTTAAATTAAACAACTGTGATACATAAATAAAAATCATACTTTGTATGTCGTAATTTTTTCGAAACTAAATTCTAGTTTTTTAATTTTTTAATAATTCCTTAGTTAATATTTTATAAACATTTTAATTAAATTTGTGCATATTCATGTATTTTTACGCAAGCCTTCATGGCAGACAGTTTTTCAGAGAGTTACATGACTATAAAATAGAACAACAAAATAAAACTAAGCAAAGAAGCTGCTATAGACATTTTATGTGACAATAAAACAAGTAAAAATCTCCTCTTTCATTGAGCAACACACTCTACATTACTCCTTTTTAACTGTATGGAAAGAGAATGTAGAAATTACATAGAATAACACTTCGTTGGTTGTATTCAATAGCTATCAACCGGATTTAATATCAAACACTATTAATCACACAGCTGATTTTCGCCTTAACAATAATGTCGAAAGAAACAAGGCTTATCTGTGAATAGCTAATCAATAAACAAAGAAAACCATTTAGTGATGCTCTTAAATCATGATGCAATTGATTGCATTGATACACATTGATAACCTATCGCTTAAGCCATTCAATACTTTGGCAAGCACTTTTGTAGATACCTCTAAACATATTGACACAGTATCCGGTTAAAGCCACTTATCACCTAATCGTTTTATATGGTAGCTTATTTGCGTTTGTCGGTGATATTTTATGAACTGAGCGTCATATAGTGAATACGGTGCACAATGATCTTGATGATAAATTAAAGGGAAAATAAGAGGAAGGGACACTGAAACCCGAACACATTCCACACAATCCGGACGATCCGGAAATTCTGTCAAATAACAACAAGGTAATTCTGAAATATTATCTATATTTATATATTTATTAAGAAAGGACTGAAAGACCCTGAAATTTGTTTAAGACTGCTTTAATTGAAATTACCGAGACACAAAGCAATCTTCTTTTGGTTTTGTATTGTTTTGAAGTGGTGACATGTTTGTGTGTGGAGTAGAATCATTTAACATATGCTATTTAACCATACCGGCATGTAAACAAAATGATCGGTAGTGTGAAAACACACATCACGTGGTATATTTATCTGTGATATTGATGCGTTAACATCTCTGACGTCTTAATTTGTTTTAATACAGAGCACTTTGAATATAGGTACAAAATGATGTCACAAAATGCTAATGTCACGTCTCGTTTTTCGTCTACACAAATTCATTTACAACATTTGATACATAGCTAGCAAGGAAATAGGGTGACATCTTTGAACACGAATTTTGAAGCTTTAGAGCTTCCACTTTTCATAAAGCTTATTCAAGAATATATTATGTGTTGAAGTGTTGTACTTTGATGTAATTGAACGATAAAAAGCATTCTGTTGATTGCAATTAAGTTTGATGGATAGAATGTCTAAAATGTTGTATATCTAAAATATACAAAGCTGCTATTGACATTTTATGTGACAATAAAACAAGTAAAAATCTCCTCTTTCATTGAGCAACACACTCTACATTACTCCTTTTTAACTGTATGGAAAGAGAATGTAGAAATTACATAGAATAACACTTCGTTGGTTGTATTCAATAGCTATCAACCGGATTTAATATCAAACACTATTAATCACACAGCTGATTTTCGCCTTAACAATAATGTCGAAAGAAACAAGGCTTATCTGTGAATAGCTAATCAATAAACAAAGAAAACCATTTAGTGATGCTCTTAAATCATGATGCAATTGATTGCATTGATACACATTGATAACCTATCGCTTAAGCCATTCAATACTTTGGCAAGCACTTTTGTAGATACCTCTAAACATATTGACACAGTATCCGGTTAAAGCCACTTATCACCTAATCGTTTTATATGGTAGCTTATTTGCGTTTGTCGGTGATATTTTATGAACTGAGCGTCATATAGTGAATACGGTGCACAATGATCTTGATGATAAATTAAAGGGAAAATAAGAGGAAGGGACACTGAAACCCGAACACATTCCACACAATCCGGACGATCCGGAAATTCTGTCAAATAACAACAAGGTAATTCTGAAATATTATCTATATTTATATATTTATTAAGAAAGGACTGAAAGACCCTGAAATTTGTTTAAGACTGCTTTAATTGAAATTACCGAGACACAAAGCAATCTTCTTTTGGTTTTGTATTGTTTTGAAGTGGTGACATGTTTGTGTGTGGAGTAGAATCATTTAGCATATGCTATTTAACCATACCGGCATGTAAACAAAATGATCGGTAGTGTGAAAACACACATCACGTGGCATATTTATCTGTGATATTGATGCGTTAACATCTCTGACGTCTTAATTTGTTTTAATACAGAGCACTTTGAATATAGGTACAAAATGATGTCACAAAATGCTAATGTCACGTCTCGTTTTTCGTCTACACAAATTCATTTACAACATTTGATACATAGCTAGCAAGGAAATAGGGTGACATCTTTGAACACGAATTTTGAAGCTTTAGAGCTTCCACTTTTCATAAAGCTTATTCAAGAATATATTATGTGTTGAAGTGTTGTACTTTGATGTAATTGAACGATAAAAAGCATTCTGTTGATTGCAATTAAGTTTGATGGATAGAATGTCTAAAATGTTGTATATCTAAAATATACAAAGCTGCTATTGACATTTTATGTGACAATAAAACAAGTAAAAATCTCCTCTTTCATTGAGCAACACACTCTACATTACTCCTTTTTAACTGTATGGAAAGAGAATGTAGAAATTACATAGAATAACACTTCGTTGGTTGTATTCAATAGCTATCAACCGGATTTAATATCAAACACTATTAATCACACAGCTGATTTTCGCCTTAACAATAATGTCGAAAGAAACAAGGCTTATCTGTGAATAGCTAATCAATAAACAAAGAAAACCATTTAGTGATGCTCTTAAATCATGATGCAATTGATTGCATTGATACACATTGATAACCTATCGCTTAAGCCATTCAATACTTTGGCAAGCACTTTTGTAGATACCTCTAAACATATTGACACAGTATCCGGTTAAAGCCACTTATCACCTAATCGTTTTATATGGTAGCTTATTTGCGTTTGTCGGTGATATTTTATGAACTGAGCGTCATATAGTGAATACGGTGCACAATGATCTTGATGATAAATTAAAGGGAAAATAAGAGGAAGGGACACTGAAACCCGAACACATTCCACACAATCCGGACGATCCGGAAATTCTGTCAAATAACAACAAGGTAATTCTGAAATATTATCTATATTTATATATTTATTAAGAAAGGACTGAAAGACCCTGAAATTTGTTTAAGACTGCTTTAATTGAAATTACCGAGACACAAAGCAATCTTCTTTTGGTTTTGTATTGTTTTGAAGTGGTGACATGTTTGTGTGTGGAGTAGAATCATTTAACATATGCTATTTAACCATACCGGCATGTAAACAAAATGATCGGTAGTGTGAAAACACACATCACGTGGTATATTTATCTGTGATATTGATGCGTTAACATCTCTGACGTCTTAATTTGTTTTAATACAGAGCACTTTGAATATAGGTACAAAATGATGTCACAAAATGCTAATGTCACGTCTCGTTTTTCGTCTACACAAATTCATTTACAACATTTGATACATAGCTAGCAAGGAAATAGGGTGACATCTTTGAACACGAATTTTGAAGCTTTAGAGCTTCCACTTTTCATAAAGCTTATTCAAGAATATATTATGTGTTGAAGTGTTGTACTTTGATGTAATTGAACGATAAAAAGCATTCTGTTGATTGCAATTAAGTTTGATGGATAGAATGTCTAAAATGTTGTATATCTAAAATATACAAAGCTGCTATTGACATTTTATGTGACAATAAAACAAGTAAAAATCTCCTCTTTCATTGAGCAACACACTCTACATTACTCCTTTTTAACTGTATGGAAAGAGAATGTAGAAATTACATAGAATAACACTTCGTTGGTTGTATTCAATAGCTATCAACCGGATTTAATATCAAACACTATTAATCACACAGCTGATTTTCGCCTTAACAATAATGTCGAAAGAAACAAGGCTTATCTGTGAATAGCTAATCAATAAACAAAGAAAACCATTTAGTGATGCTCTTAAATCATGATGCAATTGATTGCATTGATACACATTGATAACCTATCGCTTAAGCCATTCAATACTTTGGCAAGCACTTTTGTAGATACCTCTAAACATATTGACACAGTATCCGGTTAAAGCCACTTATCACCTAATCGTTTTATATGGTAGCTTATTTGCGTTTGTCGGTGATATTTTATGAACTGAGCGTCATATAGTGAATACGGTGCACAATGATCTTGATGATAAATTAAAGGGAAAATAAGAGGAAGGGACACTGAAACCCGAACACATTCCACACAATCCGGACGATCCGGAAATTCTGTCAAATAACAACAAGGTAATTCTGAAATATTATCTATATTTATATATTTATTAAGAAAGGACTGAAAGACCCTGAAATTTGTTTAAGACTGCTTTAATTGAAATTACCGAGACACAAAGCAATCTTCTTTTGGTTTTGTATTGTTTTGAAGTGGTGACATGTTTGTGTGTGGAGTAGAATCATTTAACATATGCTATTTAACCATACCGGCATGTAAACAAAATGATCGGTAGTGTGAAAACACACATCACGTGGTATATTTATCTGTGATATTGATGCGTTAACATCTCTGACGTCTTAATTTGTTTTAATACAGAGCACTTTGAATATAGGTACAAAATGATGTCACAAAATGCTAATGTCACGTCTCGTTTTTCGTCTACACAAATTCATTTACAACATTTGATACATAGCTAGCAAGGAAATAGGGTGACATCTTTGAACACGAATTTTGAAGCTTTAGAGCTTCCACTTTTCATAAAGCTTATTCAAGAATATATTATGTGTTGAAGTGTTGTACTTTGATGTAATTGAACGATAAAAAGCATTCTGTTGATTGCAATTAAGTTTGATGGATAGAATGTCTAGAATGTTGTATATCTAAAATAAAATGTTTTGAGGCCTATCCCGAATATATTTTTGCAGTTCGTTCCACGTTCTTGGGCCTTTAATTTCAAAAGCCCTATAACCGATTTTTAAGGTTAGTTTTATTACCAAAAGAAGGTTGTCTCGAGATGCACGGGCTCTAGTGGCGCAGGCAGGGTGTAACATATCCAATAGGTATTCTGGTGCGGTGTTATCAAGGCATTTATACACAAAACAGGAGAGTTTGAATTTAATTCGAAATTCGATAGACAGCCAATGAAGTTGTTTTACATGCGAAACGAGCACTAATCTCTTTCCCACATTTTAATATTGTACGGGCGGTACAGTTCATGATACTTTGAAGGTGCTGAATGAGATATTTTGGCAAGTTAATGTAGAGCGAATTACAGTAATCTAGACGGCTAATAACAAGAGCATGGACAAACATTTTTGCTTGTTCAGTTAAAAATGGTCTAACGTTTTTATGTAACTCAGATAACTCAGATAATAAAGACATCGATATCGGACGGGTTTTATTTGTTCGTCTATGGATAATGTTGTAATTGCCCCCACATTATGGGCCGAGGAATTGTGCATAACGATTTCATCTCCGAGTTCTAAAGAATCAAGTAAATGTATCGTTCATAGTGACTGCTGACCATATTGAGGAATTCAGTTTTATTCCTATTGAGCTTAAGTTTATTACTGCAAAGTGCATCTGCGATTTGCACTATTTCATTCTGCATAAGATGCTTAGAATCTTCATCCACATATTTTATCAGGTAAAGGTGTTAATCTGCGAAATCTTCGTCTTCATTTTATTTAAACCTATTTTTAAAGCGGAAAGGGGCATTACATGACGACTTCTTACATAGACTAGTCAAATTTAACGGCATTGAATTTAATATATACCAACGGCACAAAATGTTTCCTCTTATACAGTAAATTTTATTTACTATATAAACTCAATCCAATAAGAAGCATCTTTTGTCCATGGAATGTAATCACGGAGACTTAATCAGTACTGGTGTAGGGGAAGTTGGCTTAATGTTGAGCTCGAATTGGATGGCCATGTCCAACTGATCAAAGTAGAAGTTCCGTTCAAAATTATTTATCGAAAGAATTGTAGTTGAAAGTAAAATTTTGTCTTTTTAAATTTCACGCGGATGGATTTATCACACAGTGAAAGATTGAAATAAACAACTTGTAAAGCAGTTGAGAGTCCAGTTTATACAAAAAAAATAAATAAACTTAATTCACAACATCTCTGTTAAAATCGCAGTATCATATACAAACCAGAGGAAAAATTAAAACTAGTTGTAATAATTAAGTGTCGATAAGGTACATCCTTGCAAATTCGTATCTGAGTAACGAAAATATGTCATTGGTTTGCATTTCACAAAACAAGTGCTTCTTAAAATGTACAAATTCTGACAAAAGTTTACAGGGTGTACCTGGTTTGTTCTTTTTAGTCGTTCAGGTCTTGAGATGTTTATTTGTCTCAAGAGGCCCTTATAGAGCACAAGGATAATTGTTTTCTGATTTGAAATTTGTAAATGACTCCACAGCATTTAAATGACAGGTGAAGATCCGGTTTTTTTTATGTGTTTGTCGTATGAAGTTTTTAAATGAAACTGTCACAAGTATTTTACTGTTGTTTTGGTCCACCAATCTCTAATTATAGTCTAACGATCGCTAGTGTATGTAGGTGACCTAAAATTTTCCTATTTAAATTTAATTCTGGCTTCATTATCTGATTGTTGGGAACTTTTAGACTACACAGACAACTGGGAAATTAAATGACTAAAATCATATACTTAGAGACGATCTTGTAGCAGCTCTTAAATTGTCAGCATCGCAGCGTAATACTTTTCTAAAAGTGCTTTATACACTTTCTCATTTTCAATTTGCATTGTCCACTGAGTCGCCTAAGGCAACGTGATTGCTCTGAGCAATATCCACAGTAACCTCTCATAATACACGAGGCTTTCGCACAAGCGGAACAGAAGAAATCGTCACATACATAAGATTGAAAACGAAGAATTAACTTTGGTATTCTGTAACTTTGAGGAAAAAAGCCAAAATATTGACCTTAGAAGACTTTTTTTATTAGTTAAAAAGCATCTCGAGCTCAAATTCTAACTGAACGCACAGACATTTTACAAATATGTCTTTATAATTAGCTATCAGATCAGTATAAGCTAAACATATTTTAGCAAATTCAACAGGCATATATTATAAACCACTTAAGCATTTAGTCAATGGCACCTGTTAAATATATTCAGACAGTGCGTGCAAAATGAAATGTATTACGTGTATAATAATTTATATTTGCATGCATAATTAACTGTTTAAAGCAAGCAGAAGATCTCAGGGTTACATAATATACGATGACGTCATGCCCTCATAACAGGTAAACAAAAATACAGGACAGTTTATACAGGAAAAAATGTAGTATCTTGTAGTATCGTAATTAATGCATTGATATCAGAGTGAACTTACATCAGAGTTGATTTTAAATAATCAAGCTAAATTGTTGACATCGCAGTCGCAGTAGTTCTGGAAGAGATATGAAAGTGCTCGTCTCCGTAATTTTATGAGCAAACCCTATCAGTACTTACGTCACACCATGATGTTTCTAGCTTCTTTCGTATTGAAGCCTACGGTGAATTTAGCTTGGAATTTCTATTAGATTAAATCAACACATATTTAACTCAAATATTTAAATTAGGAATGTTAAAGGTTACTGATCAATTGAAAAGTGATTTTTTGGTTAGTAATGAATGCTATTGCTGGAGAGGTAGAATTTTATGGGTTATGTCATAACTTATCTTCTTCCATTAGCATAACAAATGAAAACTCTTACAGAATTAAGCTCTAAGGAACAATAATAATTTGATAAACTCTATTTTTGTATATCAAGAGGCTGGCAGTATCAGTCAAATAAAGAAAAAACTAACATAGGCTTAACAAAAAGAGACTGATCAGCACCGTTAAAACCAGAAGATAGGGTTATGTAAGATAATACATTGATTATATTTAATGTAAAAATTCAGTAGGTAATTAAGACACAGTGAGAAATAAAGCTATACATCATGGAAATTAGAAACAAGAAATATATATTGTTTCCAATTTCCATGACTCACTCCTTTTCTCATAGCACTTGCAGTAAATGCGTCATGGATTTTGACCGTATACCGCACCTTGGTATACAGGTACAAAATGATATCTCACAAATGCTAATGTCTCGTTTTCTGTCTGCACAAATTCATTTGTAAGATTTTGATACATTGTTAGCAAGGACATTCGAACACAGACTATATTCATGAATAGGTTATGTGATGGAGTGTTGTACTTTGATGCAATCATTTATTACTATTTTCTTAGAATAAAGCTATAGCAAAACATCGTCTATCAGTAGTATAACTCATTTTATAAGATTTTTTATTTAGCCCAGCGCTGACGATAAAAGAAGCATATCAATTTGTCATTTCACATCTAAAGTATATTTAGGTACATATAATATTGAAAGCTTTCTCTGCTAAAGTTAAAGCTGTATAATTGCCCCGCCTTTTGCTCTCATTCGCAGTTTTACTTGGTCCATGTGTAGTATATTGGTTGTTTTTAATCAGGTGGTAACACGCATCTCACAGCATCCAGATCCAGTAGGTGTGGTGTGTTATTATATTTTAACAATCATAAATACATGTATCTTTGTAGCAACATATTGTTAAAAATATGTTGTACAGTTAAATATGTGCTAATTACACGAGTTATATTAAACTTTTATTTTATAAAACTGCTAAGAACTTTCAATACTCACTTTATTTTTATCTGTATTGATATTGCTTGTTCGGAATTTTTATACACAGTTGTGCTTTTTCTAAATATTACATGTAGTCACTACAGTGCTGTTAACTGGGATATTATTCATTCTCATTGCCTATTTTGGTACTGTTCGTGTGTCTTTATTGTAATTTTTCCTGTGGATATTTTATTATTTATAAAGCCTTTTTTCTGCGTTATTTGTGCATTTTATTCGGTATAACAGTTATTTTCTGGTGCCAAAACACCGGCGTCGAAAGTTTTCAGTATGGAAAATAAATTAGCAGCGGTCGCAATATCAGATGCGATGCCGTTTGCAGCAACTACTGACGATCCACTCCCATTACAGCCTGATGTTATCAAAATTGATGATCGACGCCAACGAACAGATCTCAGTCAACGAGCGGACGCCTACCTGTCTCACCACCCCACCGTTAATGCCAGCAGTACCGTTACTTCCGATAAGAATGCTAGAAATCCCAGGGCTTCCGGAGCCAAAAAGATAAATTATAACATTCACTGGCCTCATCATTTTGTTTATCGTTCTGGGGTCAGCGACCTTTCATTTGATCAATCAACTCACTTTGCAAGAGTTTGTGGCTAGTACGGCTAAAATTGTGCTCTCCCCGAAGTTCCCGAACACGAAAAAATATTTCGGACTAAACATTTGCATTATTTGATGTATCTCGCCGGTTTTCATGACTGGGATACTGTTCGTGGCCTTTACGGTGCAGCTCTAGAGGACATACAGTCCAACTTACGGTCATAGGGTGAACCCTTATCAACACTGAAAGATCTGTTAGTGCAGCAGACGCCTTCGGTTCAGATTACCCCAGCAGCACCACCACACAGTCGGAGCTTCATACCACGGGCTGGTGTAGAAAATATAACTTGGACGAGTGCAAAAACATTAACTGCCGATATGTGCACAAGTGCTATCTTTGCTAGAACACATTGAATCAGCACGTCTCCCACCCAGGAAAACGCTCTCCAAAACGTTAAAAAAACTATTAGCATCAAAAATCAGAAAACAGTGTGAAATAAATGGTTTGACATTATTTGGCCCATCACGAGTGCGTAACATCCATTAATGTTTGATTATTACTGTACATTGCGTGAAAAAGTTTGTAATGATCCATCACCTAATTATCGAGGAGCACGTATCCCTGTTCCGACACACCTTAATATTCCCTAATGGAGGTGACTGTTGTGTGATTACCCGGACAATATTATATGTGAGTATTTAGAATTCGGGTAGCCAATCAATTTTACAGCACATTTCACACCTGTTGGTGTTTTAGTTAATTACAACCACCGTTCAGCATCTCTGCCGTTCAGGTAGACAAACTTCTCGCTGCCGATATACCAATTAATGCCTTAATTGGCCCATTTGCCAGACATCCCTTTTCAACACCTCTAGTCTGCTCACGATTACAAATAGTTGCCAAAAATGCCGTCTGGTGGTAGATTTAAGTTTCCCACCCCACAGTTCTGTTAATTTAGGCATTTCTAATGATTATTTTCTTGGGGAGCCCATTAATTTGCATTACCCCTCCGTATTAACTCTCGCACGCATTGTGCGCACAAAAGGGTTCAGTTGCTTAACGTTTAAGAGTGATTTATCCAAAGCTTACAAAAATTTAAGTATCCAGCCAAATGACTGGCATTTTTGTGGTGTTTCCTGGAAAAAATCGTGCTATTTCTATGTATGCGAGATTTTTGGTCTCAGATCCAGCGCTTTTGCATGCCAACGCACAACATCTTGTGTTACTTATCTCATGACAGGGCGCTCGTACTCGGTTTGCGAACTATTTAGATGATCTAGAGGATGCTGAATTGTCTCATCTTGCTAATTCTGCCTTCTTATCTTTACGAAATTTGCTCGGTTCTCTGAGCTTGATTGAAAATGTTGATAAGGCCCATCCGCCCTCCACTATCATGGAATCTCTGGGCATTCTGCTCAATTCGGAGGATTTTACAACGACTATCCCTCCGCGGAAACTCCATGATATTGCAATGGGGAGAACTACAGTCGCTTATTGGTAAACTTCAACATTTATCGTGCTGCATCCGACATGGATGCATTTTTATGAACAGACTACTCAATACCCTACCGGAAGCTTATCAGTGTCGGCTGAATTCAAGAAAGACTTGCATTTCTGGTGTTGCTTAATGACTGATTTCAACGGGGGAGGGTATCGATAATGTGTGAGCTAGGATGGAGTTCTGCTGACACGGTTTTTGCGTCTGACCCTACTTAAAATGCTGAGGGAGGAATTAATTTTGAGAATAATTCATATTTTCACATTAACTTTCAGCCCCCTATCTAGGTTACAAAATACATGTGCTTGAAATGCTAACTTTAATACTATGTTGTAAAGTCTGGGGAAAATCATTCGGAGGCAGGAAAATACAGTGCTTGTGCGATAATCAGCGTACAGTTATCGCTATTAATAAGGGCAAATCTAAAGACCCTTTAATGCAGGCCTGTATTCGTGAATTATTTTATTGATGTACAATTAATGCATTCGAGATACGATACAAGTTTCGTTCCATCTAAACAAAACATTTGACCTGATTTACTTCGTAGATATCAGCACAGGCAGAACAGAGATACGTTTTTTAATGTTACTCGTAACATGAATTTAACACAAATTGCCGTATCTCATAATATGTTGAACTTTTCTCACACTTGGTAGTCATTTCATATCACTATATGCCTCCTGTAATCCCTTTGTTTTATCTTGAAATTTTCTAGTTATTTACACTTCTTTCGTTTCTTTTCTTTCAACAGATTATTTTACAATTTTTACGCGTAGTTTTACAGGTCACAAGTTTGGCTTTTTCTCACGGAACCAACAAAAATAGTCACGTTCAGATAAAATCATTTATCTTCGCACTGTTTGTTGGTTTTAAACCGTTACCCGTATCGCCTAAGAACCTTTGTAGATATCTGGTGTTTTTATCACGTTCATTCCGTTCGTATGCTTCAATGCGCAATTATATGGATGGCGTTCGCGTTTATCACGTAATTAATGGTTTTTCTTTTGATGCGTTATCAAATGACTTCCATGTTAATCTTGTTTTGAAAGGTCTCAAGCGGTGTTTATCGTTGAGTCCTACTCATGCATAAAATATCTCTATAGATTTATTACATAAAATAAAGTTACATGCAGACGAGAAGAATTTGTTACATATTGTGTTATGGGCCGCCTTTTTAGGTGCCTTCCCTGGATTTCTGCTGAAGTCCACCTTGCTTCCTAGCTCACAAAAAACGTTTGATGTTGGCAAGCACCTATCTCGCGGCTCTTTCATACAAATGGGTGATGGTATACTTTTGCAGATTAGGTTTTAGGTGGACTAAAACTCTGCAGCACGGTGACATTTTTTTGTAAATTCCGCTTTTATCCATACCTGGCTCACCCTTGTGCCCTGTAGCTGCTCTGTAAAAAAATTTCAAGTTAATACCAGCCTCTTTTATTTCCCCAGCCTTTGTTTTCCAGTCCAAGGACAGCTGTGTACTATCACTAATGAGATATTTGTTTTTCATCGCAATCAATTATCACTAAATGTGATCTTTCATCAGCACATTATACTGGTCATTCATGCCGCAGATCTGGTTGTGTTTATGCAGCGTCATGTGGTGTTTCATTGCCATTCTTAATGGTGCATGGGGATTGGCATTCCGCAGCAATTAACCGTTATCTTGACAATGATTCACAGATCCGATATTCTGTGGTGCAGGTTATGAAAAGTAATATTTTGGGACGGAAAAATAATTTGTAATTATTTATTTTATTCCGGTATCTGTAACTCATTATGTCTATTACCTGTATAAGATATCGTTACTTAAGCTTGCCTTTCTTTGACTGATTTCTGTCTGTAAAATGCAACACATTTTCTCCTTTAATTTGCCTTTTCTTGGTACCTTTTCATTTTTTCGATAATTATTAATCAGTTATTTGCAACACGTCTTTTTCTGCTACAAACTTGAAATATTATGTCCTTTTTTCCTTTCTGTTGTATTGCACACAATATCGTTTATATGTAAATAAAACTCAGCCAAAAGAAGGCCACCTTATTTTCTTTCTAGTAGTTCGTTCATTCACAGCAATGGAAGGTTTAATTTTGAAAGCTTTCTTTGCTAAAGATAAAGCTGTATAATTCCCCGGCCTTTTGCTCTCATTTGCAGTTTTACTTGGCCCATGTGTAGTATATTAGTTGTTTTAATCAGGTGGTAACACGCATCTCACAGCATCAAGATCTAGCAGGTGTGGTGTGCTATTATATTTTAATAATCAGAAATACATGTAGCGTTGTAGCAACATATTGTTAAAAATATACGCTTTGTTGTACAGTTAATATATGCTAATTACACGAGATATATTTAACTTTTATTTTATAAAACAGCTCCCCCCTCCCTCCGTCCCTTTTTACTTTGCATTTTCCATCCTTTTTGGCACCTTTTCATTTTTTTCGATAATTATCAATCAGTTATTTTTTCTGTTACAACCATCCCTAAAACTAGAGTTGTATGGTCCTGCTGATAGATACTCTAATAGTCGAATAATAGTCGTAGTGCCTGTATTAGTGTCTGTTTTTAAACAACTCGTTCTGAGACTAGTGCTCCATTGATTAAACGCACAACTATGGTCAAAAGAAGGGAACCGTGGTATAACAAGAACGCATTATAGGTGCCTAGAGCCATGAGAGCAGCGGAACGGATATGGAGAAAAACTCGTTCATCACAGGCAAAAACTGCTTTGGACTAACTATCTTATCAAGGCAAAGACCCAGTATTATAGTAACTTAGTCTTACGAAACAACAGCGACCATAAAGTGTTATCTCGGAATTTAAATAAATTATGCAAAGAAAAAAAGTAGAATCCACTTCTTGATCATACCTGAGCTTGCAAATTGTCTTAGTGACTATTTTACAAAAAAAGTACAGCTAATTCGTGATACTTTCGATTCGTCCTGTGAACACCATGCTTTAGAATACGACAGTATTGACACGGTTCGTGAAATATTTACTGGTTTTCTCGAAGTCACATTGGACGATGTAAAAAAACAATGAGGGTAAGTGTCTTTGAGATTTTTTATAAAGTCATTGTCAGTGTCTTGCCCAAACCACGTATCCACCCAAGATTTTATACTCTCACTTATTGGTGGGCCTTTGAATTCTTTCTTGGCATCAGCCTCTAATATATTTTCTTCTTCAACGAGGATTTGATTTTCATCATTTTGTCCACTTTCATTTTTCTTGTCATTTTGCTCTTCTTTAGGCGATAAAGAATAATCCGAAAGTTCTCCATCACTTATCTCATGATCATGCTAATATTTGGATATTGAGTGAGGCAATGGTGTTTATCTTTTTCAGAGGACTGATAATCAAGCGTATCAAACATATCATAATTTGGGCTACTCCACTCAATATCAATGCCCTCAATTTTTGGTTATCTTGTGTTTCATAATTATCTACTTCCAGGCTTGTTGTCTTCAACTACTGATGTTGTAAAAACTCATGAAACTGACTGAATATTTGTTCCTTGAATCGTAATTCTTTTTCTTTATCAGGTTCGTTATCTTTGGCATTGCCAACTGGCATATCATTGTCATTTTGCGTTGTTTTTTCTTTGTTATTAGTCCGATCAATTTCGGATTGCTGCGACCAAAGACGTTTCTATCAGTGTGTTCTTTTGACAAGTTAACATTATTTTCTTTGAGTAAGTGTGTCAAGCGCTTGTTCATAAGCTGGTTGCCTTGTCTTGATTTGTCACGAGAACGACTTTTAGATCTAGATCTTTCTGGAGATTTTCTCACTGATTTAGATCTATGTCATTTCAATTTGTCTCTTCATTTTTCAAGATCATCCCGTCGATCCTTTGCCCTATATTTATTTCTTTCCATATCTACATCGAAATTAGAACTTTCTTTAGGCACTGCCGCTCGTTATACCTGCCAGAAGTATCACATATTTGCCTGTCACAGGCTTTTCAGTTCCGCCACAGACTGAGCGATAATTGGTTTATCTCCAGATACTAGTACCTACAGGCAAGTAAGTAAAATTATCGAATTCGAAGTAAAGATCACACTAGATACATGTGTTTTAAATATTTATCCTATCGCTTTATAACTTAAGATTAAGGTTTTAGAAAGTCGTACATTTTTATAGACTTGTTTGTATACAATCGATAAGATGATTTCCAAAAATGCATCGGTTGATTCTCTTGGGTTGCTCCCGAAGAAGGATATTTTCATGAACTAAAATTGTACACCTCACAGCTGTTAACTTTTCTTGTTGCACACCAAACAGGCGATAAATGTACCAAACTGTATCGCAAAAAATGTACTCAGCGTGTGCGCTTCCTTCTCCATGATGTGTTGTTAGCGAAAAAATTTGCAGTAAACTTCAAGTTTCAGCAGATTGCTTCGTACACCACTTATATCGTTAAGTGAAGAATTAAGTGCATCGGTTCTGTTTGCATTAAAACTATTTATATAATCAGCTAAACTTTCTATGGGCCATTCAGTGTTGGAAATAGATATCTATACCGCTTCTCCTACCGAGGGCCTGGACAGCTGCAGACGATTCCGCCACTTTCAGTGTCTCGGAACACCCTTTGAAGACAGCTGTAGTCTGAAGGAAATGCAAAAGGAGCAACATTAAACCTACACGGGACAGAAAGATAGACAACAATTGAGAGAAAAATAACTGGTAGACCATACCAAAATATCTATAACACTAATGTACAATATTTTGCTTTTTTAAAGAACAACTTTTTTTATTATTATAGCAGATGACACCAAAGAATCCGTAAGTCGAAAGACTACTTTTATCTTGTTGAGTAGCAAATGTTGCATGATGTCCAGGCAAAGCAAGCGTTTCATTGGCGAAATCACAAAACTCCATTATGTGTCGCTGGTAGCAGGATTTTGGACACGACTAAATGAAATGAAATAACAGACTACAAATAAAGTAATTATAAACAGAATTCAAAGCTGTTTTGGTAACAATATATAATATGGTTTGTGATGTTATGATCTTTTAATAAGGTCAACGAAGCATAGACATAAATTTCTCCTATACATAATCCTTGCAGAAATTACTCACAAAAAGTGAAATAATAAAGTTACCAACTCGGAATATGATCTGTCATAAAACAGATTGTATCCTTTTCCACTTGTGCAATCACTGTACAGATTTTCATTAATAACCCATTGTATTGAAAGATGATATGCACTTTTTGACATAACAATGAGAAAGCAGCAGCCACGAATATTTTTAAAAATATAAGATGCCTATAGTAAAATTTATATTTAGTTACATCCTTTACATATGCGAATCTTTAAGATATATTAAGTTGATCTTTTTTACATATTTCTATAACTTATTCAAAGAAATGGTTGTTCTGTTATGATTTTTAATTTCGAATATTAGGCAAGTGGATAGAATTTTACTGTATATTGCTACATCATTGCCTTAGGAGATTGTTCTATGAAGAAACCTACAAAAAATTGATTGACCTGTTATAATTTTATTGCTAACTTTGTCCTGTATGCACGCTAAAACCCATGTCTTCCATGAATGGGTATTCGCTTTGTCTGTGAATAAATACTCTTCACCAGCTGTGGAGCTCAGAAAATGGATGTATTCCTCTTGGTTGATATAAAAAAAATCGTTTACGTATCAATTTGTGTTTTTGAAGTGTTTAAATATACCAAACACTGGTATATGCTGATTCAGAATATGTAGAAAAATTAACAGCAAATTTACCGGATAAACATTCAATAGTTTGAAAAGGCCTCAGGAAGAACTAAACATGTTATGGGTATTTAATTAAAATGCTAAGCTGCTTATAAATAAACACATGGTTCTATGTTTCAGTATACTTATCATAAGGTTCAGGGACGTGTCTGATTGAGCATAGTAACAAAGCCCAACGGCCGGAAGTAAAGCAGTTGCCATACTGCCTGTTTACAAACTCAGTTTCTGCAAATATACAAGTGCATAAACTCAGTGATTGTGTATTAATATCAATAATTTACTTTTGTAGTGTTTTCGACAATAACAAGTTTACGAAACGTGATTGTAGCAGCAACGTTGTAGCAGAAAATATTTAGAAATGCTGTGTTGTTGTTTTTAACACAAAAATAATTGTCACTTAATGCAAAGTAGCGTTAGCATATAGTAGGTTACAATATTTGCCGTGCCGTTCCATTTTACGTAGAAACAGAATTGGAAATTTCCACAAAGCCCGATAAATACGAGCAATGATTTTCATGAAACAAAGCTAAATGCAGGCAGATAACAGAAGAAAGCTATTAAAAACTGATCATGATAAGTTAAGTAATACCTTACTTATTATGTCTTAAGAAGCACATAGAAAGTTCATATTACATTAACAATTCCTGATGTAAACTGCTGGGCACTTTCTACTTCTGTCGTTGTTTCATTATTAATACTGAACCAAGGACAATTTATAAGATTTGTCACTGGCTGAAACACTTGATCAAAAGGGTCAAAAAGCAGTCTTGAAACAAACAATACGTGATGATTTAAATGCTTTCAAAATAACACTGGCATACAAATTTAAAATCGATATGTAACAAAACCACTAGTGGACAGAAGAGAAACATATATTCTTTTAGTTTCAAAATTGAAACAAATTTCATTTTGTGGTATTTAAATATCTAATTAATGTGTTGAGAATTTTTGTGGAATAAAATTATAAACAAGGTATTTTAGGTGCCAAAGGATAAACATACCTGTTGAGGCATTCGAGGATATAGTATTTACACCGGCATAAATGTTTTCAGACATCAACGCAGTTATGGCAACTACTACTCGGCATACGTGTGAAAGAACAGCACTGAGACACGGTAGCACAGCTAATTATACTACAAATCCTCAATGATACTGTGAATAATGAATGACTAATATTTTCAGCATAGCAATAAAATTGTCTGACACAAGAGTATAACAAAATGAATAATATTGCCAAATAAAATATCAACTTGATGAACTCAAACTGAATGAATGGTATTCTGACATAAATGAACTACTTGAGGAAGTATATTCCTCACACAATAGTATACCTCAATAACTGATACTTCTAATGGCGCCTCTAAATGATGGTGCAGTGACAGTGTAACTGAATGGATGACACTTCTGACACGATGATGCAGCCAATCTTATGATATAACTGAGACAATGGTTACAAATAGTGTTTGATTCAACTGACAGAACGGTACAATTAAATGAATACTACAACAAGAAGACTTTTAATAGTGACAAAGCAAAGAAGATATGTTAAATATTTCACGTTACATTGCCGGAAAGACATTTGTAGAAAATGAGGACGAGACTAACCGCAATTAATGTTATCTTCCTCGTCCGGGCATTGAGATATCCAGTCACAAAATTCCGATAATTTGATACAGCGTCCAGAAGTGCACTGATAAGTCAGAGAACCAAGTTTCCTACCTGTGAATATAAGTGTATATTATTTCAATATATCTTAAGAACATTGTGCCACAATTCATAATAACTCTCACTGATATTGATTTCTAATTAAAGCATGTTGTTGCAAATTATTTAAGTCAAGGTTAAGAACAGTGATAGAATATACAAGTACAGATGTATTCCGTCACCAAAATATGGTGACATATGCCCTTACTCGCTTGACAGTTTCACTGAAGATGGGAGCATTGTTACCCACCTGCCAGTGTTACATGTTTGATTCTCCAGATATTGTCGGAAGAATTGGTGAAAAAATACATGTTTTAGTTGAGGATATACTGAAACTGGAGAAAATATTAGCCTTAACCAAATTCTTAAAACTTATCTCTTTTTCCCAACTGATAGTGGGTGGCACACGTGTGTACCTGTTTATCATTGGCTTTTGGCTGTTGGTGAAAACCAAAAGATCTTAAGGGACAGAAGGATATGGCCTTATAGTCATGACATTTATAATTAATTCAGCGGGCATTAGTACCGACTGGCTGTAACTTTTTTTGGCAATTCACCGAAAATTTGTAGAAATATTGACGAGAAATCATTAAAATCTTTGCTGACACGCAATGAAATTCTGTGTCATAAGTCCCGACATCAGCATTAAGTTGATCCAATTCTCCGTTATTGCAATGGATCGGTAGACGAAGAAAAGGCGATGTCAACTACAGATGTTTTTTGGAGATTCATTTATTGGATCGTTGTTCATTGCTCGGATCGTCTCCGTAAAACACCGTGAAAAAAAAACACCGGAAAACTCCTGATTTCAAGTCTGTACAATTTGAGATTCACTTAGGACCCAATAACGTACCAAAATTTCGTTAATTAAGTCAAAGAAAAGATTCTTGTCTTTCGTGAAACTTTACACATATTTGTTCGTTACTGGCTGCAACGAAGTTTCATCCCTGATCTGAGCGTAAAAGCTTGACAGGGCCACGGATGCTCATCAGTCTGCGAAGTGCATTTATGAAAGAGTCTGTACTGAGTGAATGGCAAACTTCGATCTGAATGGCTCTTGATGATAAACAAGTAAATAGGCAGCCATAACCTTTCAATAGCCTTCGTCCTTCCTTTACGCAGAACGGCCCGAAGAAACAGCACAATGCTCGAATGGAGCTGCAAATTAACATCTTTCTGCGGAAGGTCAGCCATTTTTTGGCAAGTCACGCACGTTCGAATCAGCTGTGTAACTAGTGAGCCGGCGTTGATTACCCACAAACCATTTCCTCTTATTGTGTTAAGAGTGATACCCTTCCCTTGATGGAAACACTTCTCATGCAAATGGCGAATTATCAGTTTGGTCGTATGTCCTGTTTTTGGTATGACAACGGGATGTTTTTCGAGGTCGGGATAACTTGACCTTGATAATCGTTCTCCAACTCTGATGATGTTGTTGCAGTCTAAGACTACATCCAGCGTTCGAAGAGGACTGTCCTTTGAAGTTTTTTCGCTCGGCTTCAGTTTTACAAAGGCGTTTTATTGTGTAAGACGTATTATCTCTACTTCAGCTCTGTCATTATCTTCTGTTGTTATTGATTCTTTGAGGCTTTTATTCCTTTTTGTTGTTCTTCCTTGTAGTCGGTCTAAGTATTTCCTTTTCAATGCATCTTTATATTTCAGACAAAGGCAACTGCTCGTTTTAATCTGAACCAGTCTGAAATATGTCCAAACCGACTGACTTCAAATGTCTTTTCATTTCGAACGACTAGAGATATATGATCACGTTTCAACTCTGGATCATCGTAAGTACAACTTCGTTGTCTCGGATTTTCGGATGTGTAGTCTGTGATTTCCTATCGATGTAAGAAAGCCGGTCTATTGAGCCATTTTTCACGTTTCAAAAGATCCTTAGCAGTGCTGCTACGGGAGCCAAGATCGGCTGGATTGTCTTTCGCCTTCATAAAATTCCATTGTTCGGTCTCTGTAAGATCTCTTATCTGCTGTATCCGATTTGCCACATACACATGGAAGCGTTGGCATCGTTCTCTAAATATGATAAAACAATTGGCTGTCGGTCCAGAAGAATTCACTCAGAAACTGATATTCGAGTTAATGTTTCGCCATCGCCCCTATCTTTGCTGATAGCAAGCTCACTGTTAAGTCGAAACTTGGAATCGTAATTTGTATCAACGGCGTCACTCTTGCCTTGGCAAAGATCAGAGGGCAATGAATTTCACCATTTTTGCAGATGAATCGAAACCGTAACTAACTGTGCTTGCGTCCGAAAAATGATGCAGTTGTACTTCTTTAGCTTCGAAATTCTTTGGTTTGATACCGCGTCTAATTTTGAACTGTTCTAGATGTCTGAGATCTAAGCACCAATCCTTCCATCGGGTGACGATTTCTTCGCAAAGTGGCTCGCCCCAATCGCACAGCATTTTGCAAATCTCTTGGAGTATTTGCTTTCCTCTCCAAATTACCGAAGCAATAAAGCCAATCGTATCAAAGACAGAAGACTCGGTGGACAGTATACCACGTCTTGTCAGTGGGCGATTTCTCAAATTAATTTTGAACTTGAACTAGTCACATGTGATCGACCACTGTATACCAAGCACTCGTACAATATGTCCTTCTGAGCAGATGTCAACGCTTGATGCACTCTTTGTACGGTCTTCCTCAGGGATGGTGTTCATGACTTCAGGATCGTTAGAGACAAATTCGTGTAGTCGAATGCCTTTGTCAATGTACAACTCTTTGGTATTCTTGATGAGGTCGATAGCTTCTGATGTGGAGCTCACTGAAGTTATGCCGTCGTCGACATAGAAGTCCTTTTCAATGAAGTTTGACGCTTCCCTTCCAAAGTTTTTTTCCCGTCCTGTGCAGCTTTCTTTAAGTCAACCTGGCGACGACACAGCTCCAAACAGACGGACAGTCATTCTGTACGTTGTTTGGTTCTGGTCCATATTGCCGTCTTTCCACCATAAAAAGCGGAGGAAATTTCTGTCTGTTTCATCAACGTGAAATTGGTAAAAACATTTTTTATGTCCATTGCTATCGCGACCGGTTCTTTTCGAAAGCGTAACAGAATTCCTGTAAGGTTGTTGATTAAATCTAGACCATGGAGAAGTTTATCGTTCAGGCTCACATCTTGGAATTTTGAACTACAAACAAAAACAACCTTTGTCTTTTTTCTCCACCTTGCGGACAGGACTAGTGTAGACACAAAGGTCGCATGCAATTTCAGCTTCCCTGCATACAAAATCGACAAATCTTTCTAAAGGTGGGAAGTGCCCTTTTTCTTTGTGAGCAGCTATAACGCAGGACCATTTGCGCACCATCCATTCTGGCAATTTTCCTTGCATTCACATATTTTCGCGAATATCACTCAAGGCGTTAAGTGTTGGAATCATCCTTGCAGCGAAAGAGCATTGCCTAAGGAAGTCCGCGTATTTCCTTAAGCCGATGTAGTTGTGGAGCTTCGGTATTTCTTCTAGCCTTTCTCTAAAAGCGTTCTGTAAGCCAAACACGTCTAACAAAGCCTTCGCGTCTGCATATGAATAATCCGAAGAGTACATGAAATATCCCTCAATACACTCTTGTGCATTCCCTGATATATACCTCTTCAAGTAGTGTATTTTTTCCGCACTTGGGATGCTTTTCTGCTCGATGAGCGTTTCCAATGCGGATTTCAAAGAAGCATATCTCCTAAAAAACAGGAGGTTCTGGTATTGGTATTCTGCTGACGTACAGTTGTTCCGCTAAATCGGCCATCACCTTCGTTGTTGTTCTCTCCATCGCTGAGTCAATGTTTTTTTTGTTGTGAGTAGCTACTGCGTTGATGATCTTGGCGTGGAATGAAAGGAAAGTTCTTTTGATCTTGATTTGGTGTAAATCGGACTCTTGGAGCATCGACGTTAACATATGGTACTTGATTTTGTCCGTGCATGGTTGACGGAAGGCATAATAGGCGTTTGTACTGCTGTCTTCTGCGTTCTGGATCCGTAACGTCTGTTGTTTTAGGAGTCGACTGTACTGAAGGTGAGTAAGTAGTAGTAGTAGTTGTTGTTGATGTTGGGGTAGACACAACGTATGTTGTTTGTCCTCCTATGACAGTGTCAAGGTATCTGTTTACTCTCGTTATAGAATCTTCTTCATCAACTAAATAATCCAGGTCAGATGATTTCAAATCGTCATTACAATCCTCTTTTTCTAATATGCTCATCCGTGCCTTGGCTACCTGCCATTCCTTTTCCATTTCAACCATCCTTGCTTGTCTATCAGCCTCCATTTTTCTTCTTTCTGCTTCTGTCTTACTTCTCTCGGCATCAGCTTCTCTTCGGGACCATTTCCAGTTCTGCTGCCTTCGCCTTCTCTTCAAGAATCAACGATTTCATCGATCTGTTTGATCCTGAACAAATTGACCCTTCTTTTCCTTGGGAGGAGCGGCTGGCAGCAACAGAACGACATTTCGCAAACAACTTCAAGTCTTTGATCCTTTCATTGAGCTCTAGTCGTAGCCTTCTGTGATCTTCTTTGAGTTTGTGCACATAAAGCTCTTCGTCGGCGCATGGGTGTACCTCTTCTAAAGCTTTGAGACAGCGTTCAACATCTCCCATACAATCATAAAGTTCCTTGCGATTTCTGTTCAAAGTGCCAAGATCGTCACATCCAGCTATCAAATCTTCAAGTTCGTCTGCTTGGGGTCGCCACTTAGATATAGCAGATCTAAGATTTTTTTTAAGTTCTCTCTCAAATTTTAGACCCTTTCCAGTGAAAGCTCTCCTACGTTTTCCAGGAATACTTTCTGTTTCAGTGGAAACAGGCACATCCGGTTCTTGAACCAGTGCTTGTTGCAATTCAGGCTCTTCTGATGGTACCTGCCGTACCTCTGGCTCCTCCGAGCACTTTTCAGTACCTGACATTTTGTCGGCCATTGCTCAACACTGCTGTTATAACGCCAGTGGAGCTTCACACAAAAGCCGAGTTTTTTAAGGTTGATTCAAATGAGTCAAATAATAATAATCAGTAACACTTGAGTTCATTTTATGTCGAACCGGGGCGGATTTCAAATCAAGGGCGGGAACAGGCTCCACTGCTTATTAAATTACTAAAAGGTACCTTAGAACCTTGATTGTTCAAATAGAGATACAAATCAACACCAATTCTGGCGAATAATGTAAAATTGTGCACTTAAAAATAACGCTTAAGCTAAAATCATTAAAAGGAGACCGGAGACACCGAGTTTCGACACAAATCACGGACTTACACCACCAATATACTTATTACCGAAAACTGACGCTGGCTATATGAATGACGCAACTAATACTTGAGAATTTTTTTTCAAGTTACACCAAGGACCACTTAAAAATGGTTTTAACGCTGTTTTCTCGTTGATGGTGGTTCTTTCCTGTCAAAACTGTCGCTTTGGAGTTTTAGACGCGGAAATGAGAAATCATACTCCTCTGTGCTTGAACGCCTGTTTCAACACTACTCATTCGCGGCCTCTCTCTCTCTATCTCTCTCTCTCTCTCTCTCTCTCTCTCTCTCTCTCTCTCCTGTTAACTTTCTGTCACACAGCGTTCAAGCGATATACATGAAAGCCTACAGCTGTCAAAATGGCAACACAGCTGCAACACGGTCCGAAACTGAATACAGGGGGAGGGGGGTCATCGCACAACATTATATATACTCCAACTCACAGTTCCGCAAACATAAAGGCTTCAAATCGAAAAACATCGAAGATTACATAATTTATCGTCCAACTGGCATTTAACTGATGCTCTATAATCGGTGATTTTCCTCAGCATCCGTCGTTGGAAATCGTTAATCAAATCAAAAAAGACACACAATAAATCAAAATCCGGTAAATCGTTCAATCATAATCGATAACAGGCAAGTTTTTTTACTGTAATAGTTTATTGGAGATTCGTTTATTGGATCGTTGTTCATTACTCTGAACGTATCCGTAAAACACCGAGAAAAAACTAAAAACACACCGGAAAACTCCGGATTACAAGTCTGTACAATTTGAGATTCACTTAGGACCCAATAACGTACCAAAATTTCGTTAATTAAGTCAAAGAAAAGGTTTTTTCTTTCGTGAAATTTTACAAATATTTTCGATTTCAAGCTTCCATCAAATAACAGCAACGCTGGATCAATATCGAGAAAGCTTACATATTTAGAATCATGAAATATTTATAAAACAAATAATATGATTTATTAACCTTTTCGCCTCTTAGTTTCATCATATTATCCGAAAAATACACTAATCCAACCAAACTTTCAAGATGGCGTCTCATTAACATAATTTATTCTAATTGGTCAGTTCCGGTCTCGTAAAATCGCGCTAGAGTGAAGCACGCTACAGTTATCGAAATAGTTGGTCAATAAATGAATGTTTTACGGAGTGACGTCTTATTCCGCTAAACACGTTTTTGTTTGGTTGTGAAAAGGTTATAAAGTTTTTCTAACCAAAAAACGAACCTTTTTGGTTGTGAAAACGTTATATTCAGGAACCAAATGAAAACCTTTTTTTTCCGAACCAAAAACAAACGCATGGTATTAGAACGTTAAAGAGCCAAAAAAAAAACCAAAAACAAACGTTTTGTATAAGAACGTTATTATATCAATTTTAAAGAATGTCATATATTGGAGCGTCTGGGAAATGTTATAGGCATTTTAATAGTTTTGTAAAGAAATTTTAGATATGAATAATATATTCGCAATAACAGGAATTACATGCGAAACGTCAAATTCAATTCACATATATTTAATTAATTACTGTAAGCTATAACTAAGCATTAAGTGTGCAGATAAAAAAAGCCCATAAAAAGGGAGGGGACAGACCTTGGAGGAATTTTGGTCGTCGTCGGGGTACGCTTTCAAGGCAAAGCTCTATACGTTTCTATACAGAGTCTCTCTACCTAGTTCGGTTTTGTGCCAATTTTTTTGGCTTGTGAGATTGAGTAGATGCCTTTATTTTGTAGATCGCGTTTTATCGTAGACAGGTACGTTGTTTTTTGTCTTCCTGGAGGTCTTTTTGTTTTTTCAGTTGCTTCTTTTTTTAAAAAAAAAGGGATGGCCGGAAGACTCATTTGTGCTATTTTGAATTCCGTGGTGGTGAATAATCCTGTGCAGTCGTTTAGCTGAGGCCATTCGAGCGAAAGTCAATCCACCGCTTTCCACCCCTGGCCGGATTCGAACCAGGGACCATAGGATTACAGGACCAACGCTCTACCGATTGAGCTAACCGTCACCGTCAGTTGCTTCTTTACGAGCTCTACTTGCTGACGTAGTTTCAGGTAGTCTACAGACGTGTCCAAAGAAACTCCATCAACGTTTTGTGATCAGAATTGACCACGGTGTTTGGTTTGTGTTTTATATAGTTCTTCGTTACTAATCCAGTTTCCAGCACTATAGTTCTTATGAGTTTGCGGTAAAAATATCTATTTCGTGTTCTTGGCATTTTGTGAGACCCCACACTTCACTGTTGTATAGGAAAATTCATTCGATTAATGCGTTGAAGACGCAGATCTTGACATGTAGATGTAATTGTTTCGAGGTTAATACAGTTTTATTAAAAGCATTATTCGCTAGTGTTTTTCTTCGTTTGATATCTGCCCACTAGTTTATAGCTTTTCCACTCAGTGCTACTGTCTTTGCAAAGAGTATATTTTTCTGTTTTACTGCCATTTATTTGTAGATTTCTGTCTTTGAGTGATTTTGTAGTTTCGTTTTCAATTTTATTTGTTTCGCTTTTAAGCGTAGATCCTTAACTTATGTCGTCAGCAAATTGTTGATCTAGTAGGAAGTGAAGATTGTTGTTATTGTCAAACACAAAACCAGGTTGTCTTTTCATGAATTTGGCTAGGTATGTTAAGAAGAGTATAGCTGAAGCTCCATCTCCTTGTGGTGAGCCAATTGTGCTTGAGAAGAATTTTCCATATACTTTTCCTATTTTTATGCTAAGTTGTATATTACTTAGCAGAATACTGAGCAGGTAGAGTTCATCTAATCTAGTACTACTTTGAGATAATCTATGAGTACATCGCGTTTAATAGTATCAAAAGCTTTGCTCATGTCTAGCATGAGCAGGTGTATATTGTAGTCTTCACTAGTTATCGCTTTCTCAGTTAATAACTTGAAGGAGAAATATGAGTTCTGTCGCACTTCTTCCTGGTCGATATGCAGCTTGTGTATCTGGGATTATGTGTGTAAACAGTCTATCACTAATTCTACGTATAATACAAATTGCTAGAAGTTTTCTAAGGACAGATAGAAGTATCACTGGACGTAGGTTCTGTGGTGGACCTTTAGGTTTGCCTGGTTTTGGTAAAGGTGTTAATAGTCCAATAGATATCTCTTTTGGGTATTCCCCTGTTTCGCATACATTGTTTAAGACATCTGCTATAAATTCGCTTATTTTCAGGGGATCATACTTTAAATGTTCTGCTTTTAATTTGTCAATTCCGGCACTCCTGTTGTTTTTTTATGATTTAGTTGCTTTGTTTATTTCTTTGCTGGTGAAAGGACTTTTTAGTTTTTTTCGGTTTTACATTTGGAAACGGATCTGTGTCTTTTGGATTGAATACACTTTCGAAATAGTCTGAAATTATTTGAAGTTTTTTATCAGTGCTGTTGACTGCGTTTCCATTTTCTGCTTTGACGTATACATCATTATTTATCTGTTGTTGTAGAACACGAATAGCTTTGAACATACGTCGACTGTCATTTTTACTATTTTCAATTTCTTCTTTTTTATTTAGAATTCTTTTTTCCTCTTCTCTTTTCAGTTCTTTTTTTAGGAATTTCCGTACCGGGTAATTGTTCGGGGGAGGGGGGTTCGAAGTGGGCAGAGTAGGGGTGGTGGGAGTTGGTTCAGGGGAATTGTCTTAGACGCAAACTTCAATGGATGCGCCGTGGCGTAAAGGTAAGTTCGTCGCTTTGGATTGCAGAGACTCCACGTTCAAACCCAGCCAGGTATGAATATTTCGTGAGATGTTAGTTGCAGAAAAAATAATGGTAGTTCTTAAATATATATATATGATGTGATGATGGTGCAAGATGCAGCCTCCCAGAGTGATTACTATTTTGAAGAATGTTGAAGGATAGTTTTTTAAATATTTTGTTTTACGCACGTTTCACGATAAAAGGTTTTCTTAAGGTTGTGTATGAAATGTTCTAAAAACGTATTTATTGAAACGTTTTTAGAACGTTGCACGTTGCATTTCATATACAACCTTTAGAAAACGTTTTTTGCAACTTCAAAAGGTTCGGAAAAAACGTTTTTAAAACGTTATTTTAACCAAATTTGTTTTACGGGATGAGGTTACCGCATGCCCTGAATACGTAAAACTTTATCTTGAAAGAAAATTCCGAACGTTCGAGAACAATCATACTAAATCTCACGGAGCCCCGATATTAAGAGTCCGAAAATTCTTGTAATTAATGACGCCATTCGCCTTCCAAAACAGTGTCAAATAGGTAAAACAAATTGACAGAACCATCCGACCTACTTAGGGAATAAACAGACTAAGCTTGAAGTCGATCCGATTTCTCGTTTTTGAGATTGCTTGCACATAATGTTTTCTTTAAAATATAAACATATTTTACGTAATGACGCCATATGTCGAACTGGTTCATTCTACACGCCAAAAACATGAAAGACTCCTTCGGACCTATCAAGCAGCAGTCCCGGCAAGTCTGAACTTTCTCCGGCGATCATAGACGGAGAAATTTTGCGAACTTCTATTGGAAACAGTTTCCTAATAAGAACCCCGGGGCTTTTATATGGGGGGGAGGGGGGGGGGAGGGGGGGGGGCTTCTTTTCGGAAACTCGACCTTTCTCCGATGTTTAGAGGCTGAGGAATTTTCAAACAAGATTTTTACGTTATAACGTCATCCGCCTTCCTGAATACCACAAAAAAGACACATCAAAAGTTGACAGAACCGTCCTACCTACCCAAGGAATAAAAAAACCAAATCGTAAGGCGATCTGGCGCACACAATCTTAACAACAGACGGACACACACACAGAAGAACAAATACTTTATGTCTCCCCAACCGACAGGATACATACAGTGCAAGTTTTTTTACACAGTTTATTATTTGTTAGCCCTAAACCGGGGGTTTTGGCTCCCGGAGGGGAGCTATTGTTTTTTGTGTTGTCCGTCTGTCTGTCACTTTTTTATGCATTGTTTTGTCGTATCTCTTCAACTATTAGGCGGAATGATTTGATATCTCACTGAGCGAACATATCTATCATGTAGATGTGCAACGGCGTATTAATTTTGAAATCAACGAAAAATTGACGAAATGGGAAATTGTCAAAAATGTGACATCCCTGGATGGAACTTTGCGAAAACGCAGTATTTTGTGGACGCCATATCTCTTCAACTATCAGGCGGACTGATTTGATGTTTCACTGAGTGCTTGTTTATCCACTTGAATTTCAGCATGACGCTGTTTGCCCATGTCCTGTTGGGGGGGCTGTGCCCTCTACGATGGCTTGTTCGTTTCTTTTTATGCAACATCACTGCAAAATGAATCCAGTTAATTAGCAGTAAAAAAATTAGTATGTACACAATTGTGAAATCTTAGGTGAAAACGTTCTGCACAGGATTCGTATAGATACTGTGCACTTCTAAGCAATTTTTCACCAACACTAAGCACTTTCTAAGCACTTCTCGCTTCAAAAATTAAGCACTTTCTAAGCCCTGATATATATATATATATATATATATATATATATATATATATATATATATATATATATATATATATATATATATATGCGACCTGCCTTAACCCTTTACAGCCGCAAGTTCCACACCGTTTATATCGTCATATATATATATATATGACTTTTCGGATAAATTGGTTACCGCAACTTCTTTATTCACCGAAAAGCCGCTCTCCACGGTAGCCTGTCCATGAGAAAAGTTTCACAACATGCCACAGCGGCTCATTCGCTTTCGATTCTACGTCTTTCTTGAGAAAACAGTCCAATCTATCATTGGTGTAATCGAAGTTCCTGAACTCCTCGGTACATCTCGAAACGACAACATCAATGAAATTGTCAAATTGGGTCTTCGCTTTTTCACAATCTTCACCGCTTAATTTTCCTGCATCGTCTAAGATGCTGAGAACTTCAACAAATTCTTGACGGCAAACCTCAGGCCTAGAAGCCAATTCTTTCGGACACATAGCACTTTTCACGAGTTCATATTTCTGAGGAGATTTTGACCGAAGCTTCTGCATCATCTTTTTCAGACCCGATTTCACTTGCGTGCGGCACTCTAGAGCATCACGTTCACTTATCTTCTTTTTCCTCAACTGTTGTTTGAGCGATTTCTCAGCTGTGAACTGGGCCGATGTCTACTTTATCTGCCGGGACCATAGAGTCATTGTTAAGTTTCATTGAAGCTAAATGTCTCTGATTTCCGTTTTCAAGAGTGGGCTTTTCATTTTTGACGGAGGCTAGAACAGGCAACATGGGTCTATCGCTTTGAAATACCTCTAAGAAAGGCGTGACTTGACGGGCGATCGACAAAAACACGTTTAGCTTAACCTCAAACAGGGGATCACTCAGCCACTCTTTTAACAGTTTCAAGACTTTGAGCTTGGTTTTGTGACCTTTTTGGCTTCAGCAGCATCAGGGACCATCGGTGGCGACAGAATTTTGTAGGCAACACTGTGGAACCGGTAACCTATGTATAATCGTCTCGTTGTGCAGTTAGCTCACTGAATAACCAGAAACTGTTTTCTAAGAACGTTTTTCTTTTCCTTTTGCCGATACATGGAAGCTACCATGGCGCTTTCCATGTCAGCCGATTACCGCTAAAGATCAACATATAGTATTGAATTATTTTACATAAACGGGATTTATTATGGTACCGGCTTTTAGATTGTTACCGACGGTTCTCAATAAAATGGAAAGCACTGTAAAATGTGGCCAGTGTTATCAAAAATCAGCAAGAAAACGAGTAAGACAATACCTTAAAAATATCCTTTCATGATATTCTAACACACTTCCTTGATATCATGAAAGGATATGTAGTCTTTCGTTACTGGATAAGGTTTACTTTTGCTTCCCCTCTTACTAGGTAGGAGAATAGAATCCAAATAATATTTAAAGACAACAGCCTGGACAAGGTACTCTGAAAATAGGTTCTGGACAACAGGATTACGATGGACGCAAAGATGGTTGGACATGAGGTATTCCCAGATTCTTTGCTACGATGGAATGGCTGAAGGTAATAACTGCCCGTTTGAAATTAGAATAGTACGTAAGTTCAATGCATAATATCATTCAGTTGCTATTATTTTTTTTAATTCAAGTGATTTTTATTATTTTGTTAAAAATCTCTCTTTTTGGCACCATCGAAGAAAAACTGTGCCACCCAAGCATTTAACGCACAGTAGCTTTAATAAGTTCACTCTTACGACATGCATAAAGCAAACGCAGTTGGCTTATTCTGTCATCCCCGGCCCACAGGGGATACAAAGACAGCGTTCAAAAAACTATACTCTTATTTATTAGTGACGAACGCACACTGTATGCTTCCAAACGAACTACATGGTAAAATGAAATCTGGCCTCCACCATATCATCGTGTACTCATGACAAAAAATAAGCACTTCTAAGCACTTTCATGAAAAATAAGCACTTCTAAGCATTTTTATTTTTTATTTCCAAAAATAAGCACTTCTAAGCAGTTCTAAGCACTTGTACGAACCCTGTCTGCAGAATTGTCTCAAAACGCCAGTATGGGGGCGATTTATAAACGCCGGTATGGGGGCGATTTCAAAACGCGGGCATGAGGGCGATTTCAAAATGGAATAAGACAACTGGTTTTTTTTTTCACCGATTTATTTGTCACTATGAAAACCTAACATGCTAGAAAAGATCAAGGTGGTTACAACGACTATGCTTATAATTTGCAATTTCCTCGTCCAGTAATTGACATTTTCTGGTGCACGCCCTCTGAAACCTCCACTGTGAACAACTGCTATAGAACAACATCTTCAAAAGTGCACTACACATGAACACCTCTCAGTCATGAACATTTCATTAAAACGCGTTCACCATATGAAGGTCTAAGCATTTCTGTAATTGAAACATGATCAATAAGATATTTTTCATTTACAGCTACCATCCTACTTAAGATGACTTCAATGAGATTTTTACAGTTTTATCTAAACAAAACTAGAAGAGGCAAGACACAACATCCCAGCAACGTTTACCTGAGTGGAGGCAGTGTGACATGTGACACAGATAGCGGACAGCGGTACGAGCGACATGTCTGGTAACCATCGCAACAGCTTACGCCACGGCGGTATGGCGACATGTCCAGTAACCAACGCAACAGCTTACGCCATGGCGGTACGGCGACATGTCTGGTAACCAACGCAACAGCTTACGCCATTGCGGTACGGCGACATGTCCAGTAACCAACGCAAAAGCATACGCCATGGCGGTATGGCGACATGTCCAGTAAACAACGCAACAGCTTACGCCATGGCGGTACGGCGACATGTCTGGTAACCAACGCAACAGCTTACGCCATGGCGGTACGGCGACATGTCTGGTAACCAACGCAACAGCTTACGCCATGGCGGTATGGCGACATGTCCAGTAACCAACGCAACAGCTTACGCCATGGCGGTACGGCCACATGTCTGATTACCAACGCAACAGCTTACGCCATGGCGGTACGGCAACATGTCTGGAAACCAACGCAACACCTTACGCCAGCAAAAACCGGCCCGTTAATTTCTGCTGTGCAGTGCGTCTTGGGGTGGATGGATGGAGGGGGGGGGGGGCAGCGCAATACCCTTGGGGAGGTGAATAAAACCTTTTTTTTTAACAAAACACAACATTAAAATTCGGCAGTTCATGCTAACGTATAATATGTACGTAAAATTGACAGTGCAGTTTGTATATTCGGTGTTGCTAAAAATAAATAATCCATCACGATCACAATGATCGTATGCGGAAAACATCGCAAAACAACAGAAAATTGGAACATTGATTTTTAATTAAAAAAATCAATTTGTTCGAATGTCTGTGATAAACCTGATCTCCGACCTCTATTTTTCTTTCTTTTTTTTTTCTTCGTCAAGTAAAACAAGTAACAACTATTCTTAATAGAATCTGAAAAAAATCCATTCGCTCATGGAATCTGAAATATATCAACCTAAAAAAAAAAAAATCAAATAACAAACCTTAAGTAACATCCATTATTTCTGTAGTTAAAAGCAAAGTGGCTTTATCGGGCGAACTCAGCCGAACGAAAAACTCTTATTTTTTTCTAAAGCTACGAAACAGTTTTTTTTTCCATGCCTTACAAAATCCTCGCACATATATAGCACATCCTAGGGTGGGGCAGGACAAACACTGGGCAAACGTATGCAATTCACATTCATAGACCAAACTGGAACCCGTCGACGCCCTAAGCCTCCACAGAGGTGATAGCCGGTCTGGCTTCCACGGACGCCACCACGTTCTCCTTATCGTCGGTCACCATGGCGACGTCGGTTGGGTAGGGCCGGTTGCGGTTGCGCCGGTTCTTCTTGCTCGGCTTCTGCGGTTCGTTCTGTGGCCGTAACTGGTGGTGCTGCTCGATCGCCTTCTTCGCCGCGCGCTGCTGGCGCGTATTTTGCGCGGTGGCGCTCACGTGCGGGTATAACTTAGTCACTGTACCCACCGCCTTCGTGCGCCCCTCCCTGAACACCATGCGCAAGCCAGTCTTCAAATACTCGGGATTCTTAATAAAACGGAACCGCACTAAAGCTTTGTCACCAGTCCGTAGGCGTTCCATGGACATCTCCACTATTGTAGCCGTCTGCCGTACGCTGCCCACGTGCACTGTACCAAAAAACAAACAGGGTCATCCCGCGTCAAGCCAGCATGCATTCATGTCAATCACCCCTTACATATGTTATGTCCAGCAGAGCCTTTTGGCTAAAATATGACCGCTCATTTTCCATTGTCTCAGATCAATGAACCCCATACTCTGTACTTTTTTCTATTATTTTTCTTTATCGCCGCTAATTAGTCAACAAAAATACCTCAAAGACACCCGCACCGATATACAAACTTGACAATTTTCCTAGCTGTCACTACTTTTGTTATCATTATTGTAATTGTTAAAGTACTGTTGGCACTTCAGTAACAGAAGCCTATAAAATGCAAATAATTTGTCCACCGTATAAACACGACACTAAGAGTGAACGACAGATGACGGATTAATGGCACCCAATGCACACGTCCCCTATCCTCCCCCCCCCCCTTTTTTTGCACACGGCACTCACCCATGGCTTGGTATTTGACTGAGATGGTTGTTGGATGGTGTAATACGAGCAGCTCTGCCTGGAAGTCCCAGCAAGCCTTGGGGTCAAGCAGCGGCGACACCATCACCATACCCTTACGTATCATCGAGCGCTTTATCTAAACCAAGGAACAAAACAGCGTACACCAACGTTAGCAATTGCTTATATCTTATCAAAATTTTCAACCTTCTCCTCCTCCTCCCTCTTCTTCTTCTTCTAATTATTATTATTATTATTATTATTATTATTATTATTATTATTATTATTATTATGCAAATTCTTTATTCCCAAGTCAACAGCAACTTTTCATTCTTCAACGTTTTTAATCTCAAAATATAAGTGCCACCTTACACGAACCTTTTTAAGAGCGAACGACGACGTTTGACCCCCTCTCACTTCCTTGACGGGCATGCGCTTCCGGTGAATGCTTTTCACTACAATCCTTGAAAACGCACCGGTTGAGTCGGGCCCCAGCAAAAGGGCATCGTTGAGCCGTATGACACCCTGTAGTGCCGTGCCCGACACGACTGTCCCTACACCCTGTACATAAACAAAGACACCCTGTATATAAACACTGACCCTGTACATAAACAAAGACACCCTGTATATAAACACACTCACCCTGTACATAAACAAAGACACCCTGTATATAAACACACTCACCCTGTATATAAACAAAGACACCGTGTATATAAACACACTCATCCTGTATATAAACACACTCACCCTGTACATAAACAAAGACACCCTGTATATAAACACACTCACCCTGTACATAAACAAAGACACCTTGTATATAAACAGAAATACCATTTTCGACAGTCAGTTTACATAGTACAGAATTGTCCTCTATTCAAGAAACTTCACAGACAAGAATCTTCCGCCTTGATTTACCAACCCTGACAGCAATGCGAGGGACCGAACTCGCCCCCTCCCAAAGGCCCAGAGAAGCTTCCTTTTAGTTCAATCCAATTCACCTTTTTTCAAAGGCAACCCTAGTAGCAACCTTCTTTAAGAGTCTTACAACTTTCTGGAACGGATGAGCAGACTGCAAGAGGCACAATAATTTTAACGACGACCACCCCTCTCTCACAGCGTTATACCCCCCTCCCCTCCCCCATCCTCATCGCAACAGACTGCCGTCACTATATCCATATTGCAGCTTATTTTAGGTACAACGACAGACTCAATTTTTTTCCAACTGCACCCCCTTTTTCCAACTGCACCACCTCTGCAATCCGCGTCAGCACCACCCGAACACACAGGACAGGCTCAGCCACCTCCAACCACCCTACCCCCACCTCACCCCCTTCCCCCCTCCGCCCCTCCGCGAGACAGACAGGCACTTACAGGGACGGAGAACGTGTCATCGATCTGGAACTCAGCCGGCTGAGTCTCGTCGCAGTTCACCCGCGTCGACAGCAGGTTGAGGAAATTCTTTAGCAAGTCTAAATTCTCTCCCGTTACGTTTGAGACTTGAAATATTGGACACATCCTGTAAATCACAGAGCGTGCACAGAACCTTAAAAGTATTGTTGTAAGTGGGTGGTCGAAATGTAAGGTGCTTGGACGATGCGCAACGAGACGAAAAATATTACGTGGATTTAAGAAAATCATGCATAAACAACGTTGGCATAAGAAAATTAGGTCATTTGTTCTCAACTTAAACGCTGGTTAATTAATCCAATTAGCTTTACTGACGCGAGTAAGACCGAGCTTTAGAATGCCCAGGACAGGACAATACACAGAATGTCAAGCACCTCAATTCGTGAGGTATATGACAGGGGAAAGAACGGAGAATGGTCAGGCGAAACACAAGCGGACTAATCCCATGCAGTAAAGGTGTTCTTATTAACGGACAAGAGGCACTGCTGATATTGACTGACGTGCATGGGATGACCGTTGAATGAAATCTGGGTGACAACGAACCATCAAGTTTGTTCACTTCTGTCATTTCATGAATCAACAGGCTTCGCAGTTCACAAAATTCGTGATCGCTTCATACTATTTTCACGAAAACATTTCCTACTTAACCGCTTCTGTAATCCTTCAATCGCTTTATTTCTATGCACATGACATTCTTAATGTGAACACAGCTCAAAGTTCTTACCCAAACCTGCACGATGACTCCCCAAACGCCAATTCTAATCTTACTGAATCAAACTTAATGGAAAGTAACCCACACATGGGTTAGTGTCATGGACTCTCTCTTCCCACCCCACACACGCACACATTGCAGAGTTTTCAGCGTGCCCCCCACCCCCCTCCCCCGCACACACACGTACCGTTCGGAGCAGAAATTCGTGGCCGACACGACGACGTCATCCATACTCTGCACGAGCACCGGGATCTTGCGGCATCCGGGCGACTTGAGCAGCTTCTGCAGGATCTTCAGCGTGTCCTGGAGGACATTGGGCGGGCACATGTCGATCTTGGTGACGACAACGAAGACGGGCACACTGAGAGCGAGGGCCAGCCCCAGGTGCTCCTTGGCCATGCCGATGACGCCCGCATTTGCTCCCACCTGGACAGAAAAAAAACCACACACTCACGGGCTTTATGCGTTGAGCGGTATTATGTATGATCATCCACACGGATGATCGGCTACAGGTTTGGTGTGGCTGTACGTATTACTGCATCACGTGTCAAGGACAATGTTTATTGAAACAAACTAATTGTTCTTTTTCATTCAGGTCGCAGCATAGCAGAGCTTACTGGCAATGTATATCCAATACAACACAACCCCAGGTGGCTTTAAATCTACATACCACAAAAATACACACCGACTTGGGGGCCAATCCATGAAGTTCGTGGACAAAATGGCGGCCATCTTGTATCCTCCCCTCCTCCCACTCCATCCTCACACCGGCTTGGGGTGGGGAGGGGGGACATCCATAAAGTTCGCGGACAAAATGACGGACTTCCTGGACCCCCGCCCCCCTTCCCAGTACGCACAACACAAACCATGTTCATTCACGCCCCGGTTGTAAACAGAGTAACCGACTGTCAATGTCGACTTCATTTTTTTCTTGATTCCGCGGAATCTGAATTCAAATGACTGCTGAAGACCTACCATTAACATGCTGAAGTCCGGCGCGTGCCCCGTCATGCCGAATATCGTCGTTTTGAGATACTTCTCGTGACCAGCTAAATCTATGAACGTGACTACCTGCCGTGTAGAAAGTGATATAATGACACACTCTGACAAGCCTAGCGCCACACCACTGATGAACTACTACACTTTATTCTGATGCACGCTAATCAACTAATTTATTTCAGAAGATAATCCAAACAACATAGCATGCTTTTTAACCCACACTTCTTTTAACCTTTTTTTTTTTTTTTTGAGTAGGTCCAAACACATGGACTATTAGCAACAAAATGAGACGCAAACGGCATCTCACGTTAGCAGGTAGACACAAACAAAAAATAAAAACCGACTCCATAATTCGCCAGAAATCATTTGGCTGTGTATTTCATAGATATTCAGTCACTGCAATAAGCACACTTACTTTACTGGACCTCTCGCAGATTTTGGTCCAGTCGAGATTTCCATGCTCTGGTTTATTGACAACTTTCCCCAGACTGTCGAAGCCCAGGATGTCATTGCCGACGCTACTCGTCCTCCCCGACTCCATCTCGTGTTTGTGGCGGAAGAGCTTCTGGCGCGCGAAGCCTCTCCCGTTGTCAAGCTCCCCGTGGGTCAGCACCCCTAGCAACGTGCTCTTCCCGGCGTCCACATTCCCGACTACTGCCACCCTGTAAATTGACGATGAAAATGATATATAAGCTCTTGGGTACACAAAGACGCCAAACAAAGAATACATTTCTTGTCTACATAATTAAATTGGGTACCTTTGTCCTTGGTATTTTTAAGATATGCGCATCGCAGACTTTTTGGAAGCGTTTATCGGGGAAAGCATCATCACTATCGTCTTACCCACGAAAGCCTTCCATTTCGTTGTGACGAAAGTTAAATCTTTGAACCAGAACTGACCTGACCTCGGAAAAATCCGACTCGTCTGTCCGCCGCCTGATCAGATATTCAGCGACGAACCCGGATTTTTCTTGCCTCTTCCGTAATTCGGTGCACTCTGAATCGAGCTGCTCTGCCATCGATCTCAGTGTCGCTATGGAGGCCGCCAAATCTTCATCGTTCAGCCCAGGGGTCTCGCCCTCTGCAATGGGGTTCCGCAAGCATATACATTGTTCTGCAGGGGTATTACTCGATAGGGGGTCGTCATTTCGCTTTTATTGTACGTGTATCCTATCGCTATTATTTACCAGTGCAGCAAGCTTAAGGCCAGCAGTTTTTGAGAAAACTCCTTTAACGAAATTCGTGATTTCACAAATTTCGGTATATTTATTTATTATTAATGTAATTTAAAAGCCAATACAGCCGTGAAAACACGGAACTATATTCACAGTATGGAACTGAAAAAAAAAAAAACACAACAGTTTTGGACAGCTGAAATTCAACAGGAATTTATTTAATCAAACTTTCCAAACAATGCTTCGGATATGCATGCCCTTCTAAAAAATGTATCACATCAGTGACGCATACCTCCTGTACCAATTTCGTAGATAGTTTCCCTGCATGTCTGGCTCATGCGGTACTTCAGTCTCTCCACCAGAGTATCGTACTCCTCGTGCGAAGGACTAACGAGGACAGTCTGTCGAAACAGGGAAAGAAGTGTCTACTGTAAAACACGTCAGTACACATGAAGGTGAAAAAACTCGATAAGATGCGTGCTTGCGGATTCAACAGTTTCCAAAAAAAATTTCCGAAATCCCCTGTACTAAGTTCCTACAAGCACTGCAAACTTAATAAGTTGATAGTCTTATACAAAAATGAAAAAGAAAAAAAAGTAAACGGCAAAGTGAATTTGGCAATAAACAGTCCACTTGCAAATCCGTCGAAACTTCCTAGTTCGAAGCAGTACCTACAGATACGCTTGCGACAAACGCAAAAATATGTTGGAATAAAACGCAAAAAGTTGCAATTTTTTATTGCGACTTATTGCATTTTAATGCATATAGCCGCGATCCAATATTTCAGAGGACGCGTCCTGAGCATGCAATATGTTGCGACTTATTTCATACTGATGATAAGATTACACCTTGAACAAACATTCACGCAAGCGATTTAACCCCCCTGCGCATTCACTCCAAATGCATGTACTCTGTGTAAACAAGTCAATGTTTCAGCTGTATGTATGGGCGTGTAATAGGCTGTATTTGTGTTTAAAATTATTGTATAAGTACATGTTCTCGGGCGACATGAAATAAAATTAAAAATGGAATGCCAGTGTTATGTGCTTGGGAGATTACTGTCCAAACAATGCAAGTGTTAACTAATATTAAAGAAAGAGCTTTTAATTTGAATTTTTGTTCCTTTCTTTCTCATCTGTTTTTATTTGCCATATATAAGTGAAAAGCGAATAAATTTACATGAATAGTGTCTTTCGTTAAAAAAAAACACATCAAAAAGTCAACTTTCTGACCGGAGGGGGGGGGGGGGGGGGGAGTGTAAAATAGAAATGGAATTACAAATGGGAAAGACAATATACAATTTTTATTCAGGCCTGTGGGGCAAGTTTTAGTCTTAAACTGAGGATATCATGACGACAGGAGTAGTAGAAAAGGTTTGAAAAAATTAAGTTGCTATTTAGTTATCAAATTTTAGACTTAAAAAGCGATACAGTTATAACAGAATAATTTCATAATAAAAGAACTGAACACATATCCACATGTGAGTTAACACAGCATTTTTAAATTAACATTTTACACCCTTTCAGAAAATAAAACGTGTAATCCTCAGTCTGGAAAATGAATGGCCATGCACACTGTAAAACAACATGATGAAATTGAACATGAAATATTTAAACACTGCTAGCATCATACCATCCCACACCATACCTCTTATGTGCAAACAAAATGCGCATTACTGGGGATTAGTTGATGCGATAACGACAGCACACAATGCAAAACATCAAAAGACAATGTGTTGCATAATACTCAGGCAAGTGACAATGTATGTAAAATTTGTTGCGATTTATTGGGGCCTGCCAAATGCATTTTGCGACACGCAGGACGCGTTTTGTTTCAATTTTCTGCAACAAGATGCATTTATTTTTTTTAAATTTATCGCGACTTATTTTTGCGTTTGTCGCAAGCGTATCCGTAATGTTTCACGTTTCAGGACAGAAAGAATACTTTTATTGCTTTGATAACAACATCTTACTCAAAATCAATGAAATTGACTTATTTGCCCTTGATTTTATTTATTTCAGGTATACAAACGAACACTTTTCATGTTTCCCCATACTGATACGGTGACTGAAGGGACATAAATCTTGACACCGGCTACACGAGTATCCACAACCAGACTGGAACAATCAATCAGCCGATTACGCATAATGCGGCATTTCTTTGTGCATTATTTATCACAGTGAAACAGAAGACATCTCTTGGTTTTTAAAATGAATAATATTAACATTGTTCTGATAAATAAAAAAACTTATCTATTACACATGACATGTTTCAAACGAAGTGTTTGTCCCATCTATATTGTGTCATCGCCCAAAAGTTCAAATTTACAAGTACCTTTCGACCGATTTTTCCTTGCTGACTTCGAAGTCTGTCAACGCACACCAAAAGAGGTGCAAGTACAAAGTTGCTTAGAAGCACGATCTAAACATTTTGGTATATTTGGGACCACGTTTGAGACCTATTTGACATACCATTTTTTCGGATTACAGACTACTAATTATTTGAACTACAGTGTGGCTAAAAAATACGCCTTACTGCTGCTGGATAATCAGAAATAGGATCAGCTGCTTACAGGGTGAAAACATAAACATTAAAAAACAGAAATCATACTTTTTTGTTTAAATCCCCATAGTCTAAAACCTCTGCTTCTTCTGAAGTGTCGTCTGGTGCAAAAAGATTCTCACAATGGTCATCCTCTACGTAACCTGCCATTGTCCAGTGGGTTTCATTTACGTCTTTACGACCCGCTAAATATTCACTGGTCTGGTTAATTAAGTATTCCTGTAGCAGAAACAAGATGAGCTTTCTAACAACGAAGAAAAAAAACTAAACTTTACACATTAGCCACAAGTTCAGGTTCATACGTGGAACTGAAGTTCCATCTGATACGCCGGTTTAATAATATAAATGGATAGATGGCTCGGATTTCGGTTTTATTAGACGAATATGTAAATGATGCAATGAAAATGCAAGCTGTGTATTGGGTTTTCGTTTCTATGTGCAAATAGGCATCTTTTCCTTGCACCACAACTACATCATCTACAAGAAAACGCGCAAGCGTAGCCGGAAGTCACTTTGTTATTGTTGAAGGTATGGCTAAATACCGAGCGGAAATCACATTGCATATGCTAGTAAAATCGTTTATGTATAATTTTGTACATGTTTGGCGATTTTCCCAGTGCCTTTGTTCGCTTTTCCAGTTGCGAGTCAACGCTAATTTGAAATTTCGCACTTGAATCATGTCTAAGTTAATATTGATGATCAGGCCGCTTGATTTCTTATTCCTGGGGTTAAGGAAGCATAAAGCTTGTTCATGAACTGAAGGGCATAACACAGTTTGTTGTGAAAGAAGTAGGATGAAAGTGGGGTTTCTAAAACACATATAGTGGGGGTTCTGAAACAGGAGGTGACGTCATTATGACGTCGCGAGGTGTTTTAATATCTCCATGGGGTTTCTAAAACAGTGACGTCATTGTTTTAGAATCCCCATGGGGCTAGTAAAACAGTGACGTCATATGGACGTCATATGGACGTCATATGAACGTCATATAAACGTCATAATGACGTAATAGGGATAGTGGGCAGCCATTCAAACGGGCAGCCATTCAAACGGGCAAACGGGCCTGCGTAAAAAAGGACCAACGGGGCTATCGCAAAAGCAATTAAAATTGAGCAAGCAATATGTTTCCTTAAGCCAGGCTATTTTTTAACCGCAGAGAGCTCTCTCTCTCTCTCCCTCCATCACACCTAGGGCAGACGTGGGCAGACGGACAGATGGGACACCTCCCCAAACGTACAAGTTCTCCATTTTATAAATAGAGAACTCATAGCTACATGGTTAGACTCACCTATAAGGCCCCCTTAAAGTCAAAAGGGATGTAAAAAAGGGGTATAAAATAGCCCCCTTTTTATTATTTTTTTTTTTTATTTTTTTTATTTTTTATTTTTTTATATTTTTTTAGCATTTCCCACACTCTCATGCATACACATACATACTAAAAAACACCATGACACGATTAGCGCTATTTCGTATTAGTGGGTTGCTCTTAAAAGATCCGGGAGGTGTTGGTTTTCTCCTGATGCTGCTGCTGCTGCCGGTCCCCGGTTTAATAACATCTACAATATCTTGGATGGGTCTTGCACAGTGGGTCAATTGTTGACTGTTGAATACAAAAAAATGGTCCGTTTTAAGCCCACAGGTTAAGCATCCTGTTGTGTACTGATCACTAAGCGCCGTCAGCCGAGTCCAGAGTGCAGCACAATAAATACAGGATTGATGTCCGCAGTCAACAGCAATAACACGATCGGCACTTGGCATGCAACCACATCCAATGCATATGTCTAAGTCCTGTTGGAGGAAGAATCTTGCCCACGCTGGATACTCCTCCTCTTCAAGTCTTGACGGGATCGACTCTCCCAGCATTGTGCAGCGGAAATACGCTTCGACGTAATGTCCCTCTTCGATGTTACGCAACGGCTTTCCAAGCGTCACCGTCCAGTTAAAAAAAACAGGAACGCAGAGGACCTGGGCGTTGGCCGGGTCCGGCAGCAGCTGATAGAAGAAGAATCTTGCAGGCTGGTTCACTGGTGGCACCACCGGCACATGCACCTCCCGTACTTCCCTAAGCGTTAGGGCATCGTTTAAAGCGAAGAACAGCTACATCGTAGTGAAAGTTCAAAGCGGTTGTGAGCCTGAACTGAAATGACTAGCAGTTATATACCACCTCAAGTGAGGACCCCCCCCCCCCCCCCTAGAGATAGAAGCAGACTGACTGCATAGAGTGTGAGGACCTCCCCTCCCCCCGTTACCAGCATATAATGCGAGGATGGCCGCTAGAATGTAGTAGTATATAAATGGGGGTTAAAGGCCACATTTCCCAAAACAAGCAGCAAGATGTCTACAACTCGTACAATCACAGTGATGCGAAACGGCAAGGCAGTAACGCTGACGACAGAATGCTATAAGTGTTGGGTGTGGTTAGAATATCCAGGACAACCACACAACTGCCCGGTACACCGCAATGCACCACGTCGGTACTGTTGCAAAACCTGCGGTGGTTTGCTATGGTACAAGTTTACGGCAACATTACCTGGACCAGAGCCATGCACAGACTGCTGGTGGTGCGGTGCGACGCTGAGAAGCATCAAATATTACAATTTTCATCCTTTCAAGTGCTCAAAAAGACCTTTCACGATGGAGCAGTTTTACAGATACCAGTGTAGTTGCGGAAATCCAACTTGTTGGTGAAGAGCCAACTTATCTTTCGGCCCTTCTAAGGACCATCCTCTGTTGTGAAATGAAAACGCAAATTCTGTCTATGTATGAGTGTGTATAAAAGGGGATGTCTGAGATTACATTTCAGCATTTCAGTTTCAGCAGTTGATGTAACAACAACAACCAGCTAAGATGAAACGTGAAGAGCATGGGAAAGGAGCAAAGAGACAAAAGATGGAAGAAGATGACATTTGGCCATACGGTCAAGTTCAGTGTACGGAATGCAATGTGATATTTCCATCTATGGATACTTATGAGGCACATACATGTAGTAAAGCTGAGATGAAAACTATAGTGAAAGATGCTCGTGAAGAGCATGGGAAAGGAGCAAAGAGACAAAAGATGGAAGAAGATGACATTTGGCCATACGGTCCAGTCCAGTGTACGGAATGCAATGTAGAATATCCATCTATGGATACTTATGAGGCACATGCATGTATACCAGCTGAGATGGAAAATGTGCCTCATGAAGAACATGTTTCAAAGAAATAAAAGACAGGACAAGTAGGGAGAGGTAGAAGGGTTAGTCTTGGTGAAAACGGTTTGAGTCTGAGGATGGATCGGATTTACTGCTTGAAATGCGAGAGCAAGAGAACCGTATCAAGGCACATTTGTTGGAGACCTTAAACCGTGGAATGAAATGGTACATTGTAGTACATGCACGTTTCAAGAAACTGACAGCGAATGCTGAAGGTGTTATGGTAGAACAAGTGAATAATGCATTTATCAGCATTTATCAGCAAGCCAACATATGCAGCATACAATCCAGCAGATATTGAGCAGGACTTGCCAGAAGCCTATAAAGAATTATTTACCAAGTTTGACGAACATGAGCGACAAGGCTCTGGCTGGGTATTGGATAACATACTGTACATTGAAGTACATACAGCTACGTTAATGCCTCTGGAAGCAAGCAGTTTTATTCCACTGCTGAAGAAAGTGAAGAAAACAAAGGGTGTGATCCGCAGACCGATAGGAATACCCCAGCTTACGTGTAACGTAAGCTGGGCTAAAAATTGACAGAGCCTTTCGGACCTACCACGCAACAACAGCTCTAATTTTGACCAATTCTCCGACATTCAGAGGCTGAGGAATTTTCAAACAAGATCTTTACGTAATGACGTGATCCGCTTTCCCGAATAAAGCAACAAACATCAAAAGTTGATAGAACCGTCCGACCTGCCAAAGAAATAAACAGACCAAGTTTGAAGTCTTAACAACAGACGGACACACACACAGAACAAATACCGCACGTCTCCTCGACCGACAGGATACACACAGTGCGAGTTTTTCCACCCGGCTTGTTATTTGTTCATTCCTATAATGCAACATTACTGCAAAATGAATCCGGTTAAGTAACAGTAAAAAAATAGTATGTACACAACTGTGAAATCTTAGGTGAAAACATTCAGTAGAAATGTCTCAAAACGCCGGTATTGGGGGCGATTTCAAAACGCGGGCATGAGGGCGATTTCAAAGTAGAATAAGACAACTGTTTTTTTTTTCGACGATTTATTTGTCACTGTGAAAACCTAACATTCTAGAAAAAATCAAGGTGGTTGCAACGACTATGCTTATAGTTTTCAATTTCCTCGTTCAGTAATTGAAAGTTTCTGGTGTACGCCCTCTGAAACATCCACTATGAACACCTGCTATTGAACAACGCATTCACAAGTGCACTACACATGAACACCTCTCAGTCATGAACATTTCATTAAAACGCGTTCACTACATGAAGGTCTAGGCATTTCTGTAATTGAAACATGATCAATAAGCTATTTGATTTACAGCTGCCATCCTACTTAAGAAGACTTCAATGAGATTTTTACAGTTGTATCTAAGCAAAACTAGAAGAGGCAACACACAACATCCCAGCATCGTTTACCTGAGTGGAGGCAGTGTGACACATGACACAGAGCTAGCGGACTGCGGTACCAGCACATGTCGCCATATCCCCAAGTCACCGCCCCCACCCCACCCCCAAGTCACCGCCCCCAACCCCCGCCCCACCTCCCACCCCCAAAATATCTAGCCATCTTAATAGCCAATAGTAGAACAACCGTTAAATGTTGGTGTAAAACCAATACCCAGGCACTACTCGCCTTCCTGAGCCTAAGTGTACACAGTTTCCGAGATGCGTAGTTTTTCGGGTACTCTTGTAAACAAATACGTACTTTTTGCAAACCTTTTGATTTTATCTCACAACGAATTCTTTTCCCACTCGAAATAACTGGTGAACTTATTTGAAATCATGAACTTGCAAATATGGTGACTTGTTGGGATGGCGACATGTCTGGTAACCAACGCAACAGCTTACGCCATGGCGGAATGGCGACATATCTGGTAACCAACGCAACAGCTTACGCCAGCAAAAACCGGCCCGATAATTTCTGCTGTGCAGTGCGTCTTGGGTATGGATGGATGGAGGGGGGAGGAGGACAGCGAAAAACCCTTGGGAAGGTGAATAAAAGCTTTTTTAACAAAACAAAACACGTTCTTAAAATTCGGCAGTTCATGCTAACGTATAATATGTAAGTAAAATTGACAGTTCAGTTTGTATATTCGGTGTTGCTAAAAATCAATAATCCATCACGATCACAATTATCGTATCCGGAAAACATCGCAAAAAAGCAAAACAACAGAAAATTGAAACATTGATTTTTAATTTTAAAAATCAATTTGTTCAACTGTCTGTGATAAACCTGATCTCCAACCTCTATTTTTCTTCTTCTTCTTTTTTTTGCCAAATAAAACAAGTAACAACCATTCTTAATAGAACTTGAAAAAATCCATTCGCCTGTGAAATCTGAAATATATCAACCAAAAAAAATCAAATAACAAACCTTAAGTAACATCCATTATTTCTGTGGTTAAAAGCAAAGTGGCTTTATAGGGCGAACGAAAAAGCTACGAAACAGTTTTTTCCATGCCTTACAAAATCCTCGCACATATATAGCACATCCTAGGGTGGGGCAGGACAAACACTGTGCAAACGTATGCCATTCACATTCATAGACCAAACTGGAACCTGTCGACGCCCTAAGCCTCCACAGAGGTGATAGCCGGTCTGGCTTTAACGGACGCCACTACGTTCTCCTTATCGTCGGTCACCATGGCGACGTCGGTTGGGTAGGGCCGGTTGCGATTGCGCCAGTTCTTCTTGCTCGGCTTCTGCGGTTCGTTCTGTGGCCGTAACTGATGGTGCTGTTCGATCGCTTTCTTCGCCGCGCGCTGCTGCCGTGTATTCTGCGCGGTGGCGCTCACGCGCGGGTATAACTTAGTCACTTTACCCTGCGACTTCGTGCTCCCCTCCCTGAGCACCATGCGCAAGCCAGTCTTCAAATACTCGGGGTTCTGAATAAAACGGAACCGCACTAAGGCTTTGTCACCAGTACGTAGGCGCTCCATGGACATCTCTACTATTGTAGCCGTCTGCCGTACGCTGCCCACGTGCACTGTGTCAACAAACAAACAGGTCATCCCACGTCAAGCCAGCATGCATACATGTCAATCAACCCTTAAATATGTTATGTCCAGCAGAGTCTTTTTGCTAAAATATGACCGCTCATTTTCCATTGTCTCAGATCAATGAACTCCACAGACTCTGTACTGTTTTGTATTATTTTTCTTTATCCCCGATAAGTAGTCAACAAAATACCTCAAAGACACCCGCACCGATATACAAACTTGACAATTTTCCTAGCTGTCACTACTTTTGTTATCATTATTGTAATTGTTAACGTACTGTTGGCACTTGAGTAACAGAAGCCTATAAAATGCAAATAATTTGCCCACCGTATTAATACGACACTAGGAGTGAGCGACAGATGACGGATTAATGGCACCCAATGCACACGTCCCCTACCCCCCCTCCAACTCCCCCCACCCCTTTTTTTGCACACGGCACTCACCCATGGCTTGGTATTTGACTGAGATGGTTGTTGGATGGTGTAATACCAGCAGCTCTGCCTGGAAGTCCCAGCAAGCCTTGGGGTCAAGCAGCGGCGACACCATCACCATGCCCTTACGTATCATCGAGCGCTTTATCTAAAGCAATGAACAAAACGGTGGACACCAACGTTGGCCCTTGCTTATATCTTATCAAAATTCTGCCCTTTTCCTTCTTATCATTGTTATTATTATAAGTACTATTATTATTATTATTATTATTATTATGCAAATTATTTATTCCCAAATCAACAGCAACTTCTCATTCTCTAACGTTTCTACCTTCAAACATAAGTGCCACCTTACACGAATCTTTTTAAGAGGGAACGACGACGTTTGACCTCCTCTCACTTCCTTGACGGGCATGCGCTTCCGGTGAATGCTTTTCACTACAATTCTTGAAAACGCACCGGTTGAGTCGGGCCCCAGCAAAAGGGCATCGTTGAGCCGTATGACACCCTGCAGTGCCGTGCCTGACACGACTGTCCCTACACCCTGTACAAAAAACAAGGACACCCTGTATATAAACAGTGACCCTATGCATAAACAAAGACACCCTGTATATAAACACACTCACCCTGTACATAAACAAAGCCACCCTGTACACAAACACTGTCCCTGTACATAAACAAAGACACCCTGTACAGGGCTAGAAAAAAATCCGATTTTTTCAAAAAAATCATGATTTTTGATTTTTTTATATAAATCTGATTTTTTTGATGTTTTTGATTTAAATCACACTGAAAAAAACCCGACAAAATATCCAAAAGCACCACCTTTTAACAGTTAATTGAAGACTTGTAACACTCTTTTGTACTACAAAAACATTTACAGTACACAAAATCTGTGACAACTGTCTTCAATTTTCAAATGTTCAGATAACTGCCTTCAAGGTCAATTCTTCATTTATTTAGCGATCGGTAGCAAAACGCCAGTTTCCAGCCTTTTCCACTCCGAGGTTTGTTCAATTAACAATCGAAAAAGCAGTGATATGTCGGGGGGGGATTTAAATAACCTCGCTCGACGCGTGACACTAATACTTTGTTTACAAGCACACGCGGTTGGGAGAAAGGCCGGAGTACTTTGGAGGTTTCGATGCTACAGGGAGTTTCTGAAGATTAGTTTGCCATTACATATCCACTGCAGAGTACTTGCTCAAACAATCATAAAAATACTATGAGACTCAAGGGTTTCTTTTCAAACACCACACGCAGTTACCTGCTTAAAGCATGCTGCCCCTAACTAAACGCCTTCTCCCCAACTCAGAGGCTCATGTGCACTAATAAGCGTACCATATGAAATGCCTTGTTTAAACAATGGCGTCTCTAAGTGCCTTCAGTGAAACAGTCTGGATGACATACATTTTAAGTAGAAAAAATCAACAAATCAAAAAATCAAAAATCGTGATTTTTTTACGTTGATTTAAATCACGATTTAAATCATAATTTAAATCAACTGATTTAAATTCATACCAGCCCTGACCCTGTATATAAACACACTCACCCTGTACATAAACAAAGCCACCCTGTATATAAACACTGACCCTGTACATAAACAAAGACACCCTGTATATAAACACTAATCCTGTACATAAACTAAGACACCCTGTATATAAACACACTCACTATGTACATAAACAAAGACACCCTGTATATAAACACACTCAACCTGTACAAAAACAAAGCCAACCTGTATGTAAACACTGACCCTGTACATAAACAAAGACACCCTGCATATAAACACGCTCACCCTGTACATAAACAAAGACACCCTGTATATAAACAGAAATAAATTTATGAATTATCATGCAACTGCTCGCAGTGTTATTGACAAGACACAGCTTAGTGTGTAAAATATAATCTTTATTGCCGTAAAAAGACATAAATTTGGGTTGAAAATAAACGTCATTGCTTTCATTTCCCTCCAAAATGAGAGTAATTAATATTAAATTGACTAATCAAAGAATAAAACAAGGTGGGTTGAGTTGACTTTCAGGGTGGGTTGAGTTGGTATGGGTTGAGTTGGTCGAGGGTTGACTTGACCCAAGACCACCCTTTGCGAGGGACAGTAATCGCCCCCTCCCAAAGGCCCAGAGAAACTTCCTTTTAGTTCGATCCAATTCACCTTTTTTTCTAAGGCAACCCTAGTAGCAACCTTCTTTAAGAGTCTTACAACTTTCTGGAACACATGGGCAGACTGCAAGAGGCACGAATAATTTTAACGACGACCACCCCTCTCCCACAGCGTTATACCCCCCTCCCCTTCCCCATCCTCATCGCAACAGATTGCCGTCACTATATCTATGGTGCAGCTTATTTTAGGTACAACGACAGACTCAATTTTTTCCAACTGCACCCCCTTTTTTAACTGCACCACCTCTACAGTCCGCGGCAGCACCACCCGAAGCACACAGAACAGGCTCAGTCACCTCGAACCACCCCGCCCCGACCTCACCCCCTCCCCCCTCCGCCCCTACGCGAGACAGACAGGCACTTACAGGGACGGAGAACGTGTCATCGATCTGGAACTCAGCCGGCTGAGTCTCGTCGCAGTTCACACGCGTCGACAGCAGGTTGAGGAAATTCTTTAGCAAGTCTAAATTCTCTCCCGTTACGTTTGATACTTGAAATATTGGACACATCCTGCAAATCACAGAGCGTGCACAGAACCTTAAAGCATTGTTATAAGTGAGTGGTCGAAAGGTGCTTGCGCAACGAGACGAAAAATTTTACGTGAATTTAAAAAAATAATGTATAAACAACGTTGGCATTAGTAAACTAGGTCATTTGTTCTCAACTTAAACGCTGGTTAATTAATCCAATTAGTTTTACTGAACCGAGTGAGACCGAGCTTTAGAATGCCCAGGATAGGACAATACACAGAATGTCAAGCACCTTAATTCGTGAGGTCTATGACAGTGGAAAGAACGGAGAATGGTCAGACAAAACACAAGCGGTAAAGGTGTTCCTTTTATTGGACAAGAGGCACTGCTGACATTGATTGATGTGCATGCGATGACCATCGAATGAAATCTAGGTGACAACGAACCATCAAGTTTGTTCACTTCTGTCATTTCATGAATCAACAAACTCGACGGTTTCAAAATTCGTGATCGCTGCTGATCCCGCTAAAACACTTCTTTAACCCCTCAACAGCTTTGTTCTACGTGAATGTACATCCTTAAGTTTGAACACAGCACAAAGTTCTTACCCAAACCTGCATGATGACTTCCCAAACCCAATTCTAGTCTCCCTGAATCAAACTTAACCGAAACTAACCCACACATGGGTTAATGCCATGCACTCTCTCTCTTCCCACCTTACACACGCACATACTGCAGGATTTTCAGAGTGTCCCTCCCCCTCCATCCCCCCGCACACACACGTACCATTCGGAGCAGAAGTTCGTGGCCGACACGACGACGTCATCCATACTCTGCACGAGCACCGGGATCTTGCGGCATCCAGGCGACTTGAGCAGCTTCTGCAGGATCTTCAGCGTGTCCTGGAGGACATTGGGCGGGCACATGTCGATCTTGGTGACGACAACGAAGACGGGTACACTGAGAGCGAGGGCCAGCCCCAGGTGCTCCTTGGCCATACCGATTACGCCAGCATTTGCTCCTACCTAGACAGAAACAAACCACACACTGATGGGCTTTATTATGGATGATAATCCACATGGATAATGACACCGTCGTCGTTTTCGGCTACATGTTTGTAGTGCCTTGACGTATCACTGCATCACGTGTCAAGGACGATGTTTATTGAAACAAGCTAATAGTTCTTTTTCATTCAGGTCGCAACATCGCAGAGCTTACTGGCAATGTACATCCACTACGCCACAAGCCTAAGTGGCTTTAACCCTACACACCACAAAAATACGCTCTATGGCCAACTCGGCACCTTGCCAACTCGCACCTGACCAACTCGGCACTTTTTTCACAAAATCTTTTGTGACAAAATGCAATTATTCTCGTGAATGACGTGCCAAAGGCAAGTATTTAATCTCTTGAAAAAAAATCACCCCTTGAAAAAACCTGTGATTTTCTGTGTTGTTTTTTATTTCAATTAAGTACATGTCAGAGATCGGTCTTTTATGCATTTCATCGCAATAATACAGAACGGTTCAAAAGCCGGAGAGTCCCTTGTTTTTTTGTATTTAAGTGCCACAGTTTCAGTGGTTAATTGCGATTCAAGTTTGAGGGTATAATTGCAATTGGAGTAATATTTGAAAAACAAGGTGATTGGTTTGCACTTGATTGAGTAATTTACGGAGTAACCTTTGACCAACAATTTTGGTTGGTTCGGCTGAATAGCTCGAGGGTATTAAAAGGGATGTTTTGTGAAAGAAAGTTTCACCACAACTCAATGCGGATAACTAGAATTTATGAAATAATCCTAGGATAACTGCAATTTGAAAAATAGACTTCGGAAAATTGCGTTCAGCTTCTTTTTATGTGCACTGAGATGCCACTGGATAAATGTCATTACTGCAAGGAAGTTCTTAGACCTCGCCAGCAGATTCAAACGCGGGACATGTATGGAATGCCGTTTTCACATTTATTAAGGAATTATTGATATCAGGAATTAATTTTTGATCTCCAAAATTTAATTGACGATTCGTTATATTTTATGTAAATGTGAGTCTCTCGTAAGATTTTTTAAGTGTATAAAATTAATTTTTTTGATCTCAAAAATAAATTTTGGCCATCTAAAATTCAATTATTTATAGCAAAATATAAATTATTGAGATCTGAATTGATTTATTGATATGTTCAATTATATTTTGATATCAAAAATAAGCATTAAATGTTAAAAAGACATTCCATAGACATGCTTCACGGGAATTTTCCAGACGGATTATCACGCTGCGAAAAAAGGTGCCTACATGCATTTTATAATTTTACAGTAAAAATAAGAATCAAACAATAAGAATGATAATATTATGGAGTTGTAATTTATGGTATTTCTATTATTGGAATTGCAATTAATGAATAAACAGGCGTGCAGTTATAACAAGCAAACAAAAAAACTGAAAATAAGAACTAGCGCCTCAGTAAGGAAGGATCCCTCGTGAAGCAGTAAAAGTAAAATGAGGTCAAGCCACCTGCAAGGTTTCAGGTTCGTACGACAATTGCTTCCATGAGAAGTCGGCCGGACAAAACATCGTCTCACGGCTAAGTTCAAGCCAAAAATTCACCATTTTTGACAATTTTCCATGACGTCAATTTTTGGCCGATTTTGACAATAATGCCACGGTGCACATCTTTAATATATATATTTTCACTATGCACGGTTTCAGGTTCCTATGACATACCCTTCTATGAGAAGTCGGCCGGACAAAACTTAGTATTTTTTGCTGACAGACAGACGGGCTAACGGACCAGCTCATAACTATATCTCTCAGTTTCATGGGGGATAATAAAACTGTACGAATTGTAATATTGCTTAAGTTGCAATTCATGGGATTTCAGTTATCGCAATTATTATTAATAACACGCGGACAGCACCACTGGCTTTAATCAGTAATTAGAGTAAATGTTCACTTGCAATATTTGTTGGTATTTTCGGAGAAGCCTTGAACGCAATCAGTAAATATTTTTTGCTATTTTTATATCGAAAAAGGTTTAATAAAAAAATCATGAGATGACAAAAGCACAACTTTTTCATTTATTTACGCAGGGATTTGTTTTTTTTTTCAGGTGCCGAGTTGGTATGACCGGGTGCCGAGTTGGTCACACCGGGTGCCGAGTTGGTAAGAAATTGGGTGCCGAGTTGACCAAACCCCCAAAAATAGATACCGACTTGGGGGCCATCCATGAAGTTCGTGGACAAAACATGGGGGACTTCTTGTACCTTCCCCCCAATCCCTTCTCACACCGACTTGGGGGCCATCCATGAACTCCGTGGACAAAATTTCGGACTTCTTGGACCACCCGCCTCTCACAAGCCCCTCCCCAGTACGCACAACATAAACCATTCTCCTTCCCCAGATTGTTTATTGATACCCCTGTTGTAAACAGAGTAACCGACTCTCGATGTATGTATATTATGCTATTATGAAAGCGTCTTGCAGAAGCTGTAAACTGGTAGCATTTCACTATAAGATACTCGAAACTAGAGCAGTTTGCATAGCCCACATATTCCCCACAGCCACCCATTAGTTACACACGACCATCAATAGTCAATCAAGAGCTGAAATTTTCCAAGTCCAGTTGGTGCATTTTCCTTGGACGAACCTGGCCCACTTACAACACCGATCTGTGTTTGTTCCCATAGAAGCTACATACCAAGTTTCAAAAAATTCCCTGCAGTTATTCTTGAGATATCGTGTAAACAAACTCATTCCGATGCTGAATAATTTCCATATTTTGTTAAATTTCAAATTGTATTTGGCTGTTTTTCCTTAGGTCAACCTAACCCATTGACAACACCGATCCTTGTTAGTGCCCACAAAAGATATAGACCAAGTTTCATTAAAATCCGTGCAGTTGTTCTTTAGACATCGTGCTAACAAACTCATTCCGATGCTGAATAATTTCCAGAATTTGCAAAACTTCAAAGTGCATTTGGCTCATTTTCCTTGGGCCAACCTAACCCATTTACAATACCGATCCTTGATAGTGCCCACAGAATATACACACCAAGTTTCATTAAAATCCTAGCAGTTGTTCTTGAGATATCAAGTTAACAATAGTCGTGTTAACATTAGTGAATCAAGAGTTGAAAGTCCAGCTGGTCCATTTTCCTTGGACGAACCTGGGCCATTTACAATACCGATCTGTGTTTGCTCCCATAGAAGCTACATGCCAAGTTTCATGGAAATCCTTGTAGGAGTTTTTAAGTTATCGTGTTAACAAGCTCTTGATGACAGACCGACCGACCGACACGCGGTCGATCGCATATATTCCCCACAGGTTCTACCTGTGTTAATAAAGCATTATAGCGCATACCGTAAACCTAAAAAAATGGGGCATAAGACAGACCAACAAGCGCAAATATTGTCTGAAGATGACTTGTTTCACATCTTTCTTAACTGCCCAAACACTGTTAAAAATATAAGACCTTCGTTCAGAATCTTGGGAATTAATTACTTGCAACGCTGAAGAATTTCTGACAGACTCCCCCGATAAAGCAAATAATCATATTTTCCTCCTAATAAAGTATCTTATTTGGAAAGCTCGGTTCTATGACTACCAATTTCAACAATCAACTCTATTGACTCTATTGAAAGAAATCCAGACACACATAGAAGTCGATAACATGGCCCTTTCGAGTTGAAATTTTGAACTAAAGTGGAAAGAATGGCATCATGTAATTTATATTTAAAAGTTTCAGAGCAGGTCCTCGTCCTTAAGATAATACCAACGCAACTCACTTACTCCTTTCACCTTTCGTTTGTTTGTGCTGTACTGTACATGTCCTGTCTCTTGTTGTAGCTTATTGCTTGTCTCTGTAAACAGGTTGTTCTGTAACGTCCTGTCTTACTTTATGTACGAGTGATAAAATCCTGGGAAAAGGCCTGCGTGCCAAGCTGTGAATAATACACAAGTTGTTGAAAGTATCATGAGAAATCAGGAACAAAAAAAGGCTGTCGATGTACACTTCATTTTATTTTTTCTTGATTCCGCGGAATCTGAATTCAAAAGACTGCTGGAGACCTACCATTAACATGCTGAAGTCCGGCGCGTGCCCCGCCATGCCAATATCGTCGTTTTGAGATACTTCTCGTGACCAGCTAAATCTATGAACGTGACTACCTGCTTCGTAGAAAGTGATATAATGACACACTCTGACAAGCCTAGCGCCACACCAATATCAACCACCGATGAACAAGTAAGTATTTGTGAAACAAAAGCAGGCCCCAACCGACCCCAAATTCACAGTATAAAGCGATGACGGCTCGACGGACGGACGGACGGACACCCCAAACCTATAGGCCCCGATCCGAAGGGTTGGGGCCTAACTACCCCACTTTATTTTGATGCACGCTAATCAACTTATTTATTTCAGAAGATAATCCAAACAACATAGCATGTTTTTTACCCCACACTTCTTTAAACTTTCTTTTTTTTTCCTTCTTCTTTTTTTAAGTTTATTGGAATCGGTCCCAACACATGGACCATATGAAACAAAATGAGAGGAATACAGAATCGCACGTTACGAGGTAGACAGACAAAAATGGAAAACCCATTCGATAATTCACCAGCCATCATTTGGTGTATCTTTACTAGTTACATAGGCACTGCAATAAGCATACTTACTTTACAGGACCTCTCGGAGATTTTGGTCCAGTCGAGATTGCCATGCTCTGGTTTATTGACAACTTTCCCCAGACTGTCGAAGCCCAGGATGTCATTGCCGACACTACTCGTCCTCCCCGACTCCATCTCGTGCTTGTGACGGAACAACTTTTGGCGCGCGAAACCTCTCCAGTTGTCAAGCTCCCCGTGGGTCAGCACCCCTAGCAACGTGCTCTTCCCGGCGTCCACATTCCCGACTACTGCCACCCTGTATATTGACGGTGAAAATTATATATAAGTTCTGAGTACACAAAGACGCCAAACAAATAGTACATTTCTTGGTCTACATAATTAATCTCTGTACCTTTGTCCTCGGTATTTTTAAGATACGCGCATCGCAGACATTTTGGAAGCGTTTGTCGGGGAAAGCCTCATCACTATCGTCTTACCAACGAACGCCCTCCATTTCGTTGTGACGAAAGTTAAATCTTTGAACCAGAACTGACCTGACCTCGGAAAAATCCGACTCATCTGTCCGCCGCCTGATCAGATATGACGCGCCGAATCCGAATTTTTCTTGCCTCTACCGTAATTCGGTGCACTCCGAATCGAGCTGCTCTGCCATCGATCTCAGCGTCGCTATGGATGCCGCAAAATCTTCATCGTTCCGCCCAGGGGTCTCGCCCTCTGCAACGGGTATTCCGCAAGCATAAAATTATGCATTGTTCCGCAGTGGTATTTACTTGGTAAGAGGTCATCACTTGGCTTTTCTTATACATGTATCACATTGACAGTCAAATAGAAATCAATTAACATAAAATTTAAGGTTCAGCATCATAAAGGCAATGTTACTGTCCGTAGTTTTTTTGAGAACACTCCTTTAACAGCATTCGTGATTTTACAAACTTGAGTGTTTTTTTCTTTCCTTTTTTTACTCATTTTATGTAATTTAAAAGCCAATACAGTCTTGAAAATATGTCTAACTATATTCACAGTATGGAACGGAAAAAGCAACACCAGTTTCCCACAGCTGGAATGAAACTTTCATCAAACTTTCCAAACAATGGAATGGATATACATGCGCTTCTACACAATTCACATGGAAAATGTACCATATCAGTGACGCATACCTCCTGTACCAATTTCGTAGATAGTTTCTCTGCATGTCTGACTCATGCGGTACTTCAGTCTCTCCACCAGAGTATCGTACTCCTCGTGGGAAGAACTAACGAGGACAGTCTGTCGAAACAGGGAAACAAGTGTCTACTGTAAATTACGTACGTACACATGAAGGTGAAAAAACTCAATAAGGTGCATGCTTGCGGATTCAATATTGAAAGAGTGAAACATGCGCAAAATTTATAGCTTGCTTTTATTACAAAATATGTATTATAACACACATCCCAGTGACAATGCACTCCCGTATGAAGAAATGATGAGGAATTTTACGTTCTCTAACCGCCTAAGAAACTTCGCTGGTCACATTCACACGAACGTCACAGGTATAAGCCAACGTGACGTTGACAAAGGCTTTGTAACGACACCGTTGTTGCTGGGCAACGAAAGTTGCTGGGCAACACGCAAGCAAGCATCTGAGAGGTAAAAGAACTATATTTCTGCTCTACTGGGCCACCAAAGGCATGACTACGTGTGTTTGAGTTATAACAGCGATAGATCATGGGGCTGGTATGCTTCGCAGTTTGTCGACAGGCCATCCACGCGTGTCCGAATCCAACACAAAACCCCCATGACTCATCACTATATCAGAGAATTCATATTTAAGGATGCAATGGGCACGTCATGTCCACATGTCGTCATGCCTGGGGCAAAGAATGGTATGACCAGTGGTTCTAAAGGGTTCATAGTAGGGTTGGGTATCGCGGCGCAGTCTGTATCGCGATACGTATCGCGATATTGGCTGTGTATCGCGACACATATCGCGATATTTTGAATTCTTTAAAAGTGAAAAAAAATGCAGCTGTTTTATGGCTTTATTTCCAGGAATTGTAACACTTACCTACGGCATTGATTAGTTATAGATAATAGCGTTATAACAAATACAAAAAGTATGTTGGCAATGGTGGTTTCGGATGCCATCAGTGACATTAATCCCATTACACAAACAGCATATATACAGGGTTGAGATTTCGCGGTCGCCCGGTCGCCACTTTTGGCTCGGACGACAAACTTTTTTTCTGAGTATTTTCAGGTAAATACTGTTGATTTTTTTAAACACCATTTTGTTATTGTTTTTTCATGTGAGGCGGCTAGGCAAATTTTGCAAAAATTGCGCCGGATGACTTACTTTTATGCCGGGCGACTAAGTTTTTAAAATTGGTCGCCCGGAAGGCGACCAAAAAATTTACCAACCCTAATATAACTAAATTTTAAGAATGTCTGTTTGATTGAGTGTCTAAACTTAAATGTCTGACTGGTATATTTTTAACTTGAAACATCAACAGTTTTTAAAACTGAAACAACAACACAGCGTCTAATCTGACATTGAATCGCAAAATGTCATATGTTCTTTTTATCAAGTTATCATTCAATTATCCAGTCAGTTCATATTCAATATAGCAAAAAATTATCCATGTTCTATCACACTATAATTGGCCGACTTAGTAAGAAATTTACATGAAAAAAATATCGTGAATATATATCTGAAACGAAAAGCAGCCGAATATGATGTGTAAAATAATGAACAGCAGCATTGCAGATATCACTCGTTAGCACATCACCAAAAAATATTGAATTAAACAGACAGCGGAAAATATAGAAAAATATCGATATTTCAAAATTTGTATCGCGATACGTATCGTGAGAAAACATATCGCGATATATCGCTGTATCGATAAATATCGCCACCCCTAGTTCATAGCGAAAATTCCAGGATTTTAAAGAATTTTCCCAAGAACTTAGAAAAAATTTTAAATTCAAGAATGGCCTTTATTTGTACTTCTAAACCAAAAATTTCGATTGTCTTTGTGTACATTATATTTTCGAATCACACACACAGGAAAAATAGGTACATTTCATAAATTAGAAAAAAAACAAGTGGGTCAGTGAAACTGACTATGTCCTCCGCCGGTGTACAATCCCAGTATTTGATTTTGTTAGGTTTGACTACAACCCTTCGTATCATACTCGTGAATTTTAAAGTTCCAGCTTGGCCAATGTCCTTGGGCCAACACGGCTCATTTACAATACCAATTCTTGTTACCACCCATGCTACCTATGTGTGTAACATTTTGCCAATTGTTTCAAAAAATGTAGGCTTGAGTGTGTTAACAAATTCATTCTAGTACGTAAGGGTTGTGAAAATTTCTGAAGTTCAGCTGGGCCAATGTCCTTGGACCGACAGGGCTCATTTGCAATACCAGCCTTTGTTGGTTACAATACTTCCTATATGTAAAATATTTCAACAATCGATCCAGAAATGTCGGCTTGAGTGTGTTAACAAACTCATTCAAATGAGTAAGGATTTGCAAAATTTGTGAAGTTCAACTGGGTCAATGTCCTTGCGCCGACATGGCTCATTTACAACACCAAACCTTGTTGATTCCAATACTACTCATAGTTAAGATATCTTGTCAATCGATGCAGAAATGTAGGCTTGAGTGTGTTAACAAACTCATTCAAGTGAGTAAGGGTTGTGAAAATTTCTGAAGTTCAGCTGGGCCAATGTCCTTGGGCCGACAGGGCTCATTTACAATACCGACCTTTGTTGGTTCCAATACTTCCTATATCTAAAAGTCTTCAACAATCAATCCAGAATTGTAGGCTTGAGTGTGTTAATAAACTCATTCAAGTGAGTAAGGATTGGGAAAATTTGTGAAGTTTAGCTGGGCCAATGTCCTTGGATCGATAGGGCTCATTTACAATACCGACCTTTGTTGGTTCCAATACTTCCTATCTCTAAAATATTTCAACAATCGAACCAGAAATGTAGGCTTGAGTGTGTTAACAAACTCATTCGACTGAGTAAGGATTGGGAAACTTTGTGAAGTTCAGCTGGGCCAATGTCCTTGGGCCGACATAGCTCATTTACAATACCGATCCTTGTTCGTTCCAGTACTACCCATATATACAATATCTTAACAATCGGTGGAAAACTGTAGGCTTGAGTGTGTTAACAAAAAAAGTGTCGACAGACGGACGGACACCCCAAACCTATAGGCCCCAATCCGAAGGGTTGGGGCCTAAAAATACAAGACAGATACAGGATCTTCAGAGCATATTACTGTCGAATTGTAAAGTAACAGGACCGGTAGGAATGGTCGCATTTTTGTGTTTTCTTACATTTGGTCAACATCTTGATGATAAGTATTGCCAATCGAAGAGAGTCGGCTGGGCTAAAAGCTAATGTTGTTGCAAGAATAAAGAACGCCCTTGGCTAACAGTAATATAGTGGTGGATATAAAAAAAAATGCTTTGTTAGTTACACCATAATGCTGTGCACATGGAATTTATAAATAAGATTCGGACTCACAATTTTTCCCGAAAACCGTTTCGACCGCATGAGGTGAGACAGGCATATTGGATGACAACTTAGTTTTATTACCCGACTTCACCGAGTGACATGTTAAAGAACAGGTGACAATGCTTATAGCCCATACCTACTAAGTTCCTACAAGCGCCATTAACTTACGTATTAATGAATAAAAGATGGTAACTACGGTGAACGGAAAAGTGAATTTGGCAATGTATAGTGTACTTGTGAGTGCGCCGAGACATCAGACTTCCTGGTTTGAAGCAGTACCTCATGTTTGACATTTTTTGACAAAAAATGCTTCAATTCCTTTGATAACAACATCTTATTCCAAATCAATGCAAATGACTCATTTTTCCTTGATTACATTTATATCAAGCATATTAACGTTTTTCCCAAACTGATATGGTGACTGAAGGAACATAAATTATACGACACGCGTTATACGACTTTATTCAAATAGACCGGAACAATCAACCAGTTGATTATGCGTTTCTTTATGCACAATTTATTACAACGAATCAGAAGAAATACCTTCATTTTTCCAATAAATAATATTAAGGTTATCATAATAAACATATATACTTTTTTGTTACACATGACATGTTTCATAACACAGCTTTTGCTCCATCTATATTGTGTTGTCGCCCAAAAGTTCAATTTTTATCTTTCGACCGATTTTACCTTGCTGATCTCACACTGAATTTGAATAAAAGTAGGAAGGAATGACAGCGAAAAACTATGGAGCGAAAAACTATGGAACATCTAAAACACTCTTTTTTTCCTAGTACAGTGTAATATATTTGCAAGGGGGCTAAGTAAAGGCTGAACAATATGTAACAGTTTTTAAAAACACAGACGGTGGCTTAAATTTTAAAGTATGTATACTGAAAAAGTTAGAATTCTGAGGGTTTTTTTCTAATCATTTCTTTAAAATTTATCCCAATAAATTCGCAAGTGAAACGGCAACACCATCGTTGAAGTCCAAAGTACTAATTGGTTTATTAATGGCCTACAGCGATGACAATACAGTCAGCCAACACTCCACACATTAAAAGGTGTTAAGGACGAAAGTCGTTCAGAAACATGGCCTAAGCATTTTGTTACACTTAGGATCCACTTCTGAGAACTTTTTTACTTATCAGTGCCTCCTGTACGAATTTCAAGCTACTTATTAGTCTCGCTACAGTGTACGAATAGCTCAACAAAGCGCCTCAGAAATAGGATCAGCTGCTTATTTGATGAGAACATTAACATTAATAAACAGTAATCATACTTTTTTGTTTAAATCTGCATGGTCTAAAACCTCTGCCTCTTCTGAATTGCCATCCGGTGCAAAAAGATTCTCATAATGGTCATCCTCTAAATAACCTGCCATTGTCCAGTGGGTTTCATTTATGCCTTTACTATTCGTTGAATATTCACTGGTTTTGTCGAGTTAATTAAGTATTCATGCAGCAGAAACTTGATGAGCTTACTTTCAATGATAAGATACAATTAGACTTCACAATTTGCCACAAATAAACATCGTCTGACATAAGACTATAACGTTTGCTCATACGTGGAACTGGCGTTCAATCTGATAAGCCGGTTTAATGGTATAACTTGATAGATAACTTGGATTTCGGTTTTATTAGAAGAATGTGTAAATGATGCAATGAAAATGCAAGGTGGGTATGATGTTTTTCGCTTCTACGCGCAAATAGGCACCATTTCCTTGCACAACAACTACATCATCAAGCAAGAAAACGCGCAAGCGTAGCCGGAAGTCACTTTGTTATTGTCAAAGGGGTGGCTAAATATTGGGCGGGCCATTACAATATTTGAAACATAAGGTTTGCTCGCTGCTCAATTTATGTGTTGGCAAAATCTTTTATAATGCTAACTTTTATTCTGATTTCAAACTCTGAGTGCATCCATAAAACATATACAATACTTTCAAAGAACATATGTATAAGTAAGGTTATAATACTGTGTTTTAACTTAAAGATGTACATGTATCAGTGAGGTTATAATACTGTGTTTTAACTTAAAGCAATAAAAATCTTGATAATTAGAATGGCGTGGCTAGTAGTTATATCTTAATTTCGAAAATACCATCTTGTAGACTACGAAGCCATCACTATGGGTTTTCCAATGTATCAACGTTGGTTATCGCGATCAATGATAATAAAAAATCTTTGGAACACATAGCACCACATGGGTAACCGTACCAGGTGCCCTGTTGCTATGTTTGCTATACCTGTCAACCAATCGACCAATCAGCCCACGCTACAGTGCCTATCATGTGATCGAATCATTTCGAAGTTATCGCGATCCGAAATAGCAGGGGATTTTTCTCCTCAATAAAATTCTTAAAATGACGGATCAAAATCAAGGCAAGTGCATACTTTTTTGGATATTTTTCATCTTGGATACTTTCTTTTCTTACACTGTAAGTTGTGTCTTATTACGTGTACGTTTGTTGTGTTTGCTGACTTTGCTGATATCCTACACATCATAGTTCTGGGTTTTGTCAGACCGGCTTTCGTTCGGTAGCTGCTTCCCGGCCATCAGAACCTAGTGTAGGTTATGTGTAATAGACAGTGAAATGGTTTTCTCGGTTTCCATTCCGAGGGTTTTTTCCTCACTGTCAGCAAACAGTTTGCACTGAGTAGGCTCTGCAAACAGGAAAGTTCTTGCTTTACACCGCCCCCTTCTTTCTTCTGCCAGCAACAGGGCGTTGTGGAAGGGTAGGGCACGTAGTTATCACGGTTTCAGGAAGTTGCTTCCTCTTTTACCTTTATTTTCTTGGGAGGGTTGCGTACGCTATTTCTTTCTGTGATTTGACGCATCAATTTTATAGCTGTGGCGTTGTTATTACGGTAAAGAGTAGTGTAGCCGCTTCTGGACGCATTTGACTCGGTGAGGAATCGATCATGTTGTCCCCACGGCGGCGTCGTACCTTTAGCGCCTACGACAACTCTGCACTATGGCGGGTCGTCGGAACACCAACTTGGTGGTGATATCGATCACGTGTCTGGTACGAGGTAAGCTTGGGGCTGCTTCCCTATACACTGCTTTACACTATGTTGCTTTTAATTGTAAGGATGGTCGGTACAGTATTGAAAGCTGTTGGTGGCAATTCTTTAATTACTTGACAGTCTGTTAGAAGCGACGGCATGTCATCAATGAGTCGTGTCTGCTACGGCTTGTGGTGTTTGCGAGTTGTTGTTGCAGCGACTTGCCGTGCTAACGAGTCGTGTGTGCGACGGCCTGTTGTGTGCAAGACGCGTATTTGCAGCGTCCTGCCATGTGCAAGAATCGTGTTGCAGCGACTCACAGTTGGGTTTGCGACGACTCGCAGTGCTCACGCCTCATGTTTTTTCCGACCTGCTGTCTTCACGAGTGGTGTCTGCGCCGTATTGCTGTGAGTACTCAGGTCGTGGCAGTAGTGGCTTCCAGAGGTCAGAGTGCATGTTTGTCACGACTTCCTATGTTCGGAGATGTGTTTGAAACGCCTTGCCGTGTTCACGAGTCCTGTTTGCGACGACTTGTGAGTTTGAGTTTGGAGCCATGATTGCAGCGTCTCGCTGCGATGACTTGATGTTGATTTGCAGATGATTATCAGCTGCTACCTTACACTTACATACTGTGTTTTGCTTGTAGAGGCGCTGACAATCCCGGAGTTCTCTGCACTCCTGAAGCGTACGGGTGACTCGCATTCACGGTCCACCGCCTGCCTACGTCGCTGGGGCATCCAACCGTGCGTCTTGGAGAGCCGATGCGTAAGCGGTCCAAGAGCGAGAAGTCATCGATCAGAGTCGTTGCAATGCCTTTCTCCCTTTGTTTTGCCGGCAGTAGTTACACCAGATACAGACGCTCAGGATACGTTGCCATCGGTGAAACTGTCTCGTAAGGTTGCCCCTGACACAGTCTATCGGGTTGTCGCAACATGTGTATGTTGCGCAACATGGGCAAGTTGATGTCACGTCCCGCATTGGAGCTGCCTCAGTGACTGCGACGTCTGCGGTGCCGGACCCGGTCCAATCGCTTTTGCATGTACCATTACACACGGATAGCACAATGGATACCAATATAGCGATACATGATGTATAGATGCAGCAATTACATACTTCGTTGCCATTTCCAAGGCAGTGTAGCATGTGTTGTCGGGGTCTTCTCCACGGATGAAGGAACTGTCTCCTCTAAAGAAATTTGCATTGAGTCTGAACTTACACCCTGACACGTTACACCACGCATCAGACGAAGAGTTGAAGATGCTGCGTAACCTTGCATCCAAATCAGGATCCAAATCGGCAACGTCGCGTCTCAACTCGGGCCCAGCGGCCACAATCACGTCTTGCAGCCGTCACTGCTTCCCCTCATTGCACCCATTCAGCTGCTGACGGATTCATACACTGCGCCGTAGCGCAGTGCATGAATCCTCTTCAGCTTCTTTGCCAGATAATTCTTCATCGAGGAACAGCCGTTGATTATTGAACAGGAACAGACTCAACCGTGTGTTTCTCATTCTCCGGTCGTTACTGCGACTGGATCATCAATCGGAGTGGCACCAGCACGACCCGCGCCTCTCATTTTTTTTGCAGACTACAGCATCAGACGCTCTGCAGTCCGTGGCGTATCAGCATTCGCTCCGAGAGGAGTTTAGGCCATTCAGGCCGATACGTACCCCCACGCCCATTGGAAAGGAGCTTCCTCCGGAAGCGTGGGAAGAGACGTCAGCTGTGGACTTTTTAGCAGCTGTTTTTCCATTCAAAGACATTCTCAGATTTATTGCGGATACTCGTCAGCGTCGTTAGTGACTCTGAAGCTGCAGGTCAGTAGGCCGGCTCTGTTTTTTGCGGCTCAGTCGTAGCCTCAGCAACGCGAGGATTTCATGGCGTTATCCACAGTTCCTTGCGTAGCTTACGTCCTACAGGCACGGATGCAGGAGCTACATTCGCTGCAGCAGTCTCGGCCACGTCCTTGGTCACGCTTATTACCATCAAAAGTGTTATACGTCAAGACGGCATCCTAGCAGTCCAATGATGGTATTCTGCCGATTCCGCCGCTCGTCTACCCTGAGGATATGGTTCCCTGGCTGCCAAAGATTAATCCTGACTGAAGTGTGCACTTAGCAGAACGAGACTGTCGGTTTTTGGAGGTGGTCAGAAAATCGATGCGTACCTTGTCTTTCCAAGATGCAGCATTTCAAGCACTTCGCAAGTTCGTTGATCCCGGCACGAACGTGCTGTTTGACCGGGTGTTCGATTCAGTGATGGCTGCGTCGTCGGATTTATTGAGGTTAAACGTCTATTTGCTGTCGTCAATTGTAGTCTTGCGCAGAGATCAGGTGTTACCGCACTCAAATAGCAGTGTGGAAGATGCCAGGAAGCTTCGGTTTGCGCCTGTAGTAACTTTTCAAGAGTGTAATTGAAGCGTCACGGGTACGTTCGCAAGACGCTGTAATGCGTAAGGCACTCAAGCCAAGGGCCGGGACAGCGAAGCAACGGCACACTGCCGCCCCTCCTACAACTACGCTTAAGAGGCCGAGGGCGACTTCACTTTCGACACCCCAACCAAAGAAGAATACATTGGACACAAAAAAGCATGCTGCCACTCCTCAGCAGAGGTAGCAACCAATAAAATTATCCGGCACAGATCGCATGACGATCTCTGCCATAAACTCTTGGTTCTTGCGAAGAATTGGGTGGTCAGTGTCACGAATCGAACGTAAATGTGCCCGTAGGGGGAAGCCTAACAAGTTTTTGGCAAGTCTGGCAAGCTCTGGGAGCTCCCAAAAATGTGGTCCGGTATTTGCCATGGGGATACAATTTGCCCTTTGCAAGGGACAGGTCGGGTTGCCAAATTCTTCCACCGCTAGCCAAGCTTCCCAATTCTTCTTTAGTCACGAAGTACGATCAAAATCAAGAGAAGCAACTTGTGTTACAACAGATGGTTTAGGAGCTCCTAGACAAGAGAGCTGTAGAAAAGATGCAAGTAGGCACACCTGCGTTCTTCAGTCGTGTCTTTCTCGTACCGAAAAAATCAGGGGGTTGGCGGGTTGTCATAGACTTGTCGCAACTAAATCAGTTTCTCCATCTTATATCGTTCAAGATGGATACTCCCCAGTTGATCAAGTCGACGCTAAGTCATGATATTTGGGCGGTGTCGGTGGATTTGTCCGGTGCATATCTAAATATTCCCATGCACGAGTCTGCTCGTCGGTTTCTCGCATTTACGGTAGGAGATCAGAATTATTGGTTTCTCGCCCTCCCGTTCGGATTGTAAACGGCTCCGTTTGTGTTTACAAAAAGCAGGGTTGCTGTTGTTCCAATAGCTGGACGATTGATTGTTAGTAAGTGCGGACAGACAGTTGCTCCTAACACAGTTGAATGTTCTGTTGGGTCACTGTGGAGTTCTGGATCTACTGGTCAATCACAAAAAGTCCGCTCTGGTTCCCAGTCAAAAAATAGTTTTTGGGGAGTTGTTGGATTTTGCGTGTGGCAGAGCTTTCCCCACACAAAACAGAATTCTCAAAATAATGTCACTCATTGCCCCGACTGTCTCTACGCCCTAGCCTCGGGTAACTCAGCTAGAGTCTCTTCTAGATTTGGTAGTCAACAGAAAAGACGGACGAGCTGGGCAGGTGTCATTTTAGGAAGTTTCAGCGTGTGGTCTTGAAGGCTTTGCCTCATGGCAGGTTGCTAGCCCTCAGAGACCTGGATTGGTGGTCGTGTCAACCCAATCTCTTGATCGATGTTCCCTTTTCTTTCCCAGCCTTATTAAGGCAAGTAAAGACGGACGCTTCTTGCACCGGGTGGGGTGTTGTTTTCCAAGGTTGCATGTGAGGCTCGTGGTCAGATCATGAACGACGCTTGCATATCAATGTATTGGATATGAAGGCGGTTTTGATTGCTTGTCAAGCTCTACAAACATTTCTCGACGGTCATGTGGTTCAGTTTCTCATAGACAATCAGACGGTGTCGTACTTGTCCAAGCCGTGCGGCACTCGCTCACCCATGTTGTCACGCCTCACCAAACAGGTCTCATTCCTTGCCCGGGAGGGTCGATTCTTCATTCAGCCTTCTCACATTGCGGGCAGTCTGAATGTTCTAGCGGACTTAGCATCCCGGACGGGCCAGGCTGTTCACATCGAATGGGCGTTAGCGGATTGCAAGTTTCAATGGATTGCCTCAAGTCTCCATGGGGTGCACCTCAGGTCGATTTATTTGCCAATCGTCTCAATCACCGTCTTCCGGTGTATATGTCTCCGTGTCCAGATGTGGGGGCAATAGCGATCGATGCGTTGCTGTGTCCCTGGCCGGTGCAGATGTTGTTTGCCTTATCGCCCTCTTCTCTCATGATGTAAGATTTTCTGAAGGTTTGGCACGAGGGGCCCCAGCCTGTTGTTAGCTCCCGATCTTCCAGAACTGTCTTGTTTACCTTTGCTGATGCCGTTACCGTGCGTCATGAGTTTTCCGCTTCCCCTGGAGTATGGCAGTCTGCGGCAGCCTCATTGGGAGCATTATCATCCAAATCCACAGTTGTTTGACTCAAACTCTTGTGCATTAATTTTCCTTCTTGAATCGAAAGGGTTTTATCAGCGAGTCCTACAAAGAATGGACAGAATTTACAGGGATTCCACCAACAAGGTGTACTTGTCGCACTGGCGTTTGTTCATGGTGTTCATGGTGTCTGGATAGACGTATCGACCCCGTGGCAGTGGCCGACTTTTCGTGTCTGTTCGAGGTCAGGAGGGTGTCGGTTAGTTTAATCATGACTTACCGCTTAGCTCTCACATTTATTTTGAAGAGGGCATCGGGTTAAGATTTGTCATCTTGTGAAGTGTTGGCGGATTTAGTTAGATCTTTTCTGCTGGAACGTCCTTTTTTGGACAGGACAATGGTGCCTTTGGATTTGTCAATGGTTTTGAAGTATCTCATATCGCTACTTTTCCACGATTCCATCATTTCGAACAAGTTGCTTGCCCTAAAGTGGGTGTTTCTAGCGGCATTGGTGTCGTGTAAACGCCGCGGAGAAATACACGCCTTGCATAACGTTGTCAGTCAGGTCAATGGCTCGTCGGAGGCAGTCGTTTCCAAACCATTACCGTCTTTTTGAGCAAGATGCATATTGCCACTAAACGCTTCGGTACTTTTGAACAGATCGTGACTCAAGCCTTGCCGAGGGTGAGGTCACGGGGGAGTATCGATACAGCATCCTTATGTAACGTGTCCCTGTCCCTGTATATTTAACGGTCGGCTACATATCGCATCACGTTGCAGCGTCGTCTGTTTATTTCAGTTATGCGCAGTATTACGGTAGACCTGTCTAAAGCGTCTATTTCGAATTATATCGAGAAAACTATATTATTAGCGTATGATGATATAATTAAAGAGCCTGAAGATGTAATTCAAAAGCATTTTTCAATTAAAGCTCATCAAGTCAGATATGTGGCGCACTCCTTGCTTAGTACTAATGGGGTGTCAATGTGGGAGTTGTTGCAAGTTGGTTGTTGGACATCGCCTTACACTTTTATGAAGCATTATTTGCAAGAATATGCAACTGATGCGTTGAATAATTTGCATAGTCTTGGTCCTTTTGTTGTGCTGAATTAGTGATTCATAATAGTCCTCCTTCTTGCAGGACTCCTTAGCATTCCCGTGGGAAGAAGCAATACAAGAAGAAGAAGGCTTCTGAATAGTTTTGTGGTAGTGAAGCAGCATGGATCTGCAGCGGCAGCGTTGCAACTTGTCGATCAGGTGACTGTTCTCTTACCGGCCCGACGCAGAGCAGCATGGTCTGGGATTTGGACAGTGCGGTTTTGCGCATGGTACACTGCGTGGCTGCGGCGTGTCGGCAACAGCTGTAGTGCTTTCTTTGTTGGCGTTCGCAACCCTCTCTTTCACAAAGAGGGGGGGGGGATATTAAACTCACCACAAAAATATATCGACTTGCTGGTATTGATATGTTTAAGAATTTTCTCTGTATGGTTTATGAATGATTCTATTTCCTGGCGTGGATTTCTGTACGTTTATAATATAACAATATTCCCTCCCCTTGACAATTAATTCTCTAGATAAATTTTCAAAGAAATTTTCTTTGACACACTTTTACATTTTCACAGAATTCAGGCCTTACGGATATATAAAGCTACACCACCTCCTCTTTTTTTAGGACAAACACACTGTACATTATATGGTAATATAATGTGTATTCACTTAGGTCAGATGTATTATCCAACCAGCTTTCCTTTACTGCAATTGCATGAATATCTATACCTAAAACAGCAATATAGTTTTCGATGTATTTAAAATATGGTATTCTAGTCCTTGCGTTGAAATGTATTATTATAAATCCGCCACTGTTTCGAGATTCTGATTGGAATTTGCTATTTGTGTAATATTTGCATTCAAAATAATAATCGTTAAAGAAGTTTGTCTCTGGATCGATGTCAATTTCCCAGCTACTTTCTGACAGTTAAGTTTTGTCAAAACTTCGTAAAATAAGGTTAGAACATTTTTTGTAAATACTAACTATCTTTTCATAAATATTTATCTTGCAATTTGTGCATAAACAGTCATCGTCGTCTAACTGGTGAAATGAAAATAAGGTTAAACAATTAGCACAATAATAATCAATGTTAGCCTAGCTTTTTTCTTTAATTCAACTTTGGATAATTTTGCACACACTCTGTGCGCCCAGAGCATACAAACATCGCATTGAATAGCGTCACACATGACTTCTTTAACACATCTACTGCATGTGAATTTAATCATAAAAAAGAGTCTAGCATTTGTTTTGCTCAATGAGTACCGTAATTCTGCATTTATTTTCTTCCATCGGCTACTGCACTTCTCAGTTGGTCGATGTCCTTGTCCCACACTTTCATGTCGTAGATTCTGATGAAAACAATCAGCAGTCTAATAGCCCTGGATTTGATTGCGCTTCCTTAGATCTCTTGTTTGTTTGAATAAACTGGCATTCTGTATTGTCAAATGTTCATTGATGAAGATCCTGATGCCTTTCAATTGCTTCCGCCATTGTATGACTCTTTTCTTTATATCTCTATTCACAAAGCGAACCATGCAAAGTGAAGGAGCTTTTTCGTGTTTCTTCGGCAAAGGATGGTCAGAAGCAATGTCTGTAGCCTTGAGGTCTACATTCATTTTTTTTGCGAATTTGATAATGTTGTCCGTCATTATTGCGTTATCCCTTGCTGTCGTTTCGCTATTTTCCAGGTTGCCTTCAGAAATCTCTTGTCTAAGCCCAGCTTCAGCTTTAGAATTTGTCTGTAGCAGTGTTCAGTTTTTATGAGATTGTCCCTTCTGGAGTACTACTCTTGTTCATCTATTTTGCTTTACAGATCTTTGATGTATCCAATGTTCTTCGGCATGTTATCTCCTGATTTGGTAAGCTGGGTTTCCAGATCATTAATAGTTTTTCCATTTTTGAGATCCGTTTGTCTTTTTTGTTCACATTATCTGCTATATCGCTGATAAGAGCCATCAATTCAATGTTGGTAACTTGGAATTCGCCGAGTTTGGTGCGAATTGACAGTTCTCGCATAATATCGCCCAGAGCGATTTTTTATTCATATTTCTTATTATTATCAATTCCTTTCGAGACTTTATGAAACATTCGCCACATTCTCACCTTTCTGTACATCTCATATCAACAGATTTTTCCCCTTTTATGCAAATATCACATTTATTTGCCGTTTATCGAAAATGCGTGTTATTGCAACATATTATCGCCCAAATTTTACAAGTTTTACAATTTTACAAATTTATAAATTTTACAAGTTTCTCTATAACTTAAAGCATGGTTGGCAATTTCTTAGTTGCGAATCCATGCTAATTTGTGATCTGGTACAAGAATGGTATCGCATTAAATATTGATGACCAGACCGCATAATTCCTTATTCAAAGGAAGGAGCTTTTAGGGTTAAATAGGCTCCTATAAAATTTGGCCAGACAGATATGAAATAGGGACCATTCGCTTACCAACAAAATGTCTTAACCACTGCGCTACGAAGCTGAATTGACAGAATGAAACATTTTGCAAATCTTATTCTATCGATTTCCAATAAATTTCCTATTATAATGTCCGGAACAGTCATGACGACCTTCAATTGGTTTGTAATTGATTGCTTGTGATTATTTGGTTTTAATATCTTAAAACGAAACCACAAATATCCATTAAGCTTTTCCCGAGAAAGTGGCATATTCTAAGAAGTGCTAAAGGAGATAAGTTAAGCATTATGCTTGTTCATGAACTGAAGGGCACAACACACGCAGTTTGTGATACATAATAAGCAACCTAAAAAATTAATGGTATAATAGTGAACAGTCTATTGGATTCGTCAGCTATTTATCATAGATTCGTTGTGACGAAAACAGGCTAATTTTCCCATAAAACACTATTTTAAGTCAGTTAAAGATTTAAAACAATGTATTCTGTGGTCAGAAAAACTTATTTCATGACAATAATTTGCTTTTCATCTTTCAACCGTAACTGTCACTTTTGTAGAAAACATTTTTCGCTCATACCACATTGCAAGTGTTAATCTAAATTGGCCCAAACCAATTGATAGCACAGAACTTAAAATTAAGCGGAATAAATGCATTCATGTTTTGGAGTTGCAATTAAAGATAAACTTTGTTTAGTGACCACTTAAAAAGTTTGACTACACAACAATGGTTTTATGTGTTTTTAAATTCCTCTGTACTAGGGCAAATTTAAACCTGCAAATTCATAGGTGCTATACCACTGAAAGAATTATAAACTGTTTGTCTGTTAATGCAAATGGATGGAAGAACGAACAATGTACATACTGTTAAAATCTATTTTAGAAAATGAAAATAAAAAAATGACGAAATATAATAAAGTGAAAGCCACAAGCTTAGAAACTGTATAATATCTCTTTCACAAAAAATAGATTTCATTAGTTCAAAGGTTCAACCGACACTTTATGGAAAATCTTGCCTTATATTACATATAATACTTTGCTACTTCCAAAATATCTAGAGAAAGTTTTTATATGCATTTGTCAATTTTTCAACTTAGTGAGCTTGGCCGTAACATCATCATGTACATAGAGCCTCTGTGTGGAGTGAAACAATAAAGAATGGTGACGAGTACCCAGACGGTCCAAGCTTTTACCAAATATAAAATGAATGTTATTGTAATACAGTAATTTCTTTGCAACCTAAGGCATTGACGCTTTTGTATGGTGGTATGCGTCAGCTCTGTCTATTCAATCTAGAAAAGCACTGTTGGTCGCACAGAATGCCAGTTCGCGTTCTCTATTGCAAGCAGCACTGGAAATGCATGCATCTGCACCTTCCTAGACTATATGCTTCTTGTAGGGAAAGGAAAACAATCAAAGTTATGACTACCCTGGCTTTAAGAAAGGCTTTTCTTGAAAACATACGTTTCACCTTATCCGACGCCAGAGCTGAGAATAACATAGAAATGAGAGTCAGGAGTTGCAGAGATGGTGGAAGCTTAAGTGGGCGTTAATGTTAAATTCAATGGTAGGTTATATAACCCACTGCATTGGCTTAGCTAAGGCAATTGGAGCAAAAAGCAATCCCCTGCTTACCATCCCGAGCTGGAATCCAACTCGGAACCTTTTGATTACCAGACCAATTCTTTAACCAATTGAGCTAAACGTCACCTTTTACTGAATTCATGAGTTTGATTCCTTATATCCCAAAACAACCCAAATCTGACATTGTGAACTGTCACATCCTGGGGCCCGCTGAAGTATAAATGAAAACGCCATCCCATGTACTTCTCTTTTTGAAATGTTGCTCTTAGAGAAAGTAAAGGGAGAACGTTGCCATATGTCATTGCCGAGTCCAGACTGCGCCTCAAGCTTCCACTGGAAGAGGTATACCATCAAGGCCGAATCTATATGGCATCCATTCACGCAATCAAGAGCTGTTAGAGAATCTTTCAGTTTCAGAAACTGAGATTGATCAGCATACTTTCAGGTTAAACAGACACAGACGGGAGTATTAATGCATGTACACTGCTTCTGGACTAGACTTCCAGGTACCAGATAAAGGGAACGGTTATATAGGTAAATTGTTTGCACTAATCTGAGGCGCTTTTGAAAATTCTTTTGCCTGATGCGTCAGTCAAGAGATATGGTTTTTGTATTCTGAGAAACGCAGAAATAAATCGAAATAACTTGTAAATATTTAATGTTAAATGTAATGATGCTATCGTTAACCAGCCTGATCAAATAACCATAAAATCAATTCAACATTTCACATTTTTGTCACAATTTTCATAGAGAGCTACACTACTTATAAAACTACGGAAATCAAATAAAAACAACTGTAAATGTATTAACTGTTTCAGAATCAGAGATTTTGTCCAGTATAATGTAAATTATATAAACAATATGAAACAATTTTACAACTTAGTTGTGAAAATAAATGAAAATTTAGCGCCCTTAGTTAAATGACTAGGCAATATATAGCTTACCATTTACCAGAAACATAGCTATTCCAAAGTCTTTCTTAGACACTTTCGTTAAATATTATGAACAGCACAAATAGCATGAATGAAAGAAGTCCAGCTTAACAACATCGAGTTAACACATGTCAAAATGTAAAGTTCTTTTCATCTTTTGTCCGAATTGCTGTTAGCTTTTATTCCAAGCGCCTCTGTCAAAGCTAATACCCACTAACATTGTCCTTTTGTCATTAAGAGCTGATTATCTGTTTGTTTAGTCAAGTGCATGTTAAGACAGAACGCAGAATTGCAGCGTATTCTTACTAAAAGCGACAGCGTTAATATGGTATTGGAATTCATGATTTTATGGATGTTATAAAGTTAAATGTGTATATGTTGAACGGAGTAGCATGAAAAGGTATTTTGTAGCCATTTGTTTAGTAGGTTGGAATATTTATATGCATTAAAGCAATACTTATTCAATGACGATGTCACGCAAGTATCAAAACAGCATTTACAATAAATACATACGACAAGGAAGAAACAGCCGCGATTAGCCAAAAGTTTTGTTTTGTTTTTTCTCCTCGCAACATATGACTTACTGGTTAAATAAAACGCTTAAGTGACGCAACATTTATCAATTTATAATTTCCTATTTTGAAGCATTTAAAGTTTCTTGCTACGGAAATGCAAGCACCGAAAGTGCGAACTCAAAACTGTAGCATAATATCAGCGAAGAATTTCCATTTGCAGTGCTTTTATGCCTTCCAGTTAAATCGTTTCTACCTAAAAATTCCATACACCCGGCCGACCGTTTGTTTTATTTAAAGGAAATTTGTTAGACCCAGCAGGAAACAGCACTGACGAGACAATTAGTCATTATCCAATATCAAATAACTAATTCCAATATCTAAATAATAGGACAATAAATGGCCGAAACGTTGAGAAACATAGTAGTTTATTAAATAATCATTAGTAAACACAGTATGCATCGTGATATTGACATCGTCGTATGATAATAACTTTAATAAATGTGCAATAAATATTCTAATTTGCAATATTGATGGTATCACGAGATATAAAATAGATGTATAAAGTAATGTGTTCAATACATGAAAGACATGATGGCTAGTACAGAGAGAAATCTTGCTGAACACACCAGCTACTACCGGAGGAAACGAACTTTACTGGATTTTGCGAATATGCGAAGGTTTATTGTATTAGTTTATTGCGTTCGCGTAGCGCGAATCAGTAGACTATGGTATTCGTATATGTCCCACTGTCTGTCTGAGTTTTGTTCTTTCTGTTCAGCGATCTGTCAATGCTTTTATTACCGCCACATATCTGTAACCATTCAAATGGATACTCTGTGAGCATCAAACCCTAGGATAGAATATGCATTAGAAGAAGCAATAGAAACGAAATATAAACAACTACGTATTGAATTTAACACTAAAGTATCAAAATCCAAAAAGCATCCTCTCTTAGCTCCAGTATGGCACTAAAATGTTGAAAATATATTGCAGAATAACAAAAAGTGATAAAATTTTGTAATAAAATTAAAATATAGCCCTCGTTCAACATATTTTGTACTATTTTGTTATTAGTAATAAGTATAAATAGAATATCCAACACTTTTCGTTTCAGCCACAAGCGGAAGAAAGATTCAGGACTGAAAAGAGCTGGTTTCTTATAAATTTATTCCGCGATATCACAATATTTCGTTAACTTTCTCATTTTTTAAATAGTGAAACATGCAGTGATATTATTGCGACTCAAATTGCTGTCTAGGATGTGATTCTGTGGGTCCTTGTGGGAGCTGTGCACTTGAGAAAAGCCAATAAACTCCGGCTATATTTTAAGAGACCCAGTTTGTTCTTGACAAGCAAACGTATAACGTTGCTCGTTTTCAATTTATAAAATAACTATGTTTTGCTTTGTTTATCATGCGACCAGTTATTCTCAGAAGAAATCCATTGTCACATTAGATCAATTAGCCTACGAAATCAATTGCGTACGATTTGAAATTAAACTTCGATAATCTATATAATATTTGTTTAATTCATGAAAGAAGTTACTTAGGCATTTTACACATACACCGCACTACACATACATCATTATGTACTGATAGGCTTCATATCCGAAGTATGTCTGTTTTATGGTACCCATAGGTTCGTTACACTAATTTTCTTATGACAGAACAAACCGGTTTGTGGTAAATGATAACAAATTTACTAAACATTTGTAATTACTAAGAAATATTCAAAGCTATAACAAGCTCTCAGAGAACATGTTTCAAATTTAAGAAAGAACAAACATGGAAGAAAAATTGCATGCTTGTTAAGATTACTTAAAATGCTAAGTTGATATGCAATTGTCACTAAGAATTTCTAGAATAAAATTTATTGTTGACAACTGATGAAGTTAACTGTTATATTTCCATTAAATTTAATAATTCTTGAAAGAAACAAATTTGTACATAAATTTAATAACTCGGTCCGTTACAATATGCAAATCTTTGAAATGAAATTCCACTGCAAACAAATCAACAGAGCTTTGGCCTCGGACTGCGATAAAAATGTATCCTGGGTGTTTTCTCTAACTATTTATACATAGCTGATAAAAGTAGACTTTCATATTATTATACGCCACTGTTTTCATCTGTGATTTGTTAACACACTGCTATCAGTCTGATACACAAGTTTCGACATCGTCCAGATAAAAAGCTGCAAAATGCAGATCATGCAAAAAGCAATTTCTTTGAAAGACAAGGACAAAAACATAGAAATAACAAATAATAAAGAATAAAACGGAGATAGATGGTAAACAAATTAGTGCTGTTATTAATATTGTGAACGTAACTTAATGACATTGCTACATATGTACTCCATTTGTTATATTCTTGTTAAGTACTTTAGTTGGTCGAATCGCTATATTTTCTTATAATATGTCCATAAAGTATTCTTCAAATACAAAGCAGAATGATTGTTCACAACGTAAATCCCAATGATAAAGCTATAATTATTGTCCATCAAGTATTCATCTTAAGAAAAAGCAGTTATTATACATGTATTTTTATCGGAACTATTTATGCAACCATGTAGTGTGTTGGCCTAAAATTCGATCTATTGTTTTGAAAACTAAATAGTGTATTTTATTCAGAATAGTTTTTAAAGAAAGTTATTAGTAATTATGGATGTTTTTATTGCAATTATTTATACATCCATGTACTATATTGGCCTAAAATATGACCTACTGTTTGCCTGAAATAAAATTTTGTCTATTTTCCCTTTTGAAAAATAAATAGTGTTTTATTTAGAATACTTTTTATATAAAGACAGTCTTAGTAATAGACATAGGCCTGTGCCATTCATTCAGTCAGTTTTAATAATTTAACGATCATTGAGCTGGACATTTCGCTGTCCATTGAGTTTGTCATTTAACTAATGGCGCACCACAGCTGACTTCCACAGCACTGTTAAAAGAAGTATAATCTTCTTCGGTTACGTCATCTATGCTGTCTCTTCTTCCGGTAAGACATCGATTTAGAGCACTGTTTTTCGCGTCTTCCCAGTTTTCCATATTTCTCGATTCGCAATAAATACCGGTTTCTGGGGCTACCCCATCTTGCGCGTTGCCGTTTTGGTCAGTTAACATTTGCATCTCGAATAAGTTATTTTCGGTTCTAATTACGAGCGCAATGTCCTCTGTCAAGGCGGATGACATTCTTTCAACATTGCACGTTACGCTGTTAATGGATTGCCGCACTGCAACATTTGTATTATCAGTATAGAAATCACAGCCATGCCACCAAGTTCCCGAGGACTTGAATTCAAGGCACATAAAGTCATGATCTCTTGGGCAGGAGACATCCTTTTCATAGAGCATTCCCGGTGTGATATCATACTCTGTGTCATTGTAGGTTCCAACCAAACTGAATGCATCAAATACTGAGCTGGTGTATGAACCTCGAACTTGAACTTTCAAAAAGCAAGCTACAACATCCATACCTTCATCTTCAGGATACCAGTTATTTAATATGTTAAAAGAAATGATTTGTTCATGGCCAACTGTTGAACATTGTGGCTGAGAGTATTCGGGGTATTTTTCAACTGTTTCACACACATCGTCTGGTATATATTCATTTTCATAAAACCAAAAGTGTAGTTCAGTTTCATCTGCTTCTGCACAGTCCTCAGAGTATCCTTCGTATCTCTCATCATGTTTATAAAATAACTCTCCATCAAATGACTGCGATATTGACAATGAGATGCGAGAACGAATCGCAGAACCTTGAATTTCATATTCTATGTTATTCAAGAAATCACGATGCTTATCAGAATACTGATTTATATTTGCAGGTATGCAGCTAGTACCTGAGCGGCAAGTTATTTCTATATTGCCATAAACTCTCTGATTTTCTGTCTCGCATTCGGAAAGCATACAGTAAACACCTGGTTCATATCTGCAGTTATAACACTCCAACTCATAGGAGTGGAATTCACCATCATTTTTCTCTATATATATAACAGGGCGATCCCACGTATGAATTGGTCTCTTTGTTTCTTCATTATTTGTATCAAAAATTCGAATTTTTGTGTAACATACATTATCTGGTAACTGATCAAAGTTGTACCATCTATCAACGACATTATACGACTTAACTTCTATATTACTTCTAAATACAATATTTTTTGAACGAAATTTATTTTTGCCCTTTGGCCATTTATAACCGTTTTTCTGTGATTCAAGGGAATTAATATCAACCCACTGACCTGTAAGGTGATTTAACGACCAAATATGGATATCATTCGCCCTACCTTGGGGGCCCAAACTTGCAGCCGCATCGAAATACCTTGGCCTGATGGAGTTTCCAGATTCATCAGTAAACAACAATTGAAACATACCATAGGTTTGAATTGGGGTAGAAAGTCCAAAGTTATTTACAGTATTGAATTCCCCTGGAGCGGATTTTATGTCTGCAAGATTTCGAGGATCTGCCACAGACAGTCTAGAGGCTACAGTTCCATTGTAGAGATTTCCGGCAGCGTCGTAGAAAGAATTTGCGGGAATTATTATTTCTCCAAATGAGGAGCTTTGGTTGGCTCCATGAAGAGGAATCACCACTTCAGAGTTAGAATGGGAGTAAGTCGTTTCTTGAAAGACTTGCATTAACACTTGTATATTAACAACCCTTCGAGATGCCGGTTTGAGGCTTTGTGGAATTGTTATTATTTCCACAGTATCAGCAAGCAAATTATGGGTCGTATCACGGAAGGTAAGAACTAATCTCGAACTATTATGCGTAATTGAAAAATCAAAGTTTCCATTTGTATCAGTCATGGCTATTTGAGAATCATTAAAATAAATGCGCCCCCGTACAAGAGTTGTTTCACCATCGACAGAATAAGCTTTACCAATAACGCGCAACGAGTCTATTGGACAAACTGTACACCCACATGACTTAATAGCAAAAACCTTTTCAATATAAAGTCCGTCGGCACATTCCACATTAAAAGATTCGTACTGAGCAGGAGCACAGCAATACACAGCATCATCACCACAACTCCCATCATCGGTCTCATCTTCGCCTCTACAAACCTCTTCACTGCATTTTCCAACATCGATGTAGTTACCCCCTTCATAAATGCAATCATCTGAAAGCTTGATCGTGTGCGGCAGAGGATCTCCATGGCAAAATGAGGACTGGCTTGCTACAACAAGGAAAACAAAAACGCATGCAAAAACAGAATAAGGCAAATTTACTTGTAGACCGGCTCGTAAATTTGTAAGAGAGGCCGTACAGCAACATTGCGTGCTAAGTTATGGTCAGTGTCAGCGATAACCTGTGATCAGCTAATAAATCGCTCGTTTCGTTGGATCGCAGTGTACAATATGTCAATCCATTTCTTGTAACGCAAAAAGTTTGCTTGACTTTTGAGGTGCCTGGCCGAAGCCATTTAATGGTACACGCAAAAAGGCGGAATAAACGTGCACTAAAGTAATTTGTTTGAAAATTGACTTGTTAGAAACTGAACCATTATCTAAGATGTATTGCAGATGACGCTGCATTATTTCGGTAATCATGACCTTTTCAATGAAGTAAAGATCCTCAAAATCAGACTGCTGACCATTCTTTTCAAAATTGTCCTAAACATTGCAAATGCTAGCTTATTTGCGTTGATTTTGGTCTTGTCAGGATCAAGCTTACAAACAGGAAGTTGACCGAAAGATGCTAAAAGATCTTTCATAGGACTTTGTTGAATCGTGGTGTTGACATCTAAGGTTCAGTACTGAAATTGTAACCAAATGGAGAGTCTTCGACATGAATAGTAACATTGTCGTTCACCTAATTTCATTGCAGATCCGCGTTAATGCTGTTCATATGATGCACACACATTTAATACGCTATAATGCTAAACTAAAATATCGGAGGTGGCATTAAGAAGAAATAAGAGGCCACCAAAATCTAACCATCCCTTACAGAGGAACATTCACGTCATATTTCCTCAAATTCCGTTGTGATGCTTTCGGAAAATGGAGTTCAAAACAAACCTTGAATTACCTTGAATTACCAAGGCCACGAAAATCTAATGAGTCACACTAGGTGTCATTCACAGAATTTGCCGGAATCATCAAAAGAGTTACTCATTGGCAGATAGACGGACGGATGAAAGGGTTGGCAGTAAATTATAAAGTTACCTCGGCTGACCTAATCAGATAGTGATAATTAAAATTATTAAAACGTAAATGCCATATTTTTTATGAAATTTAATTCCAAGTGCCTAATTAGAACGATTAAGTATATATTAAGGTTTTAAGAAAGAACACGTTGAAACGAACCTCCGACAGTGAGTGAAGCCTTGTCGGAAAATTTGGAGCTGTAGTCATTACTGGCTCTACATTCGTATGTGCCCGTATCTGTTTCTTGCACGCGTTCGATTGTCAGCAGCCCCTCTTCGCTCTTAGAAAGAAGTCCGCCATCCTTCATCCTTTCAAAGTAATACAAGTGTTTTTACAATTCAACTTGATTGTTTATCTTTTGTTTCTGGAAGACTTTATTGCGCATAGCTGCAAAACAAGTTGAGTCTGTGAGTAAAAGGTCTCTTTTCTGTCGGCGTATGTGACTGCATTTGTCCTGCATTTATAGTCATCAGAATGAAAAAAAAACATACCGTCACATCGTCCCATCTGTTTTTATCTTAAGCATATTCAGATAAATCGCAAATTCTTTAGCTGTCAATTTTACGTTAAAATCACACATTCTATTATCACGATATTTGTAATGCAACATCTTAATTTGCAAAGGTATTTTATATTACAAATGAATAGAATCTACGGGCTTCTATCTGGCTTTAAAATGGTCACAATAAAAATCGTTTCCGAATAAAAGCCGCATTCATTTCTACCTCTTTTCTTGAATGCCCTGAGTAGTTACTCTTAGTACTTATACTGTTAATCTTTTTGTCTGTACAAGGCAGACCCCCTACTCCTTCGGTATGCACAAAGCAAAGCATGTTAGATATTTTCAAGCGCGTGAAAATTGATGTCAATGAAACGTAGTATAAAAATTGATTTTGTTTTGGATTCAATATCACAGTAGGAGAATGACTTTTGCGAGTTTTAATTACGTACGTATAAAATTGGAGAAGTCGTGTAGTAAAATGATTTACTTCCCTGTCTTTTGAAGGGTTTAGGAAAGTTGAAATATCTTGCAAATTTACATTATAGCAAAAATCCATGACATAAACAGTTAATATTGTTACCATTCATAATAATTTGGGCCTGGACTTCCACTGGCGTTGCAGCAAAGAGTCACTGATTCACCAATCAACCTTACTTTGTCTTGTGGATGCGTCTCAATGTTAATATTTACTGCAGTAGACAAAGTATTACTTCAAGCTTGCCTTAAGCACCCTTCAAACATATAATGTTCAAAATTAGGCAATGCAAACATCTTCTTGCAAACAATATCTTTTATTCAGCATCCAAATAATTAGAGCAGTATTCTTTGCCTTACATATTTTATTTGCATTTTTGTCTATTTTAAGCCTTTGTCAACACGTCAAGAAAAATTTATCTGCAAACCAACAGCAACCAACAACTTCCAAACAACCAACAAGAAACCTTAAGAAGAAATTACCTATTTCTTGAATAAAAATGGTTTCACTGATTGATGAGACCGGGTGATATGTATCTACATATCCCGGTTTAGCTGTGACAATTGTAGAGCCTACACAGCCCCCTGTCAGAGAAAAAGTTCCGTCATCTGCCGTTGTTGCTACAGGAATTCGAGGCGCCCAGCTGTCCGCTATTGCAACGCCTTCTACTGGTATGTTGCCAAGGTCTCTGACAATACCAGTTATTGTAGTTGGACAAACACAGCGTAAACAGTCGGGTTGCTCAGGGATACCCCCGTCTGGGCAAGGATTACCACAATCTGCAAAGCAACACATTAGTGCAGTCAGAAAAAACGCTCTAAAACAAAATATGTGTATTAAATAATCTAGTACCATAACTATATAATAAGTAAGGACGTAATGACTGGGAGGTTTAACTTGATTAACTGGCGAGGTTTTATGCAAATAAAACTGATGGAGCCAGGAAATTCATGTTACCGATACGATTTCCCACTCCATTTTCATTTACCAGGGTATGTTGATTTTTTCTATGTTCTGCCAACTCAATAATGTGAAAAACATAGCGGTCGGAAATCTCAGGAAATTTAATCTCGTATTCAGTGTGGAGATTAGCTTTAGCTGACACCTAACGCAATAGCAGAAAATGTTCACTAGCAGATGACTTTTCGTGATCAGTTTCAGGAGTTTCAGACAAAACTTTTACCGGGACAGGGCTCATCGTTGCAGTCTCGAACTTCTGTTTCGTCCCCGGGACACTCAAGGTCATCTGCATCCATGTTGCATGTTCTTTCCCTAAATTGGGTTCCTGTTCCGCAGGTTACAGTGCATTCTGCCCAAGATGACCAGTGAGACCAGACACCATAGGCTAAAAAGTACAAGGCAATACTAGATAGATTACTTTCAATTTATTTCAATAGTTTTATTTAATTTCAATGCATTTTATTGTGCTGTTGTATTGTTGCAATTGCTCATTTTCTCAGTATGCATTAAAAAGTAAACAATATATGATTTAAAACATATGATTGTTTACTTCTGTCTAGGTATATGAAATTAAACAATTACAGGTTAATAAGCCATCCACAGTTTCATCCGCCTTAAACTAGTCAGACAAATACTGAAATTCAGGAATTAAAGCAAAATAATTTGACCTTGTTACTACTGAATTGTATTGAACCACCAATCAAAAGTGTATTTTAGCAAACTCACAGATCATTCAAACATAGTGGACTTTTAAAATAATAAGGCAACTTATCCAATCCTGCACCGGTAAAAAATGTTGGATATTCCGTTGATTCTTTGTCCACTTATGCCGCTTGTCTTGCTTACAATTTTCCTTTCTTGTGATTCTTAGATATTGAAACAATGGCGAAAGAATTTTATTGTGATCTTTCCGAAGCACATTTGAGACAACTGTTTGGATTTCAAAGTGTACTTTCCAACAAACTGTTTACCCTATTATACTAAACATTTATCAATTTGTCCAAAATCGTTTTACGTTTCTCCTAATATAAGTCAAAATGAGGGAACATTGTAATAAATTAAATATAAGAGTTAAATCGTTCTGGGGCGGTTTCTAAAAAATATAAGTGAAGATACCGATGACCTCGAAATTTAAATTACTGTCCAGATTCAGAGGGTCCCTCTTTTGTAAGTCAGCAAAGAGGATGCAGTTGTCCGAATTGCAGATGTTGAATGATCAAAACTAAAGCTTCAGGTCACAAAGTGGAAATAGTACCCAGATTCTGACGGTTTCCGAGATTTCTGTGTTCAAATGCCAGTTGGTTTCCTGACATACTGACCAAGTAACCCATGCCAGAGAAGCTGAATGTCAAAATCAAGATAGCGTTTGTCTTACGTAAGGGAGCTTAGTCCGAAGAAGTGGTCAAAGTCTAAAGTTTTTTATCGTTTTCCGAGATGGAAAGGTAAGGTTACCGCTGAATACAATGTGAAGACTGACAGGCGCAAAGACACTCAGTCATGTTACTCATTGTCGCGATCACCATTTCGGTTATCCCTCATATAAGCTTTTGTAAACGGTAAGGTTTAAAAACGAGGCAAAAATCTCTCTGCTCCCGATTGTTTTTGAGACATATCGATCACTTTAGTGCAGAAAATTGATAACCAGACAAACACTTACACTCTTCAACTAAATTTTGAGGAGCTTCATGAAGATTAAACCTCTGGGAGGAGGTACTTCTTTCTAGAGGGATAAAGACGTATACACCTACACATACACCTGGCGCATATATGCGCAGTCTTTAACGCTTACCACCTTCAAAAGATAAATAGTTATATCATTACCACACAATTTGTATATATGTATGTATGAAAATTTTGCTGCATACATGGACGGTAACATTCTCCTTCATTGCATGGTTGCACTTGTGAATCGCTGCCAATACAGTAGGACGGATCAGCAACACATTCTCTTGTCCTCTGTTGGTATCCATCGTCGCAGGTCGCGTCACAATGGGTCCAGGCACTCCAGCCTGACCACCCAACTGGTGCAGCCGTGCTGCCTTTAAAAATAGTTAAAGTATGCGCTTCTATGAAATATACTGTTGAACATTGTGTTAAAAAGGAAAAAGATACAAGGGAACCTGTATTTGTTGAAGGTTTGATTATTATTATTGTTGTTGTTATTGTTATTAGTATTATTAGTATTAGTATAACTATTATCACCTGTTGAGGCAACGGTGGAAGAAGATGTCGAAGCAGCCATTGAAGTAGATTCACTGGAGTCCGTACTCAGTGGTAATGTTGTAGTTGACTGCGGCTCGTCATTTGACGCTTCAACAATCAGACAATTGTCGGGGCATTAAATTAATTAACACTGATACCGAATAATGGTTAGTACATTTGTATTAATTGAAATTTCGTAAGATTGATTAAGGCTACTTGCTAACTGCTTAATAAGAAAACTGCTGTTTTCACATCAAAGATAATGAAGCATATTTTTGATAATTTTAATGAAAAATCATGCATTGAAGTAAGATCTTTTTTATAAGAAAATGATGAGAAGCAATCCAGGCTAAAAAATTACTTCCGATCTCCACATTTATCACGTGTTTAACGCCCAAAATATAACTCATAGGTTGCTGCCCGCGCACACCAAATCTTGTAATACATTTTTTACAGACTCACCATACCATTGCATTGCTGTGCTTTACTTTTTTATAGCCTTTACTTACGAAACATAAGTATGGCAGCTATGACAATAGACACCACTGCTACACCAGTAACACCTAGGCCTATTATCCACGCCCATTTTCTGTTCGGTGATGATGATTTCTTAACAGGTGCAAAACTCAGTGTTTCATAGGCAGGCGGTGAGTAGTTAATGGCTGTTGTTGAAGAGACAGTAGAGAAACACTTGCGCTCTTTTGCGCCCTCGTGCAAATAGACTCCCTCACTCATAGTTGTTCCCGCAAAGAACTAAACATGTGGAAGTCGAAATCATTGCTTTTTATAAGTACTGAATAAGGAAGGAATTAATTTTCGTCATGTTTTATGGTTTATTCTCTGTATTAATAGCAATTTCTTATCAAGCAAGATGCCCATGTCAAGTCCAACTTATAGATAACAACAGTAAATAGGTTAACTGTCTATACAAGTACTGGCACCTAAATCTATGTTACTTGAAGATCTTTCCTGACGGCCATAATCTGTAACAGCAGTTAATCTCAACAGCAAGCGTATTTTCGTAATTCAGGTAGCTTTCGTGTCTGACACGGAATATAGTTCTAAGCCCTTATATCTACCGTGGTCAGTTGTTGGTTAAAAATAGCCAAAATTATTCAACGGTGGTTTCGAATTATTAAATATCACCAGTTTACCCACGTCAGCACCCATGTAAGTTCATTTCTTTTAAAAAGCAGTCCTCCCAATTTTAACGACATTAAAAATGAGATTTCTGGATTATGCATTTTAGCTGTGAAAACTGAAAATTCGTATGGCTTTCAAGGAATTGATCCATCTAAATCCAGCAGTCATTAGAGTTAAATTTATAAAAAAATCTAAAACATTGATTTTTTCTGATACACAGTTACGACACTGATATGTTCCACCAAGTGTTCATTTTATCTGCCAGTTTCAATAACTGACTACGGGTTCTAACATATGTAAACAGTTCTGTGGACCTACGTAAATGTGTCGTCATCGTTCTCTCATGTAGAAATATGCATTACTATTGCATTTACTTTTTGAAGTTCTGTTTAAAGTTCGAAGTAACACAAATTTCTGGAAGATACACGATGAAAAAATGAATGCTTTGCCGTTTAAATGTACTAAAAACGGCAATACTTTATGGCAATGAGAAGCAAACGCGACATCAACAGGAAGATAAGATTTAAGGTATATTTTTTTATTTTGTTATGCTTTGCTGCTATGGGTGAGAATTTTAATGTGTGGTTCACAGCATATCTGTTGTGGAAAACCTCTAACACCGATAGTTAGAAAGAAAGTCCCATCTCGAATTTTCAACGGGCAATTAGTCAAAACCTGAACGGTTTACCTAATGGAGAAGGTAGCATTATTTAATGATACTTTTGATATGGCTTGCATGTAGCATACATATGTAGTACAGGAACCTTGGGTCAAATTAAAACAAACGGAAAATAGCCGCTAAAATGCCAAAAGTTAGAGACCCCCGTTTCAATCACAGAAATAGTTGATACATTAAAGCAATTGATACATTAAAGTGTTGCTGTAATTTCAAGAATAAAAACCTGGTCAAAGGCAGGTAATAAAAATACTCCTTTGCATAGGGGTAAATCGTTTTATGACCCTCTGTATCCTAGAATGCATTCGTGTTATTACTTTTTACACAACACTTGTGACTCCTTCCGTATGCCACACTAACATAATTATGTTAATTTGACTGCAATTTTATGGTCAGTTGTCTCCTTACTCTTTTTGCTCTTGAACATGCAAACAAGCTAATCATGATTAACCAGTTTCCAAGCATCATAAATAAAGAATGTCAATACAAATTTAGTGCTTGCCAATAAAAAGTTAATTAATTCGAGGTGATAAGTACCCAGGTTTATTATGAATGACAGAATGGAGCGATAACTTTAACAGTAAAAATAGTAAAAACATTAGCATTAATTGACAACATTCTTTTTAAATTAAAAGGACACTTCATTAATTGTATCATCAATGTTTTTAATAGTCTAAATCGGTACAACAACTTTTAATATCTAAGCGTTTGACAAGAAGATTCCTTGAAATGCTGGGTTTCAAATTAAAATGTAAAACTATTTTCAAGGTATTTTTCAGCTATGAACAACATTACATCTCTAACTAAACCCTCCAAACCCATTATTATCCTTCAAAAGATGCTGCTCGTGCATAATATCAAACAGTAATTAGAACTTAATTTTTTTTATAATAGCAGTTGTGTGCATTCAGGAAGCAGAGGGGAGCTATGCCCTTCGTAGCGCATGTAATACACACTTGTCTAGAAAATGTGGGGAAAGCGACATTTTGGGCACAATCCGCTGTCCTTGAGGAGTACCAATATCGTTAAAAAGAGTTACAAATAGAACGGCTTCAAAATTATGCACATACTTGTCAATTGAATACAAAGGATACTGGTTTTTAATTTGGTATTCTGCGTTCAGGTGATAAATTTGAAGTATGTATATAATGAGTGATATTTTTAAGCTTGGAACTCTTCCTTCATTGGCTGTTGTGAAAAATCATGGACGTGGCAGCGAATTTTTAAGCGAGTTTTCCGGGACCTATGGGTTCTTACAAAGTGCATCGTATCGAATATCACTTCTCCATGCATATTGAATATGTTCAATTGAATTAGAAATGAAACAGCTGTATCCCCTTATACTTTCCGTGGAAATAATAGCTTTGCAACTAAATGTGGAAAACATACAGTAGAAAACACTGTATACACAAAACATACACGCTACACGCACTATAAATAAACCGCATAAATGTACACTACTCTTTAGTGTTTTCTCTCATATCTATTCTATTTGAATATCTAATTTATGAAAATCATTAACAAATGTTCGACAAAAAACATCCAATCTTAAATGAAAACCTGAATGGAAAGATCATCTAACTTGTCAGTAATGGAAATCTTATTATAAAACCATCCTTGATTTATTTTTCCTATTAATATCATTGCCAACCTGCAATATAATCCTGGAATAAGGTCACTTACTATTATTTTATTCAAACTACTTCGTATAGAAATACCAATAATTTAATAATGAATTTTACCGCCTTAAACGTTATCTGTAAGGCAGTTCAATTTTGCAGAGAATCGCCTAAGATTCAAAACTCACTAAAGGTTACATTATGGTTATTTAAATAAAAATAACACAATATTTTTTGGGAAGGCTTAATAACGTAAATACTGGGTAGGCCATTGACATAGAATTTCATGATATACTCAACAAATGTAAAAAATGCAACTTTAAAACCTGCAAAATATATTATGTGGGAAATAATTAAGCTAATATAGTTGCATATCTGAGTGGCTGAAATGTTAGCTTTCTGTTTCTGAAACCAAAAGCGACTTTGCATCAATACCGAAAATGCCAATTAATTAAGCATGCGATCTTAATACCGAGTGTGTCCTCCACGAGCATGCCTTACTGCAATGAACCTGTGTCGCAAGGATCTCAGCAAATTCGGTATTTTATGAAGTTGATTGCGATTCCACTCCTTCACAAGCGGTTGTTTAAGCTCTGGTAATGCCTCAGGTGTGATGCTGTTCTCGCGTGTTCAATCCGCGAAAGAGCGGAAAAAAGTGGGTCAGGGCAAGACACAGACGTTTTGCGCTTGAACATACTGATGCGTAGCACTCGCAGAATGAGGACGTGTGTTGTCAGTAGACCAATTTGACGCATACAAGGGACCGTCGACGTCTCAAAACTTTATTGTCGATACTTTAGTTTTAAGAATGCCGTTGACAAAAACGGAGTTCAGTGCGATGAGCAAACGTTATGCCTGCAAATAGTGTCACTGTTTGAGTTCCCATCGCTCGCTTTCTTGAACACAGACGTCGCTACAGCGCTCGTCCGATCGGCGCCACGTGCCCGTCCTTACATCAGCGTGGTAAACAAAAACGTGTTCATCGGTAAAAAGAACTTGGAGATGTACATTGACCCAATGAAGTCGTGTGCGCCTTCAGACACGGGTTCAGATCGGCGGTCACCAGCAATTAGGGTGGCGCGAGCGTAAACCGTATCCATTGAGCCGCCGGTTTCTCACAGTGCGGCTACAAACATTTTGGTCCTGCCTGGGTGCAGTAACCTGAGGTCTTCTCGGTCGAGGGTGGTGTGCGGTGGACCCAGTTTCCTCTAAATGGGTTCTAAGGTGAAGGTGTATAACTGTAGAACTATAGGCCGTGTTACCAATTTGGAGCATCGCGATCGCGCATTCGCAATTATTGCGGTCAGTAATGGTATTACTTAGGCTTGACAAATTAAGTTGAAACGTAGAGCGTACCGACTTTAATTTCCAGTTTTAACAGTGTAAGCACAATTTTTACTTCAGCATGCAATAGAGTACCACAAGGTAAAGGGGTGATTATGCTCCTGGGCTTTTAATTTCCGGTAATGGAGTATTAGCCATAAATTTGACGTATTCAATTAGCATCTTGATTGTGAAGGTATTTTTATATGAAAAGATATTGGAATACGATTATGTAAAAAATAACTCAGAAAATGTGCGTTTCAAATTTTTAAATTTGTTGAGTACAAATTCATTACAGGACAGTGAACTATGCGCCGCATGGGTTAACTAGCCTAGAAATTTGGTGAAGCATTATGCCACTGGAAGCAGCTGACGATACTTATAACCGATAAGAGTTGTGGGAAAAATTATTTTAAGAAGCGATTCTTAAACATGTGTTTCGACAATTGCTAGCCCATTGGCCCTTCAATGGTTCCGTCGTAAAAGATTGATCTTTAAAATATTTATGACAAAACATCTAATTTGTGTTGGAATTTCTTGCATTGGACATGTCAAATGGCAAATAAGTCAGCCTGTTGTTCATACGTAGATTCGTGAAAAGGTTATGTTCAGACGGGGATTCTAGGTTCATGTGTTCACGATGTCTATACAACATCGCATTTCCAAAGTCATGAGCCAACGCTTTTCTATTTCCATTGTCAACCTTTCCCAACGTTGATTAGACGCACTTCCAACGTTGATATGAAGACAGTGTTTCAACGGCAATACCCGAATAAAATAAAATGTTTATGTGGACCTAAAGAACGTATTATAACATCTACCTCATTGGTTTTGTCTTCCTCGGTTATGGTCAAGGTAAAAACCAGAAGTTGATAATTATTTCAAAAACATCAGAAATTTTGAGCTTATTTTCGAACCTTTTGGCCTAACAAAGTTATATAAGAAGTTTTTCGGTGAACTTAACTTCTTCGGTCATAGCCTAGGTATAGAACGCGGATATGAGCATTATCGCAAAAACGGGTAGTGATAGAGTGATTTTGAACTTATTTTCGACGCTTTGGACATAAAAGACCTCATATAAGAGGTATGGTCAAGGTTAAGAACAGGAAGTTGATGATTATCTCGAAAAAATTTAGTGAATGAGCGATTTTGAGCTTATTGTAAAAAATCGAAATTCAAATAAATGATTCGACCAATCCATTTTGTAACGCTGTTTATTTTCTTTTAATTTTTAATGGCTCATCATGAACATGAACCAAGCAGTAAATAGCACAGGTACCAAATAATTGACTTTCCCGCGGCCGAACGCCGAATGGCTCGAAAACCGCAGTTTATACTCGGGTGATTGCTAAGCACGGGTGAATGAACACACCACAGCAGATCATTCAATTACAAAAAAAGCACGTGTGTGTAGGGGACTGGAACGAGAATAATGTTCACCCGTGACAAGCATACTGAACTGAATTCAAGCAGTGACACTTCTTGCACTTATTTGCGATCATGTTAAGACAAAACACGCTATGGAAGCGGTACCTCGGTTACCTCGACCTCCTCGGTGATGGTCAAGGTCAAAAACCGAAAGTTGACCACTATCTCGAAAACGGTTAGGGGCTTTGAGTGGTTTTGAGCTTATTTTTTACCCTTTGGGCCTAAGAGACGTTATGTAAAAGGTACATCGATGAACATGATCTCCTTGGCCATGGTCATATTAAAATCAATACTAAAAAGATAAAAATGACAATTCTCGTTATAAAAATTTCGTCAAAAATAAAAATAGAAATTTTGGCTATAGTTTATATCTATAATCGTGTTTCTATATCTCTTCAAATGGTCACCTTTCCACAAATATTGCAATTCGAATAGTTCGCAGTTATTTGTCAAAGATATTTTGACGAATTCTTTACAATATATGACAAACTGTAAATTATTATTGACAAATGCGTGACAATATAAAGTCAGTGACACTCAAAGTAACCTTGAGTTGGGTATCGTTATGATGACGAATAACGCGTCATCAAACAATTTGACGAATTCTGAAATTAAATTTACCATCCAAATCAACGAAGTTATGAGGAACTAATCTTTCTGATTTTTTAAAGTTGTGTGGCATGGTTCTGTGGCCTTTGATTGTACCTTATTTGAAAACATGCTTGAAACAATTTGCGATGTTTCCAAAATTTGGCAGATATTGATAGGCATTAATGTTGTTATTATAGTTTTCTTTCAATTTCAAGTTTACTTTTGTTCGGGACATCGAATTCCATCTGTTCTTGTTCCTGCTACTTGTGACCAAGTGCCATGGTCACTGACGTTAATAAAGTCTGGATATGAAGGCACAGTGTCAGTTTTGTTTTGTTATAAAGGTGCAAACTCCAACCCACGTATTTAGAGTAAAAGTCTAATTTGGTTATTGGTTATTGGTTATTTTCCTTATAGATTGTACATAACAACAAAAATATACTTTAATGAAATATTTCGTGTGCAAATACCAACAGCTTTGTATCCCATCATTACCCCTATAAATGGCTTTTATTTAAAATCCTGACTATTGAGAGAGAGAGAGAGCGCGCGCGAGCGAGAGAGAGAGAGAGAGGGAGAGAGAGAGAGAGAGAGAGAGAGAGAGAGAGAGAGAGAGAGAGAGAGAGAGAGAGAGAGAGAGAGAGAGAGAGAGAACAATAATGACAGAAAAAATTCTTGCTTTGAACGGAATTAATGGATTGCATATACTCTCTGCGACGTTTCGCTTTCTATAACCTCGACTGGTTGGGGCTTGATAATCTCTTCGTCCTAATAGACACCGATCCCTGCACCCAACAATACGTCTGCTCGGAGTGTGAAAAAAACAGCAGGCTTTACTGTGAGCGAGCTAGAAGTTGAAAAAGATCGATTGATATTAGTTTGAATTTGAGTGAGCCATCACACGTATTTACAAGTATTTCACACATTTTTAATAATTTAACATAATTAACGACTCATACAGGAAGTTGGATGGGGTTCAAATATGGCGTTTTTGAAATTGAAAAGTTTTATTCGCACTTCGTGGTATCTCTTCACAGATGAGCCATCATGAAGAGCTTGTACCTGTTTACAGAGTTCTTTAAGCTGAGGTCTATATTTCCTTCACAGATGACACATGTTGAGGAGGTTGTATTTGTTTACAGAGTTCTGTAAGCTGAGGTCCATATTTCTGTATTTTTCTACGTAAATAAAAATCATTTTTAACAACATTAAACGATCTCATAGCTAGGGCAATGTAACGATAGCTTATCTAATACAGATAAGATAATTTATTAAAATATACATTAAATAATCTAAGTTATGTAGGTGAACGATTCTTACACCAGCCTCGATAAGCTTCAACAGCACATTCTCTGCCATCCTGTACCAAGCCACTCAATGATCCATTAATAGCCAACAATGAAAAAAAAATTCCAGGTGTTTTCCAGGTTTTTCCAGGTTCAATTCGAAAAAAATTCCAGGTACCTTTTAACATTATATTTCTTTCAAGCTCGCACCGGAATATCCTCAGAAAACCTTGCTCAGATATTTTGGTACAATTCCACTCAATAGTATAGAAAGCATCCAATTTCATCACAGTAAAGGTTCGAATGCGATTGATCAAATGCAAACAGCATGAAAAATATTATTGCTTACTTTATTCTATACAATTTTCGTCACTTCTCGAGTATCTAACATTATTCAGCTGTAAACAAAACAAACTTGACAAGTATCAAATTAATAGTAACACACTTCACCTACTTACTAATACAGATTATTTAAAGCACTGACGGCAATTCCATATTACACATACCAAGAAATTAGTTTTCATATCCTCAGAACAGCATTTACGGCATAATAGCTGACCGTGCGAAGCAACAAATGGAGTTCAGAGATTACTTGGCAACCATCTATTTAATTTCAACTTTTGCCAGAGTTTTTTTATCATTTTAACCCAAGAAGTGACATCAAAACGTTTTGTACAATACTTATATATGTAAAGACATTGTAATTTATTAAAATAATTTATTTTTAATAATTTATTAAAGTAATTTATTAAAATAATTTAAAGGGAAAGCTATTTTGCTTCATGTAATGAACCACAAAACAAAACTACCTGAGTAAATACTGGCCCTATAAATCAAACATCATCAAAAACATTACAAAAATATGAACTGATGCAAGGTAAAATATATCTTCTGTGTTTGGTTCAAGGGTAACAAAGTGATCTTAAAAACGGTAGATGCCTCAATTGTAAGCCGTATAACAAATACATGTGATGGCACAAACGCGTGCGGAAAACTCCTCAGCAATCGACAAAATTAAATTTCTATAGGACAGTCACGAGCAAAACTGACACAAAATGATCCCGGAAAACGAGAAAAACAAACTGGAGGAATCTGGAAAAATTTAGTATCTGCGAAATTGAATTTCTAGGTGTTTTCCAGGTTTTAGAACATTTTTCAATTACTTGCCTGCCTATGCAAGTTTTAGATAAAATGTCTAATGCTGAAGTGCAGCTTTATATAATGATATATTAGATACGATTTCGTTATCATAGTGTTCTTCATAAAGTTCCTGTAATAGAAAACAATCTATTGTGTACTGAGTTTGATAGGCTAAAAACTCAACCAGTAAAATTCCTTCAATTTCAACAGGTGAAACTCAACATTCTCACGTATTTGAAAAATAAACTTTCACACGTCAATGCAATAAATATTTCAATTAACTTTTAAAGTTTGACTACCTGATTTAATATGATATAGACAGCAACTAAACACTCCAAACCGATGGTTCTCCTTCAAACCATGCTGCTAGTGCATAATATCAAGCAGTAAATAGAACTTAAATATTTTGTTTATAACAAGGGCAACCACACGATGTATGCATTCAGGATGAAGGGGGACTCCGCCCTTCGTAGCACATGTTATAGGCACGTGTCCAGAGAATGCGAAGAAAGCGAAATATTTTGGGGCACACACCGCTGTCCCCGAGGAGTTCCAATATTGCTAAAAAGAGTTAAAAATAGAACGGATTAATAATTATGTACATATATGTCAACTGAGTACAAAGGATACTGGTTTTTAAACTAATATTCTGGCTTGGTTGAGGTGGTAAAATTAAAGTGCGTATGTAATGAGTGATATTTTAGGCATGGAACTCTGCCTTAATTGGCGGTTGTGACAAATCATAGACGTTGTAGCGAATTTTTAAGTGAGTATTTCCAGGACGTATTATGTTTCCTGCAAAGTATCGGATATCACTTCTCCATGCATATTGAATATGTTCAATTGAAGTAGAAATGAAAAAGCTGTGTCCTTGTATATTTTCCGTGGAAATAATAGCTGTGCAACTAAATGTGGAAAACATACAGTAGAAAACACTAAACCAAACATACATGCTACATGGCCATAAATAAACCGCACAAATGTACGCTACTCTTAAGCGTTTCCTCTCATATCTAGTCTATCAGTATATTTTATTTATGAAAATCATTAACAAGTGTTCGACAAAAACATCCAATATTAAATGAAAACTTGAATAGAAAGATCATTTTGAAATCCTATTATAAAACTATCCTTGAGTTATTTTTCCTATTAATATCATTGCTAACGTTCGACATAACCCCGGAATAAGGTCAATTATTATTCTTTTATCGATACTGCTTCGTATAGAAATACAAGTTCATATTGGAACACACAATAATTTTTTATAGCCTTAGTGCAACCTGTAAACAATTATTCACCACTTTTTGGTGCCATATATTATTCCTGCTGTCATTTAGAAATGATAATTTTTGAATTGAAACCACCAAGATATAACAAGTAGGATAATGAAATGATTATAATTATGAATTATTACCACCTTAAGCGTTATCTGTAAGGCAGTTCAGTTCTGCAGAGAATTGCGGAAGATTAAAAACTCACTAAACGTTACATTATGGTGATTTAAATAAAATAATACAATCTTGCGAAAGGCTTAATAGCGTAAATACTGGGTACGCCATTGACATGGAATTTCCTTATATACTCAACAAATGTAAAAACACAACTTTGAAACCTGTAAAATATATTATGTGGAAAATAATGAAGCCTCAATATATTTGCACATCTGATTAGCTGAAATATTAAGCTTTCTGTTTCTTAAAACAAAATCGACATTGCATCAATACCGAAAATGTCACGACTAATTAAGCATACGATCTTAATATCGAGTGTGTCCTCCACGAGTATGCCTTACTGCGATGAACCTGCGTCGCAAGCATCTCAGCAAATTCAGTATTTAATGAAGTTGATTGCGATTCCACTCCTTCATAATCGCTTGTTTAAGCTCTGGCAATGCATCAGGTGTGATGCTGTTCTTGCGTGCATATCCATGCTTTTCCAAGCATATCCCATGCTTATTCAATCCGCAAAAGATCCGGAAAAAGTGGGTCAGGGCAAGACCCAGACGTCTTGCTCATGAACATACTGATGGGCAGCTCTCGCAGAATGAGAGCGTTCGTTTTCAGTAGACAATTGTGACGCATACAAGGCACCGTCGACGTCTCCAAAATTTGTTGTCGATACTTGCGTTTTAAGAATGCCGTTCATCAGTGCGATGAACAAAAGTTATGCCTGCAAATAGTGTCACACTTTGAGTGCCCATCACTCTCTTTCTTGAACGCAGGTCGCTACAGCGCTCGTTCGTTCGGTGCCACGTGCCCGCTCTTACGTCAGCGTGGTAAACAAAAACGTGTTCATCGGTAAAAAGGACTTGGAGATGTGCATTGACCCAATGCAGTTGTGTGTGCCTTCAGGCGCGGCTTACCAGCAATTCTCGATAGGGTGGCGCGCGCATAAACTGTATCCACTTTGCCGGTTTCTCACAGTGCGGCTACAAACATTTTGGTCCTGCCTGGGTGCTGTAACCTGAGGTCTTCTCGGTCGAGGGTGGTGTGCGGTGGACCCAGTTTCCTCTAAATGGGTTCTAAGGTGAAGGTATGTAACTGTAGAGCTGTAGGCCGTGTTACCAATTCGGAGCATCGCGACCGCGCATTCGCAATTATTGCGGTCAGTAATGGTATTACTTAGGCTTGACAAATCAAGTTGAAACTTCGTACAGTGTATCGATTTTAACAGTGTCAGCACAATTTTCACTTCAATATGTAAGGTAAAGGGGGTAAAGGGGGTGCTTATGCTCCTGGGCTTTTAATTTCCGGTAATGGAGTATTAGCCATAAAATTTGACGTATTCAGTTAGCACTTCGATTGGAAAGGTATTTTATATGAAAAGATATTGAAATACGATTATGTAAAAAATAACTCAGAAAATGTGTGTTTCAATTTTTTTTTATTTTAAGAAGCGATTCTTAAACATGTGTTTCGACAATTGTTAGCCCATTGGATCTTCAATGGTTCCGTCGGAAAAGATTGATCTTTTAAATATTTATGACAAAACATCTAATTTTATTGGAATTTGTTGCACTGGACATGTGAAATGGCAAATAATTCAGCTTGTTGTCTATACGTAGATTCGTGAAAATGTAATGTCCAGACGGGAATTCTAGGTTCATATGTTCACGATGTCTATACAACATCACATTTCCAAAGTCGGGAGCTAACGATTTTCTATTTCCATTGCCAACCTTTCCCAACGTTGATTAGATGCATATATAACGTTGGTATGAAGACAGTGTTTCAACTGCAATACCCGAAGAAAATGTTATTTTCGACCCTTTGGACCTAAAGCACGTATTATAAGAGCAACCTCAGTGCCTTTATCTTCCACGGTCATGTTCAAGGTAAAAACCAGAAGCTGATCATTATTTCGAAAACGGTTAGAAATTTGGAGCCTATTTTCGAATCTTTTGGCCTAACAAAGTTATATGAGAAGTTCTTCAGTGAACTTAAGTTCCTCAGTCATAGCCTAGGTAAAAAACGAGGATATGAGCATTATCGCAAAAACGGATAGTGATAGAGCGATTTTGAGCTCATTTTCGACGCCGTGGACATAAAGACATCATATAAGAGTCACTTCGATGACTTTGACCTCCTCCGTCATGGTCAAAGTTAAGAACAGGAAGTTGACCATTATCTCGAAAACAGTTATTGCAAGAGCAATTTTGAGCTTATTGTAAGGAATCGAAATCCAAAAATGATTCGGCCAATCCATTGTGTAACGCTGTTTATTTTCTTCCAATTTTTAACGGCTAAACATGAACATGAACGCCTGTCAAATTCTAGCAGCGGGTTATCGCTTAAGGTGTCAATGACTTTTATCACGGAGTGGTCGTACTTTATTTCGTTTAATGCGGTTCTCTATTTTCCTCGAAGTTATCGTATTACTTCTTCTTTTTTTATATATCTTGGTCGTACAAGACAAATAAATATCCAGGTATTCATTCTCTCTGTTTTATTGTCGATACAACTCACAACATCCACAATATGCAGTTATTCCCTTCTTAGTCTATTACTTATTCCAACTTTAAATTTACTTTCACTTTATCCTCCTTTTCTCCAAATTTGCTAGGTTCTATCCAGTATCTGATTCAGTTTACTCGATGCCATCTAGTTTTCACACAACAAGCAGTCTTCCTATAGATGCCCTTTACTTGAACGCTATTTCAATTTTCCCGCCAATTTTTGTATCCAAACTGGTCTCCTTCTGCCTTCTAGAATTTGTGAAAACCGACTGCTGCTGGTGCAGCAAGCGCGTTCCTTAAATACTCGCTGACAGAACAGCCGCTGCTAATTAAATATGTAACCAATCAAAGAGCTTCCCGCCTAAACTTAGAACCAATAAGAAAATAGCTGCCGAAAAACATATGTTCCAAGTGACATACGGGCCAAAAAGTGATGTTTTTGGGAAGATCGCGAACTCTACTACAAAAAGGCTTTGTCGGTAATGATCTATGATATTTCTAAATAGTTGAAAATTACACGCAAAGTTTGTGCTAGGTAGCACAAAAATTTCACTTGTCTCAAAAACCGACAACATAAAAATTTTTAAACACAAAATACTGCCAGGTGCACAATCTTGGCGCGATCTACACAATGCTACGTGAAACTTGAAATTTCGTTATCGACTCCTAGAGATATCCGGTATACTTGATATATAAGTAAATTTTTGGATGACCCAAAACCTAACAAAACGACATCAAACGAACCTGAAACTAGTTCCGTCGTATTCACTGCATCAAGATCCCCCCAAATCCTAAACCAATCGCTGCGGTCCTATCAAGCTCTATACAAAAGCAGCACATCAACAAATGCACCCGTGCACCCATCAGCAACTTCAAGGGAAAAACTGCACCGAAGGGCGTGTCTCGGCACTCACATGCGTTCCGCATCACAACACACCGTGTAGAGCACAAACAGAATCACCAACACGCTCAGAACACTCAAAACACTGAAGACGAAATTCTGACAGCGACAATAACACATGCATGCTCAAAAACTCACTTTTGCGTACTTAAACAGCTAAACATAACCAAAACGACGTATACTGTCGAGATATGCCCTAATCCTTGTTGAAAGTGGTGATTAAGCCTTAACACTAAAATCAAACTACATGTACATCCGAGAAATGCCATAACAGGTCCAGAGATATTCTGACACCTTAAAAAGTTACATATATGAGCGGCATGATTACGAAGTCACCAAAACTTTACAATTAATCCCACAACAACGATTCTGATAATAACATACACAAATCGACCCAAAAAATGCAAAATTCTATATTCTGACAACAACCCCCCTCTGAGAAAATACTCAAATTATTTTCATTCACAATGTCAGAATAACCTTAAACTGAACGGTTTTAATTTAACTATGCAAGAATTACTTAAAGGCGTTAGAAAACACCATTAAAGACGACACCATGCAAAAATTTGCACGTTTTCAATCTAAAACGTCCCCTTTTTAAGCTTACTGCTCATGAAAACGTATCAAACCGCGTGTCCTGGCGTGAATTACATATCAAGCCGTAGAAATGTAACAGTAGCAAAATTTCTAAAATCGTTAAACGCGGAAGTTTTCAGAATGCAGATGTCGATGAAACAAACACATGCCATTCATCAACTATTTAATACAAGTGTCACAATCTAGCTGTTTACACAAAAATGTCACATTCTGCTCAGGTAATCCGCTCCGATGTTTTCGGTTCCCTTGATGGCTTTGATGCTAAAATTGTAGTTTTGCAAGAAAAGTTCCCAGCGCATGAGACGTCCGCCTTCGACTTTTCCCTTCCGTAAATAAGCGAGCGGCGCATGGTCTGTTTCGAGCGTAAATGCTCTACCGTACAGGTACTTGGCGAATCGCATCACACCGAATACGATTGCGAGACATTCACGCTCTATCACGGAATAGTTTTTCTCGTGAGATAACAGTTTACGACTAGCGTAAGCGATTGGGAATGGGCCGTCGCTAAATTGTTGTAAAAGCACTGCTCCAAGTCCGGTGTCCGATGCGTCTGTACGTAGCAAAAACTCCCTGTTGAAGTCGGGGAGGCGCAAAATCGGTGCACTGCTCAAAAGTTCTTTCAATCTGGTGAAAGCGCGCTCTTGTGGTTCCTTCCACTCCACTTTCGTTGGTTGACCCTTTTTGATCAAATCCGTCAGAGGCGCGGTGACTTCTGCGAACTTTGGGATGAATTTGCGGTAGAAGCCTGCTAAGCCTAAGAAGGAGCGTATTTGTTTCTTTGTTGACGGTCGACACGCGTCTTGGATTTTTCGAAGCTTATCCTCTTCCATTTGTAAGGATCCGTTGCCGACAACGTGTCCGGTGAAATTAATGTTGTCGTAACCGATGAAACATTTTGATGGTCGCACCGTTAGATTTGCGTCGCGTATTCTGGTGAAAAGTTCTCGTAGTAAGCGCAAATGTTGTTCCCATTGACTGGTGTGCGGTAGTAAGTCGTCAACGTAGTTATCGATATTCTGTAAGCCGGAGAGTAATTTGCGCATAACTCTGTTGAATGCGGCCCCAGAATTCACTAATCCAAATGGGTTTCGTCGGAACTGAAAACAGCCACTGGGCGTCGAGAAAGCAGTATATTTCTTTGACGACTCTTCCATTGGGATTTGCCAATAACCTTTCGTGAAGTCGATTTTCGAAAAGTATTTGTCTTTTCCGACTTTAGATAAAATGTCTTCATAGTTCCCCATCGGTTCTGTATCGAATTTCGTAACACTATTGAGTTGTCTATAATCGATACAGAATCTGTTGGTACCGTCCTTTTTCTTAACGAGTACGATTGGCGAGTTATAATCTGATTGCGATTCTTCGATGATCCCTGCATCGAGCATATTTTTCACTTCCTCTTCGATATCTTGACGTTTCGAGTATGGCATTGGATATGGTTTAACTCGGATCGGTTCTTCTGTCGATAGTTCGATTTTGTGTTCGCCTAAATTTGTCCTGCCGGGAACGTCTGTGGAGATGTCGCTAAATTCACGCAAAAGCTTCTCAACGTCTTTCCTTTGAGATTCGGAAAGTTTCACGTTGACATTTACATCAGCGATTGTCTCTGTTTGCTGTGTTTCGGGAAGTGTCACCAAATGCGCTTCGTTATGATAGTCATCATCAAGCTCTGCGACTGCGATGCGAGTGAATGCAGCGATATTCGCGTCGTCTTCGTCATTGTTTTCAACACTTTGTTCGTTGTCGCTGGAATCGTTCTCGCTGGTTTCAGACTCAGTTTGGTCTTCACTTTCACGCTCGATGTGTTCTTTTAGAAGATTTGCATGAAAAATCTTCTTCTTCCCATGAATGTCCACTTCATAATCCGTACGATTCAGGACTTTCGTGATCTTGTAGGGCCCTTTCCACTGCAATAATAATTTATTGCTTTGCGTCGGAAGCAGCAGGTAAACTTTCTGACCCACTACGAATCTGCGGTCTTTTGCCCTTTTGTCGTAGTGGTGGCGGTATTTGCCTTGATTCGCCATCAAACTTTCGCGCGCCACCCGGCATGTATCTTCGAGGCGATTTCGCAGGTCAGCGATGTACTGGTACGTGCTAACGACTTCTCCAGTGGAATCTTCTTCAAGCCAAATATCTTTCAAAATGTCTAACGGGCCACGTACTTTCCGTCCGTAAAGTAACTCAAATGGAGAGAAACCAGTAGACGCTTGCGGTACTTCGCGATAAGCAAACAAAACAGCTGGTAAGTAACGATCCCAGTCTTTTGGTCGCTCCTGGCACATGCGGGTCAACATCTTCTTTAAAACGCCATTAATTCGCTCGCATAGTCCATTACACTTCGGGTTGTATGGCGTTGTGAATAGTTGCTTTATCGAAACGAGCCGTGCGACTTCTTTCATTAAATCCGACGTGAACTGTGTGCCTTGATCGCTGAGTATTTCTCGTGGAAATCCGACTCTACTGAAGACTTCGAGTAACGCTTCTGCAACTGGCACTGTTTCGATGCGTTTGAGCGCGATCGCCTCAGGGTATCGTGTCGCATAATCAACGACGGTGAGTATATATCGGTTGCCGCTTTCTGCAATTGGCGTTATTGGTCCAATTAGGTCAACTGCGACTCTTTCAAATGGCGTGTCGATCAAAGGCATTTCCCCGAGTGGTACTTTGCTGACGCGTCCTTTTGGTACAGTTCGTTGACATACGTCGCATGACTGGCAGAAACGCTTGACATCACCAGTTATTCCCGGCCAATGAAAATTCGACGTTATGCGATCCGTTGTTTTCTTTGCCGCCAAATGTCCACCGACAATGGATTCGTGAGCCAACGACATCACTTTTGCACGCAGTGTCTTCGGGAGCACAATCTGCTTCAGTTGAATTTCAACACCATTTCTGGACTCAAAATAGTATCGCATGAGTAGTCCGTCCTTTAAAACGTATCGGAAACTTCCTCTTTTTCTAGCTTGAAACACTGTCTTCTGTTCTGCATAAGTGTGCAATTTTGTGAGAGTGGCATCTTTCTTCTGCAACACTTTCAGTTCGCCGCGATTCACGTTCTCCAGCGTCACTTCTTGTGTCATGAGAGGGGTTTTCGGTTGTTTTTCTTTGGCGAATTGTGCGCGCGTAGAAACTACACTTGCAGTGAGCGGTTCAGTTAGTTTCACTTTAGAAGCGACGTGTTGCTCAGTATTTTTATTTGTAGTTTCTTCTCGCTTTCGGTTTGTGTTTCCCTCGACGGACGGGCTTGCAATGTTGCCAATAATGAGATCGTATGGTGGATCGTCTACAACCATTGCGTCTAGCACCCCAGTGTATATCGGTGTGACAACACTTATCCGAGCCATTGGGAATGTCCTCATCGTCCCGTCCATTAAAACACAATCACTCTTTCCACTCGTCATTTCTTCCTTTTGTACCAAATCCTTGCGGATCACTGCGCTATCACAGCCGGTATCCCTTAAGACGATCACTTTCCTCCCGGACACTAGACCTCTGTAGAGCGGCAGTCGTTTCGTATATTCCAAATTGTCGCAAATCGCGCCTGTATATGAAATCGCGTCGCCATTCGCGAGGCATAACTTGCCGTCTTTTACGTTCTCGTTCACGATGTCTTGTACGGGTTTCGTTCCTACAGCACCTGTCTTCGCGTTAGATACCTTATGAACATCACGGTTGAAACTGCGCCAGTTCTTCGGTGAATTCGTACGATGTTGACGGTTCGATGCATAGGAGAAATCGTGTCGCCGAGGAGCACTGTCTTTGTGATCTGCCTTCGCCTTTAAGCAGTCGCGCGCAAAGTGTCCGGATTTCCCGCAGTAGTAGCAATTCGACTGTGTCTGGCTGCTAGCGCGATTGTTAGACTGTTGCGGCGGACGTGAGTATGGCACGGGTTTCGTCCTCGTTTGGCCAATACTTCCGTTGTGAGCTTCGGTATATTGCTCAGCGAGTCGCATCATCTCCTCCATGTTGCGTGGAGAACGTTCACGTAAGAAAAGGCTGTGTTCACTACTGCACATATTCGTAAACTGCTCGCGCAGTAGTAAATCACACAGATGCTCATAATCCTTCTGAATATCCGACATGTCTATCCATCGCGTGAAAAACCGTTTCTGTCGAGCACAGAACTGACGCACTGATTCCTCTTTGTCGGGCTTTGTCTCGCGAAACTTTGTACGAAATCCCTCTGTGGTAAGCTGATAGCGTCGGAGAATGGCGGTCTTCAGCGTTTGATAATTATCCGCTTCTTCTACCGGCATACTGCTATACACTTCCAGTGCCTTGCCAGTTAGAATAGCACTGAGACTCATTGTCCAAGTATTTTCGGGCCATTGTTGTGTGCGTGCGAAACGTTCGAATCTTTCGATAAAAGCATCGATGTCATCCACTTTCTCATCGAACTTTGGCAGTTTGGGGCGACTGGCTTGAGCCGGTCTGTCTGCTCGTTCTTGAGCACGTGGTTCGCCTGCTTGTGCTCGCGCTTCGATGAGACGTGTTTCTTCGCGAATGCGTTCCATCTCTCTTTCGTGTTGTTCACGCTGTCGTTCCCGCTCCATTTCCTGTTCTCGGATGCGATCTTCACGCTCTTGAGTTCGGGCCTCGCGCTCTCGTGCGTTGCGTTCGCGTTCAGCTGCCTTGTCTTCCTCGCGCTGGACGAATTGTCGTAGTTCTTCGTCTTTGTATCCCAGCGCTTGACCTAGAGCAATCCATTCACGCATTTCACGCTCCATGATGTTGTAACCTTGTCACGATCGATCCCGGACGAGCCCCCAATTTGTCAAATTCTAGCAGCGGGTTATCGCTTAAGGTGTCAATGACTTTTATCACGGAGTGGTCGTACTTTATTTCGTTTAATGCGGTTCTCTATTTTCCTCGAAGTTATCGTATTACTTCTTCTTTTTTTATATATCTTGGTCGTACAAGACAAATAAATATCCAGGTATTCATTCTCTCTGTTTTATTGTCGATACAACTCACAACATCCACAATATGCAGTTATTCCCTTCTTAGTCTATTACTTATTCCAACTTTAAATTTACTTTCACTTTATCCCCCTTTTCTCCAAATTTGCTAGGTTCTATCCAGTATCTGATTCAGTTTACTCGATACCATCTAGTTTTCACACAACAAGCAGTCTTCCTATAGATGCCCTTTACTTGAACGCTATTTCAATTTTCCCGCCAATTTTTGTATCCAAACTGGTCTCCTTCTGCCTTCTAGAATTTGTGAAAACCGACTGCTGCTGGTGCAGCAAGCGCGTTCCTTAAATACTCGCTGACAGAACAGCCGCTGCTAATTAAATATGTAACCAATCAAAGAGCTTCCCGCCTAAACTTAGAACCAATAAGAAAATAGCTGCCGAAAAACATATGTTCCAAGTGACATACGGGCCAAAAAGTGATGTTTTTGGGAAGATCGCGAACTCTACTACAAAAAGGCTTTGTCGGTAATGATCTATGATATTTCTAAATAGTTGAAAATTACACGCAAAGTTTGTGCTAGGTAGCACAAAAATTTCACTTGTCTCAAAAACCGACAACATAAAAATTTTTAAACACAAAATACTGCCAGGTGCACAATCTTGGCGCGATCTACACAATGCTACGTGAAACTTGAAATTTCGTTATCGACTCCTAGAGATATCCGGTATACTTGATATATAAGTAAATTTTTGGATGACCCAAAACCTAACAAAACGACATCAAACGAACCTGAAACTAGTTCCGTCGTATTCACTGCATCAAGATCCCCCCAAATCCTAAACCAATCGCTGCGGTCCTATCAAGCTCTATACAAAAGCAGCACATCAACAAATGCACCCGTGCACCCATCAGCCACTTCAAGGGAAACACTGCACCGAAGGGCGTGTCTCGGCACTCACATGCGTTCCGCATCACAACACACCGTGTAGAGCACAAACAGAATCACTAACACGCTCAGAACACTCAAAACACTGAAGACGAAATTCTGACAGCGACAATAACACATGCATGCTCAAAAACTCACTTTTGCGTACTTAAACAGCTAAACATAACCAAAACGACGTATACTGTCGAGATATGCCCTAATCCTTGTTGAAAGTGGTGATTAAGCCTTAACACTAAAATCAAACTACATGTACATCCGAGAGATGCCATAACAGGTCCAGAGATATTCTGACACCTTAAAAAGTTACATATATGAGCGGCATGATTACGAAGTCACCAAAACTTTACAATTAATCCCACAACAACGATTCTGATAATAACATACACAAATCGACCCAAAAAATGCAAAATTCTATATTCTGACAACGCCGAATGGCTCGAAAACCGCGGTTTATATACTCGGGTGATTGCTAAGCACGGACGAATGAATATAACACGACAAATCATTGAATTACAAAACGGACGTGTATGTAGGGGGTGGGGAGCGAGAATAATGTTCACCCCGTGATAAACATATTGAACTGAATTTAAGCAGTGACATTTCTTGCATTTATTTTTGACCATTTTAAGACACAACACGCTATGTAAGTGGTAATTCGGTGACCTCAACCTCCTCGGTCATGGTCAAGGACAAAAACCAAACGTTGACCACTATCTCGGAAACGGTTAGGGGCAGAACGGTTTTGAGCTTAGTTTTTACCCTTTGGGCCTAAGATACATTACATAAGAGGTACTTCGGTGAACTTGACCTCCTTAGCCATGGTCATATTAAAATCAATAACAACAAGATAAAAATGGCAATTCTCGTTATAATAATTTGGAAAAAATAGAAATTATGGCTATAGTTTATATCTATAATCGTGTTACTATATCAAATCAATTGTTCACTTTTCCACAAATATTTCAATTCAAATAGTTCGCAGTTACTTGTCAAAGATATTTTGACGAATTCTCTACAATATATGACAAACTGTTAATTTTTATTGACAAATGCGTGACAATATAAAGTCAGTGACAATCAAAACAACCACGAGTTGGGCATCGTTATGATGACGAATAACGCGTCATCAAACAATTTGACTAATTCTCAAGATCAATTTACCATCCAAATCAACGAGGTTATGAGGAGCTAATCTTTCCGATTTTTTAAGTTGTGTGGCATGGTTCTGTGGGCTTTGATTGTACCTTATTTGAAAACACGCTTGAACCGGTTCTGCGATGTTTCCAAAATTTAGAAGATATTGATAGGCATTAATTTCATTATTATAGTTTTCTTTCAATTTCAAGTTTAATTTCGTTCGGGGCAGCGAATTCCATTTAGTTCTTGTTCCTGCTACTTGTGACGTGTCATGGTCACTGACATTAACAAAGTCTTGGCATGAAGGCACAGTGTCAATTTTGTTCTGTTATAAACATGCAAACTCCAACCGACTAATTTTGAATAAAAGTCTACATTTGGTTATGGATTTTCCTTACAGATTGTACACAACAACAAACATATACTTTAATGAAATATTTCGTGCGAAATTATCAACAGCTTTGTATCCCACCATTACCCCTATCAAGGGTACTTATGGTTTTTATTTAAAATCCTGACTATTATTTTTGCTTACGTCCAGAAATGCAGAAAGAAACATTTTTGACACAATATGCTTACCATGGTCCATTCATTGCGGGACACATTAAAATTACTGGTTACCCATTAACATTTCAGATAAATCTGACAAAAAGTGAGAAAGAAATCGACTGCGCCTAAGATCGAATGACCTTTCTTATTTAACAAGAGAGAGAAAGAGAGAGAGAGAGAGAGAGAGAGAGAGAGAGAGAGAGAGAGAGAGGGAGAGAGAGAGAGAGAGAGAGAGAGAGAGAGAGAGAGAGAGAGATAGAGGGGGGATAGAAGAAAGAGAACAATACTGAAAGAAAAATTTCTTGCTTTGAACGGAATTTCTGGACTGCATATACTCTCTGCGGCGTTTTGCTTTCTATAACCTCGACTGGTTGGGACTCGATGACCTCTTCGTCGTCGATGCCCTGCCGAGACAAGAAGAACCTAATAGACACCGATCCCTGCACCCAACAATACGCCGCGGTCTGCTCGGAGTGTGAAAAAAATAAACAGCACGCTTTACTGTGGGCGAGCTAGAAGTTGAGAAAAGATCGAGAGATATTAATTTGAATTTGAGTGAGCCATGACACGTTTTTACAAGTATTTCACAAATTTTTAATAATTTAACGTAATTAACGACTCACACACGAAGTTGGATGGGGTTCAAATCTGGTGTTTTTGAAATTGAAAAGTTTTATTCGCACTTCGTGGTATCTATTCACAGGTGAGCCATCATGAACAGCTTGTACCTGTTTAACAGAGTTCTGTAAGCTGAGGTCCATATTTACTTCATAGATGGTACATATTGAAGAGCCTGTATTTGTTTACAGAGTTCTGTAAGCTGAGGTCCATATTTCCTTTTTCTACGCACACAAAAATCATTTTTTTTATAACATTAAACTATCTCATAGCTAGGGCAATGTAACGATAGCTTTTCTAATGCAGATAAGATAATTTATTAAAATATACATTAAATAATCTAATTTATGTAGGTGAACGATTCTTACACCAGCCCCGATCAGCTTCAACAGCACATTCTCTGCCATCCCGTACCAAGCCACTCAATGATCTATTAACAGCCAACAATGAAAAAAAAATCCAGGTGTTTTCCAGGTTTTTCCAGGTTCAATTCAAAAAAATTCCAGGTTCCTTTTAACATTATATTTCTTTCAAGCTGGCATCCTCAGAATATCCTCAGAAAACCTTGCTCAGATATTTTGGTACAATTCCACTCAATAGTAGTGAAAGTATCCAATTTCATCACAGCAAAGGTTCGAATGCGATTGATCAAATGCAAACAGCATGAAAAATTTTATTGCTTACTTTATTCTATATATCTCCCCAACGAAATGAATATTATCGATAAGATCTCAAAAATGAAAGAAAAGTATCTATTATGGTCTTGTAAGGGACTCAGACTGTTACAAAAAATTTTAATAACTAAGTCACTAGGAATATTAGTAGATAGGAAATAAGGGTTCCAGCACAGGAATTGACGTCATCTGTCTCGACCGGAAGTGACGTCATCTGTCTGGACCAGAAGTGACGTCATAGGCGTAGTCATGGTAACGAAGCATAGCCATGGTAACGTGACGTAGCCATGGTAACGATAGGCGTAACCCTGATAACAAAGTGATGACCCCCCCTAGCCGGGACAGACTTTATGGTAAAAAGTGTGGACCTCCCCCCCAGGACATACTATGTACCGACCCCCAACCTTGGGCGGCAGTCGGGGAGACCCTATGGTCATATAGTGTGGACCCCCCCCCCCCCCCCCCCCTAGGCGGCAGACGGGATAGACCCAGGCGAGTAACATTCTGTCAAGTGAGCATAAGTTACACACCAAAATTTGATGACATCAGAGTGGTATATAAGGAATGAGCTCCCCACTTCCCAACAACGGTGACAGCCATATCAGTAAGTGGTTATTTGCATAAGTGGTTGTAAGCATTATTGAAACTTTGTAAACTAAAGTTGAAAAAGTGTGATAACTTTCGTTATAGTTGACGTATTTGAATGAAAATTTCACCGTTTGTTTCAGTTTTATATCTAGTTTTGTTATAAAGTGATCATAGCCTATTTGCGCAGCTGGCTGTATGCATTTTTGTGGCATGCCGCCATTTTAACTTGAAATTGGAATAACTTTGGTTATACTTGACCGATTTACCTGGAAATTTCACATTTAATTCAGGTTTACATCTAGTTTTTGTTATAAAGGGATTATGGCTTCTTGCGACGACGGCTTTCTGCATAATTCGCCATGTCTCCATTTTAACTTAAAATTGAGATAACTTTCGTTATAGTTGACCGATTTGTATGAAAATTTCACCATTTGATTCAGTTTACAGTAATCCTGTGTTATTTCGCGAATGAATACCATTTAGCTTCACCGCTAGATGTCTCTGCTGTGCAGCTGTACAACTCTACAACTGTAGGTGAGACATTCATATCAAGCAGTGATACATTCTGCTGAGTCAGCAATTTTAACAAGTTTGAAAAGTTACACACCATATTTTGATTACATGTAAGTAACATAAAAGCATGAGTGAAACATGGATATGAATCAGTGATAAATTCTGCTGAGTCAACAAGTTACACACCATATACCATCGAAGTGGTATAAAAGGAAGAGTGAAATGTGTATTTCACCTCATTTCAGTTCTAGCAACAACAACGATGGCAACAGTCTACTGTCATGATTGTGATGTGACATTTCCATCAATGGAATTGTTCGTGGCACATACATGCAAACCAGCTAGGATGAAACGTGCTCATGAAGAGCTTGTTGAGCAAATTGAAGCCAAGAGACGAAAGACGGCGCAAGATAGTATTGACAGACCTGATCCAGTCCTCTGCTGTAAATGCGCCAAGATATTTCCATCTTTGGATGTGTTTGAGACACATACATGTGTGAAGATGGACAATGTGTGTCATGAAGAACACGTTTCAAAAAAAAAAAAAAAAGAAAAGACAGGGCAAGTAGGCACAGGCAGAAGAATGAGTCTTGGCGAAAACGCACAGGAAAGACGGTTTGAGCCTGAGGATGGATCAGATTTGCTACTTGAAATGCGACAACAAGAGAATCGGAACAAGGCACATTTGCTAGAAACGTTAAACCGTGGAATGAAATGGTATATTGTGGTACATGCACGCTTCAAGAAAATGACGGCGAATGCTGAAGACGGTATGACAGAACAAGTGGATAATGCCTTCATCAGCAGTCCAACACATACAGCATACAATCGAGCAGATATTGAGCAGAACTTGCCAGAAGCCTATAAAGAATTGTTTACGAAGTTTGACGAACATGAGCGACAAGGTTCTGGCTGGGTATTGGATAACATACTGTACATTGAAGTGCATACAGCTACGTCAGCGCCACTGGAAGCGAGTAGTTTTATCCCACTACCGAAGAAAGTGAAGAATACAGAAGGTGTGATAAACATTCAGAATGATGACAACAAGTGTTTCTTATGGTCTGTATTGGCTCACCTTCACCCTCATGACAGAAACCCACAGCGCTTGAATCACTACAAGCCATTTGAGAATGAATTGAAGGTGGAAGGCATGACATTCCAAAGTTTGAAAAGGAGAATGATGTGTCTATCAACGTGTTTGGATATGAACATGATGTAGTTGTTCCAATACAATTAAGTCGAAACACCACACCCACAGAAATCAACTTAATTTTGATTAGCAATGATAAGAAAAGACATTATTGTCTCATCAAGAATTTCAGCAGACTTATGGCTTATCGATCAAAGTGCAAGAATACAGCATTTTATTGTTTCAACTGTTTATACGACAAGATCTTTTAGACAAGCATCGTGAAGTGTGTGGCAAGCATGGAGCACAACGTTTATCATTTCCCAAGAAACCTCTCATCAAGTTCAAGAATGTAGCCAAACAACAGCGAGTACCTTTTGTGATTTATGCAGACTTTAAATGTTTCACGAAAAAGCATGAAGAAGGAGACAAGTATCAAAATCATCGTCCAAACAGCTTCGCCTATGTGGTTGTCAGCCGATATGACACACGTGCACCAGTCCTGTATCGAGGAGATGCCGTGAAAGTCTTTTTAGACCATATGGTGAATGAGCGTGATCGTATTGTGCATGGCTTGCAACAGCGAAAGGAAATGGTCATGACTCGTGAAGACAAAGAGGATTTCAAGAACGCAGTCTATTGCTATATTTGTCATGAGCCTCTAGGAGCAGATCGTGTGAGAGATCATGACCATATCAATGGCAAATACCGTGGAGCTGCACATAGTGAATGCAATTTACAATTCCGACTTCGAAAGGATAAGCAAGATGTTAAAGATTCTTTTATCATTCCTGTATTTTTCCACAATATGCGAGGCTATGACAGCCATTTGATCAAGGAAGAAATTGGAAAATTAAAAAATGAGACGATTATAGTCATTCCCAACACCGTTGAGAAATATATTGCATTCACCATGAGCAATCTGAAATTTACGGACAGTTATCAGTTCATGAGTTCTTCTCTACAGAAGTTGGTATCCAACCCTGCGGCAGAAGGGAAAGACAACTTCTACAACATGACGTCACACATTCACGATAGTGACCAACAAGATTTACTGTTGAGAAAGGGAGTGTACCCCTACGATTACGTGGATGAACCATCCAACTTTGCTGAAACACAACTACAAAGACACAAGTTTTACAGTCTGCTTAGTGAAAGAGACATTAGCGATGAGGATTATGCGCATGCGCAGAAGGTGTGGGAGACATTCAACTGTACTACATTTGGCGATTACCATGATCTGTACCTGAAATCGGATGTGTTGCTACTGGCTGAGGTGTTTGAAAACTTTCGTCAAGTATGTCTCAACACGTATGAATTGGATCCTGCTCACTACTATACAGCGCCAGGACTGTCGTGGGATGCTATGTTAGAAGCGACAAAAGTGAAATTGGAATTGGTCAACGACATTGCCATGTACCAAATGGTTGAACAAGGTCTACGTGAAGGAATATCTGTCATCACACACAAGTATGCGGAAGCAAATAACCCCTACGTGGCAGATTATGATCCCACTAAACCGACCAACTACTTGGTGTATCTGGATGCGAACAACTTGTATGGTTGGGCCATGTCGCAAAGCATGCCGAAAAGTGGATTTACGTGGGTGAGCGAGCCATAATCTTTCACTTCATGGATGAGGATGAAGATGACGAGATTGGATACATTTTAGAGGTGGATTTGGAATACCCATATTCAATCCATGATCGTCATAATCACTATCCAGTGGCTCCAGAACGGAAAAGTATCAAGGTGGGAGATTGTCAGAGCATAGTCAGAAGCTATGGAAAGATCTGAACATGAAAGGCAAACCTAGTGAAAAGCTCATTCCCAACTTGTGTGACAAGAAGAAATATGTGCTTCATTATAGAAATTTACAACAGTATGTCTCACTGGGATTGTAGAAATTTACAACAGTATGTCTCACTGGGTTTGAAAGTCACTAAGGTGCACCGTGCCATCATGTTTGCACAGAGCAAATGGTTGGAGAAATACATCTCCTTGAACACGGAAAAGAGAAAGTTGGCCAAGAACCAGTTTGAGAAAGACTTCTTCAAATTGATGAACAACTCTGTGTTTGGCAAAACCATGGAAAACGTGAGAAAGCGCATGAATGTGGAACTTGTTCACCAGGAAAAGCGGTTCAAGAAACTTGTAGCCAAACTTTCATTCCACAAATTTAGAATTTTCAACGAAGATTTGACCGCGGTACATTTGTGCAAAGTGGATCTGCTTCTGGATAAACCCATTCGAGTCGGTTTCACCATTCTCGACCTCAGCAAAGTGTTCATATTCCACTTTCATTACAACTACATCATGACCAAGTATCCCGACGCCAAGCTCTTATTCAGCGACACCAACAGTCTATGTTATGACATAGAAACGGACGATATCTACAAGGATATGCAGGAAGATGCGGACTTGTTCGACACAAGTGGCTATCCGTCAGATCATTTCCTGCATTCCAAAGTGAACAAGAAAGTGCTTGGGAAAATGAAAGACGAGACGGCGGGCATTCCCATTGAAGAGTTTGTTGGACTTCGGCCAAAAATGTACAGTATGACGTATGGTGGGAAAGAAAAACGTACGGCTAAAGGCATCACTCGAGCGTGTCAAAGACGTATGAATAAATAAGCAGTAAGACAGTTTGTTCAACCAAACGCAAACGATGACTACAGGACACATCATTCGAAGTCATGACCATCAGATTTTCTCGGAGAAGTTGAGGAAAGTGGCTCTCTCTCCCTATGATGACAAGCGATATGTGATGAGTGATGGCTATTCCACTTTGGCGCATGGGCATTACAGTATATAAGGGGGAGACACTTCAACTTGGGAGTTAGTTGAGGTGTGAACACTGAAGTGCGAACATGATCGGAAAAGATCTGCAACGGCTATGGATACTCTTGCTGATACAGTGAAAGACTTGAACGTGAAAAATCCTAACAATACTATCAAGAAATTAAAAGTGGAGACCTACACCACAGTCGTGGGAGGGAATGCTCTCTCTAGGCAATGGAAAGTATATCAAGATTATGAAACAAAGTAATGAAGGAGTGGTGAACAATCGCAAATACCTCAGAGATGAGGGGACTGGAAGAAACTGTCCTACGAAAAAGGGAATTTTGCTGACAATACCTGAATGGAAAATGCTGAAGAAGCTGGTGAAAGAAGTGGATAAAAGGCTTCGCAGACAAGAAGACAGCGCATAACAAGGTAAAATCATGAATGCACTCATGTTGAACGATGGTGCTTACCTTACTGTAAATGATAGGAATGAAGTGATGATAGGTTCTCGGATAAGTTCTGATTATCAGTTTAAACCTGAAGTGTGGAAAGACTTTAAAAACATACCGCTTGAGCCTGGGTTTGAACGCAGACTTGAAAATAAAGTTGAAGTGATGGTGATTGGACATGATTCTAACATACGCGTGAGATTCTGGAGAAATCTTTTACAGGATTATCCAGAGGATTATACGGGAGTTGTGCCACATACACCATATACAGAGTTGATCCACTTTGATATCAAGAACTGGCGCGCAGTCTTACGATTCCTAGAAGCTATACAACATCCGCTGTTCAACATCATCCGAGCATAAAGATGGAAGACTATTTGTTGGATAATGAACCTATTACATATGGATTCTCATATATGAGAAACTTATGTGATGACGTTGTGCTACGACATTTTGGAAAGCATATCATACTATCGCTTGACGACCAATCCGTGCTGAAGGATTATCTGGAGAAGCTGAGGATACCTGGCTTTCTTTCTGCTTCTACTTTCAAATGATATAGAAGTGCGTGTGACTGAGAACGGTCTAGACGTGTTTGTACAATTTGGTCAATATGACGAGCCTACAGAAAACTACGACTACATCACCCTCAGCACAGTGGAATGGAACGCGCTGTTACAAGCATTGGATTGGGAAGAACCTTATGCTTGAATTCAAAGAGGAAGGAATACAACTCAAGCGGGGTACCAAATCCATTGAGCTGACACAGCCTATGCGTGTGATGGACATAGACTTAGAAGAAGGATATGAACTGAATCTGTCTGAACATGAAACTGTTAAAGTGATAAAGTTTGGTGATGCGCGTTATGTGAGCTTTCATAGCATTTACAAATACGGATGTAATGTCTATGATACATATATTAATTTAGATTGCAATGAATGGCATTCATTGATCAATGTATTAAATGCATTTAGCGACATGTATTGAATGTGTTTGTAAATAGAGTTCTGTAAATAAAAGTTTGTAAATTGGAGTTTGTAAATAGAAGTTTGTAAATAACAGTTTGTAAATAGAAGTTTGTAAATAGCTTTTTGTAAATAGAGTTTGTAATTAAGTGTTTGTAAATAGAATTTTGTAAACAGAGTTTGTAATTAGAAGTTTGTAAATAGAGTTTGTAAATAAAAGTTTGTAAATAAAGAGTTTGCAAATAGTGTTTGTTAATTAATAGTTTGTAAATAGTGTTTATAAAATAAAAGTTTGGAAATAAAGAGTTTGTAAATAAAAGTTTGTAAATAGGAGTTTATTAACTTTGTAAATACTGTTTGTAAATAGAGTTTGTTAATTAAGAGTTTGTAAATAGAGTTTGTACAACACAATAAACAAGACAGTTGTTTGAAACTTGGGTTGTCTTATTTAACAAACTTGAACAATTAACAACAACTTAACTACAACTTAGCTAATACAACAATAACAACAACATTAATAAAATAATGGTTTATAATGTCTTTATACAAAATCCTTTACAATAACATCACCATCCTTTCTTTTTAATATATTGACAATATCAAATATACTCTGACCTCGAGCTCTATGCAATATTTAATAGACAAAATAAAAACCACATGACGATGATATTGGCGTTTGCAATGATATGGAATTATACAAATAGTCATTTCTTAAAAACATTTCTAAACGATCATCTAGAGGTAAAAGTCCATAAGAGTAAAAATATTCTGCAGGGTCTTTGTTATAATACACTGCCACCCAATGTTCTCCTGGTTCATCTTGATCGTCTGTGTTGATGACATAGGCCTCGCGTTGTAAAGATGGTAACTGGTCCATGGCAAACACGCCTTGAAACATTCTTTGGTCCTGACACCATGACTCAATATAGCATCAATATGCTTCGTGTTCATGACTGGTAGTCGAATTGGATGCTGCGATTTGCACTTATTTCAATAATGTTGTCAAATTCAGCATAGACGATGACAGTGATTGTATGTTGCAAAGCCCTAGCAAAATTCATTTCCAGCCGCAAATTCCCATGTTTGATCAGGGGAAAATGATCATCGCCATCATAATCAGGTGTTAAGTCAAACGAAAATAAAGCATAACCTCTAGGCCAATCTTCCCGTTTTATAATGGAACTTTTCTCTCCATTCAATCCATCAAACGATTTGTAAAGCGTTTCAAAAGCGTCCAGGTATTTGTTCTGTGTAAGCTCAAGCTTGAGAGGTTTGGATAGATCTGGTTCACCATCCGTGTACAGTTGCATATAGTCCAAAACAAAATGTTTGAAATCATATGGATTCCTCAATACTGATCTACCAAAGGCTTCATTATGAACCAGACCAATGACAATGCGATTTGGTTATTGACCCAAGAAGATGTTAGCTTTCACAAAGGACTGAAATCCTGCCGGAATAGCCAACACTTTACATTCTTTTCTAGTGATAATTAACTTGGCAGGACTTTTCATCAATGCATCTGTATGTCCTAACTGGATACCTGGACTAACCCTCACTTTGCGAATGGTTAAAAATGCCTCATTCACTTCTACCTTATAGGCATTATCTCCAGCCATCAATACATATTCATCTTTTTGTCTATGGAAACGCAATTCAAACTGATGCCATTAGGAAGATAACGAACCTGCTCAAACAAATCTATCCTTAAACCACCTGTTAGCATAAAATCACGGCTAAGACGTGTATGCAAATAACGATTATGTAAACCATTGTTTCCTTGCTCAGCTAAGTCACCACCGTCAGCATTAACATGAAACCCTGATACATATCTTTCATGATTAGGTCTTTTCACCTCATGACTATTCATTGACCCAGCAATATCCTTGTACATGAGACGCATAGAGCGCTCAGAATGCAGACTTTCTTCCGAATCATGGATGAGATGAGAGATAATGCTGGTATAACCATGAGTATTATTACTATAATATACCAATCGATCATTCAGAAACAATTCAATATTAGACCATAACCCATTAAACACGTCATTGATGCAGTAGACATTATCATCTGCGCCACAAGCTGTTCCATCAGCCTTTACAATGCGACATATAATATGAAGTTTGCTGTTCTTTAAATCCAGATATTCTTCTGTACTCGCAGGAATGTAGAATTCTATTGGAGCGCCTTCTCTAATGGTAGTGAGTGGTTGATAGTGGACATTATAACTTTTCTCTACAGCAGCTTGCGTCGGTGGTATGTGAAACCATTTCAATGGAGAAAGACTACATTCACACGAATGATTATGAATGAGAGACATGATTAAAAAATATCTTTTTTAATATGTTTTGATGTTATCCATCTGGCTGTTTTTCGGCTTCTGGCACGTTTCGTCGGTTGCACGCGCTTTTCTAGCTCATCGCCAAACACACGTTGTGCTACTCGGCCCGTAACATCTTTCGCGACATTCTTTGCAGCCTTTTTAAGATGTGGCGCAACGATCTCAGCCCCAGCCTTAAGTAATGGAATAGCTTTACGAGCCAATGATCCCAGTATTGAACCAATACCATCGCCATATTAGATTCGCGCTCCTTTGGATCCTGGTAATTCCCTGCCCACTTGACGAAGAAAATGGTTGCGATATGCAGACGGATCGTGTGTGTAAGCTTTCATAATGCTTTTGGTCGAAAATGAAGTTTACAGATCACCTTTCCAGTTTGAAATGGAACATTATGGCCTGTGTCGTCCTTAATATTCATTTCTATCACGTCAAATTTGGACGTGTTTACAGGAACATAATGCGGTTCGCCATAAGTTTTCATAACAATGTCTCCATCATGGCCTTATATTCCAACAGAACGTAGCAAAGGAACATAATAATCACCAACAACTTGTGGTTCACAAATGCTACAATACACATAAAGTGTATAATCACATCAGCTTTATGTTCAGCTGTACATGTTTCAGTGTACCATTGATCTGGGATAAATCCTAAAATCTCAGCTAATTCAGCGGAAAATGACACTTCAAAGCTGTAATTTAGAAATAGAAAAACACGTCGTCTAATTTTATCATACTTTATCCGAATAGCTTCTTTAAGATCATCTTTCATAGAATTAGCCGCTTCTTCATTCACTGCATGACATAGTTCTTGTATGGATCTATAGTAACCATAAGGAATATTGATAGTGCCAAGTGCATCTGTCAGTGGTTGTTGTCGATACTGAATAGAATAGTCTATTCCATGTCTCATAGTTGTCCATGTATGTGGATATTGAATTTCAGCTAAAGCCACTTCATATTTTCCATTCAGATAGATGGTTCGAGGCATACGAATTTGATAATTCGAAGCCTTGTTGTTTGGATAATAGTTCACACTAGCATTGCTAGGCAAAGTAATGTAAAAACTTGTCGACTCCATGATGGACTAAATGGTATATGTGCGTTGACGTTGTCTATATACATCACGATAGCGCGCACCATTCGCAGATGTATGCAAATGGTATGTCTCATAATCTTTCACATCTTATTTTTACAGGAATGGTCGTTTATTGACAACAACATAGCTCTTTCAACCATGCTAAAAATTTTCCCATCCTTCAGGAAACTGTCTTTGTTGACGTTGTTTCATTTCTGTTGTAATGTCATCACGAGTGGTCTTTTTACTGAACATTGTTTTTGAAATATTAGCATCTACAATTTCCTGGATAAACGGATGCCAGCCATGTGGTGGTATTGCTCGTTCTTTTCTTCCTTCTTGTTGCCACCAATGCTTCTTTCATCAAATCAACAATGTTGGAATTTGTTATAATATCGCCCGTTTTCAACACAAGTTCATTAGTTGAAAATGACGTAAAAATAACTTTTCTGGTTTTTCAGGTGATGATGATGATGAGGACGTTTGCTTAGACTGACTTGTTCGTAAATGATGGCCAAGAAGTTGAGACATTTCCATAGCCTTTTCACGTGTTCGTTTCCCACGTAAAACTTATGCTGACTTGACAGAATGTAACTCGCCTGGGTCTATCCAGACTGCCGCCTAGTGGGGGGGGGGGGGGGGGGGGTCCACACTTTATGACCATAGGGTCTTCCCTACTGCCGCCTAGGGGTGGGGGGCGGTACATAGTATGTCCTGGGGGGGAGGTCCACACTTTTTACCATAGGGTCTGTCCCGACTGCCGCCTAGGGGGGTCATCACTTTGTTATCAGGGTTACGCCTATCGTTACCATGGCTACGTCACGTTACCATGGCTATGCTTCGTTACCATGACTACGTCACGTTACCATGACTACGCCTATGACGTCACTTGCGGTCCAGACAGATGACGTCACTTCCGGTCCAGACAGATGACGTCACTTCCTGTGCTGGAACCCTTATTTCCTATCTACTAATATCTAATTTTATTTACTCCCTTTCTAACACTAGACGTGATTTTGAATACGTAAAAGAAACACAAAAGGAAACTTCATTATTTTTTGTGGGGTCATTCTACATCAAAAGTTAAACATACCACTATAGTAAGGAACAATGATGAGGGTGGACTAAAAGCAATTGACATTCAATCACAGAATACGGCTTTTAAAATTGCTTGGTTACCAAGACTTAAGCAACAAAAAAGTGATCTCAAGTAGTTAATTATTAATTAGAAAAGATTGGCGGCCTAAATCTGTTAACGCATTGCAACTTTGACGCCAAAAACTCAAAGTAGTTTGACCTCAAAATGGTTTCAGAAAACTCCTACAGGGGTGGCGAGTTGTAGTGAAATACGCAACTGTTTTACCTTGACCACCAAGGTTAAGGTCAAATTTATGACAAAATATTTTAAAACTCCTATTCATCACGAAAAATGGCTAGAAATAGCGATCAAATTTGAACCTCCCAGCCTGCATTTCGACATTAAGGTTCAAGATCAAGTTTATGTGACCTTTGTATATCAAACAAAGTTAGAATAAGACTTACCGTTATCTCGGAAGCAATTAGTGATAGTGATAGAATTAGTGACAGAGCGATTTTGAACTTATTTTCGAAGTTTTATAAGAGCTACCTAGTTGACCTTGACCTTCTCGCTCATGGTGAAGGTCAAAAACCGGAAGTAGTGGGCTGGCGCAATTTTTACTTATTTTGATGATTTGAGCCTAAAAGATGTTGCATTATATTTGCTTCGATGACCTTCTCGTTTCAGATAAAAATCCGGAAGCTGATACTTATCTCGAAACGTTTTTACCGGATACGTGTAGCGAAATTCGATCTGATTTTATTATTAGAGACCTTGTGCAAGAAGTTAAAACTTCCCATTTAAAATGGCCAAAGCCGTAGGAAGTGGCAACACTGCATTTTACTTCCCGTTTTACTTCTTGTGCGCGCTGTGTGCAAAATGAAATGTTTCTTGAAAAGTTCTAGCTTGGCAAACACGATTCAGCAGTAAACATTACTTTTCGAATAACATATTTTGCACATGATTTTTTTGTACATTGGTGTAATTAATAATATTCTTGAATCCCCTGTATACATGGCAAATGTTTTATCCACATTTGAACAAGAAAATTTATGTGTAAATTACGATATAAAATTCCTCATGAATTTGAAACTTATTCTCCCTTTCGACTGATCAAACCTTAACTTCTATTCATATTTAGGTTTCGGTAACTGATGTAAACTATTTCACGTTTGAAATGAAAACGTAATATATCTTATTCATGCATACTTCTTTTTTGAAAATATGGTGAACATTCACTAGTTTTTATTGAAAATAAATTTTACTCCTTGCAAAACACTTTTTGTACAAAGATTTTACTTCTCTTTTAAAAGTCTTCTCAGAAGTAAAATTTAAAAAGTTAACCTCTTGCGAAAGGTCTCTATTATGCATTGTTTGTGCACCAGGTTTAATTTCGGTCTGGGTAGCGAATGCTGTATTGTTCCTGTTCGATATGACAATGGCATTTTAACTGGTTAAGATATTGGTTAAGATGTACAAGCGCCATGGTTACCGAGTTCTTACGCTCTCGATGTGAAGGCACACTATGAATACTTTGCACTGTTGTGAAAAGGCAAACACCACAACAAAATTGTGAATATGTGGTCATTCATGCTGGGTGCCAGGCATTCAAATTTGTATTTATTGAAAGATTTGCACGTATACGGGTCATAGCGCTAAAAGTTGGTGTGTATTACGTTCTCGATGTCCATTTTACATTTTTCAGCTCCAGCTTTAAGGTGCTGGAGAGTATATGCGGTAGCAGCAGATACAGTTCGTAAAACGTTTAGAGGCATATTTGTTCAAGAAGAAGAAGAAGAAGAAGAAGAAGAAGAAGAACAAGAAGAAGAAGAAGAAGAAGAAGAAGAAGAAGAAGAAGAAGAAGAAAAACAAGAAGGGGCTTCTTTCACAACTGCACTCCTCGTTTGCTGAAAAAAGGTATCATTTTAAAATTGGCCCTCCGCGTAGGGCTAGTTTGAACATGCATGGTAAGAAGGAGTTAATGTCGCCATATCTTAGAATCTGAGGGTGAAGGCACGCACGGACTAGGCAAACACATAATGACCCTTTATTTCCTTTTAAAAGAAGAGTGGTAGATTTCTACCACATATGAGAGCAATATGATCAAGATTGTTGGAGAAGCACTTTGAATGAAAGTCTACATTTGATTTAGTTTTCTTATATATATTACAAAATAACAAGCATTATACAAATTTATTGTCTAAACATCGCTCAACCATTCTTTGTGTCCTCTTAAAAAGTTGGGGCAGAAAAACTTTATATATACCCCAGCCAGGTAGCCATTTTCGATGACGCAGCCATTACGTCATGCCGTATATTTATATGGAATACAAATCCGCCAGACTTGGCTTGGCTTTTTATTTCTGAGGTCCTGTAAGAGCTTTCAGCAATGCCATACACTACATATTATCACAGAAGGCTTATCTTGACAAAATCAACTAGCAATGAGACTTACAAAGACTTAACTATGCTTTTATGACACATTCCGTTTAAAAATGTCAACAACTTTTTATTCCAACAGAGGAACTTACGGTTTTTATTTAAAGTCTTGACTTTTTTTTTACATTCAGAAGCAATTAAACACATGTTTTCGGCAAAGAATTTTTTTTATCAAATGGTCTATTTATTGCGGAACACTTTAAGCAATATTACTGGTGTACATATCAACATGCACGAAAAATCTGAAAAAGAGAAGAATAAATTTGTAATCTACCACAACATAAGGATACTTTATGTCGAGGTAACATCCTGTAACATTCTGTAACATCCTGTAACATTCACGTTTATGTTACTGCACAAATTAAAAAAAAAATGTGTGGAACAAATGGCATTTGATCCCATTTTGTGGTGGAACAGGTAAGTGTGAAGAGAACCTTTCGCTCCTCCACCCCTACCCCGTCACCCGACCCCCGGTGTGGCTTGCCTTTCAGGCTGGAAAGAACGAGTGGGTTCAATATTTTCAGTATGAAAATTTACAGGAGAGCATTCAATAAAGCAGAATGTAACGCCCAGTCTTCGTAAGTCACCACGAAAAGCTACAACGAGGGCCTCGTAACAGGCCTCACCACAGGTGAAAAACAACTAACAAGTAATTCATGGCTTCTCTCCAGGTGTTCAAACTAAGACATAAAAGTCAATGCTTGGTGACCTTTTTACCAAGTACATCACAAACGTTGGTGAATTCGTTTCGTTCTTTTGCTGGATGCTTCAGGTGTATAACAGATATTTTACATTACAAACCTGGCTCATCTATAAAATGCAAGCGAGAAAAAAATATTCTGCTTTGGACAAAAAATCCGACGGGATATGCTAAATCCTGAGGCAAGTTTGCTGCTACACATGTACGAAATCTGATTTTGCCACGCAGCCATAAAATCCTTCAAACTGTATTGCATTTCTTATTGGCATTACATTTCTACTTTTTTTGTTGATTTTTTATGTGACATAATCCACCCATTAAATTTTTTTTGAACATCTGTATTCTGGTAAACCACTGCATCGCGTTTAGAAAATAGTTTGTATGAAGGCGTAAGGATCCTGTAATATGCTACACCCATTAACTCCATAAACTTAAAACGAAAATAGGTGTCAGGACATTTCATTGGACCTGCTGCGAGGTGTGAATGGGGGGAATGGGGCTTTGGTCTATAATTGGTTTCACGACTGGCGTCCTGCTTTCTAAGATCTGCGACACGGACAGCGCGGCTTGTGTAGGATTCAGTTTGATGGATCTCAGGCCACGTGACAGCGCTGTGGCTATCAAGTCCTCTTGTTTTGGCCTCTGTAGAAACAAGAATATTTTTACATTTCTAGAGAAAAACACATTTACATTGTTATTTCAGCTATTAGAGAATGTTACAGAGAGGTATGTGCAACAGAAAATTATAAATAAATTAAACACAACAAATGGGCCTCATTCAGATAATCTGTTTCAAAGGTATTGATTTGAACGCTTAATTACGTGTTCTATTTCCCTGCTGACAAAATAGTTGAACCGAAAGAAACGAAGATGTTTCAAGTAAAATATAGAAGTAGTAGACGGCGCAAGGTGGGTGGTAAGGAGGTGGGGGGGGGGGGGGGGGCTGAAGAGGAGGGGGAGGGGGAGACTGGGCGGGAGAGAAGAGCGCGTACCTGTCGCGGTCCCTTTTTGACGCGGTCCCCTTCTCGCACAATCACGCCTGGCGAGACGTCCATCGATTCAATCTGCACAAATTCAACGACCAATGCGGCGTCATTAATAAACAAGGCAAGCCATGCATCACTTATGTTTGACTCTGTGTACTTGTTATATCAAAGCAGATGAGTTTATTCTCAAAGCAGAACCCTGTTTTTCTTTAAGTTTTACATTTGATTTTTTCATGAAAATGTTGTATTTGCAATACGCATCCATACTCCTACGTTATTTATGTGACCAGAGGGTTCATATTTCATACGCAGAAAGAAGAACGAACACAAGTCACCCCTCACTCATACCAAACACACCTTCACCCCTCCCTCACACCCAAACCTCCACACATCACTTACACCAAAAACATCGTCACGAATCACTAACACGCAAAACACCTTCACCCCTCCCTCACACCCAAACACTTTCACCCATCACTTACATCCAAACCATCTTCACCCAACACTTACACCAAAAACACTTTCACCCATCACTTACACCAAAAACACCTTCACCCATCACTTACACCAAAAACACCTTCACCCATCACTTACACCAAAAACACTTTCAGCCATCACTTACACCAAAAACATCTTTACCCATCACTTACACCAAAAATACTTTCACCCATCACTTACACTCAAAACACCTTCACCCATCACTTACATCCAAAATACCATTAACTATCACTTACACCCAAAACACCTTCACCTCTCACTTACACCAAAAACATCTTCACCCCTCACTTACACTCAAAACACCTCTTCATCGTTCCTTCATCATGAAAAGCGAGCCTTGTAGACCAAAAACGACATATACTTTTTTATTTGTTCATTTTTTACTTTATTTGTTGCAAAAAAGTTTTTCCTATGGATATAAAAATAAACATGAGACACAGACCAGAGGAGGTGGCAGCGGTGAGCGGGGTCCATCCAGTACGGAGCTCTTGGCGTCCGACTTCTGAGTGCGCATCGACGTGCCGGTGCGCACCGTAAACGCCGTACCCGACGTGCGCATCTTACTCCGCGTCTGCGCCGTCTTGGAAGACGCGGGCGGCTTGGGTTCCTTTGGCGGCTGCGGTTTCGATTTGCCGCCGGCGCCGGCTATGTAGCGGCCAGTTCGCATGGCCTCCAAGCGGGCCTGGGCTGCTTCCACTTCAGGGTCAACAATTAAAGAGCGTGTTTTTATTCTGCAAAGTAAACATACAAGCCGTTCTTAATCATTTCAGCTGCTAGCAATTACCACTTAACAGTAATGATCATTTCATGTAAACATATTTTGAAATTTAAATAATTATTAACAGTGACATAAAGTGAACAGAACTGCAATAATAAAATTTAGATATTCAACTGGCCATCAGCAAGAAAGTGATGCATGTTCAGTTTGCATAACTTTACTGTACAACTCTTTTCCGTGCAAAATGTATCAAAGCTGATCCTCGCAATACACACAAAAAATAAGTAAATAAATAACAATCACTATTATGCTTTATATTACGCGTACACTTTCTATTATGCGTACACTGAACAGGTTTAATCCGCGACTTGAAGCATATTTGTTGTTTTCACAGTAAAATTCTACGTTCTCAAGGCAACAGTATATAAAATAGTGAGAAGATATGTAGAAAAAGTACAAGTGAGAGTACAGACAAGTATCTAAAATCTAAAATGTATTATAATCATGCAAAGACAACATTTTAAAGATCAAGTTGTTGAGTTGCGGTTTGATAGTAAGTAATTTGGCAGAGATAAATAAAATTCAAATTAATATTACAAAAGACCCAAAGTAAATTAAACATAATCTGGTAATTGGTGTTCAATAGGGATGGCGATTTAACTGGTTTGGCGATATTTGCGATACGACTGTGAGTGTTTTAGGCGATATTTTAAGTTAAATTAAACGTAATGTAGAAGAAAAAGACAAACAGAGATATTTCAAATAGTTTTATATCTAGGGAATAACGATAAAGAAAGCAGGCAAAAATTTTAGATTTTATATCCCCCTCCCCTGTACCCAAAATTTCCTGCGTCACCATTGACTCAACGCTAGCACTCAGAGCCCTAAATCTCCCCTCCCCCTTTCCACCGATGGACATATTGTATGAATGGCCCCTTGCGGTTTGGATTCCTGTGTACACCACCAACTTTACCCAATTCGATGTGCTCGGCAAGTACAAAATGTTGTTCAGTAAAGAACATATGGTAAAGACTCATCCGATCATACAAGTTATCTCATAAAGAACATACGGGCAAAGTATCATTTGTGGGCAAAGTATAATTTTAAACAGAGTGTTAAAAGATGAAGTAGCGTGATTTGCGTCGCAATGCAGAGTCAATATCGTCATACAAAAATTACAGCAATACCCACACCTGGTGCGCTCGATCAATATAATATATATACCTACATGTGATTGGAAGTCGGAGGAAGCATGCTCAGATAGATGCCCAGAATCGATCAAAGACTTTATATCAAAATAAAAAAAGAAATAAAAAAAAAGGAAGAAGAAGAAGAAGAAGAAGAAGAAGAAGAAGAAGAAGAAGAAGAAGAAGAAGAAGAAGAAGAAGAATATTGCACATCTGATTCTAGGCACTCAGCTTGAATTTTAAACAACACAGAAGAAACCCAAGTAGTCCTATGCTATTTACAGATGATTATGTAGGAAAGATATTTTCTAAGCCTCCAAGGGGGTGGTGTCTAACATCTAAATCTAAAAAGCAGATCTAGGAGTGAAATATAACAGCTTTTCGATTGCACACCTCGTATTATCTTCCACATGGATAGCATATCTAGTCGGTATTCTACAATAAATGTGTAGCGGGTTTAAATCAATGTTAGCTTGTACTTCAAACAAAATAAAAATATCACTTTCTCCATACCTTTGTTTTTACGATACACTTTAGTCAAAATAACGCGAGTCTTATTTACTGTTTATTTCTATTTTATTAATTTATTTATTGTTTTATTTTACCGTCTGAGTTACGTCCATACAGACAAAGCAAACGTTCCCATATTTCACAACGTCATTACGATCTCAAGGTCAAACAACGGAACCTTGACCTTAACTTAACAGCCAAAACAGCTTTTTTTCACAATTTTCTAAATGTGTGTATGAAAAATCGGCGTGGTCATTTGTTGTTCAAATCCAAAATCAAAGGATGAAGCCAAAAAGCAAAGGGAAATATTATACAATTTTTTGGCTACATTTACTCAAGAGTACTCTTTGAAACACACAGAGAATGACGGGACCTCACACCATTTCAGACCTATAGTTATTTAGGACTGTTTCTTACCATTGCCTTCAGGATCTGGACAAGCTAGGGAATTAACTGTATCTACACCATAATTACAGTTCTCTCTCAAGCTAAATGATGCCTCTATATTTTTTCCCCACTCGGCTAAAGAATATCCAATACAGAGATATCTACACAGATATCTATTAAACTCAACCTTAAAATACAATTTTATTCATACCAATGTCAACAGGGCAAATTACAGAAGTCGGAGCCGGCACGTCCAGAGGCAGATAACTACCCGAGGTTAGTGACTCCGAGGGGATGGGGGTGGGGGGAGGGCGAGGGCGGCGAATGGACCTAAGAGGTTTAAGGCCTAAATAACCGGGCATCCTATGAATATAGTCATCTGCTGCGGGGCAGTGAAAATATCCAGCAAAACTGGCCGAGGAACAGCAAAAACAAGCTCGTGTGATTTACTGAGTGTTGCTTTCAAAGCTCAAGCTGTGCTTTTGAATCATTTCAATCGTCACTCAAAGACAGGCTTAAAACAAGCTTAGAACAACTTTGCCAATTGCAACTTCAACATACACTAAAACACGATCTGTTCGTTTCCCTAACAACATAAAGCGTAACTGGATAGGTGTCACGCCAAATAAAGTCACTACTTTTTCATAATAACTGTTAAAGCAAAACTGAAAGACTTATTTCGGAGGGGGGGGGGGGGTAGGGATGGCGGTGGGGAGAAACCTACTTGTGGCTGGGTAGCTGCTCAGGAAGTATTTTAGTGAGAGAGATAACATTTCCTCTGTCGTCGTAAATGACATCTCTGTTGCCCGGGGGTCTGCCCGCTTGTAACTACAAACAGAACAGTATTTGTCTGTAGAATAAAACAATTGGACTTCTCTTTGCTGTCTTATTTTTCCTTAGAAAAAAAAAAAAGAACTACATCAGAAAGTGACATCAAAAAGCGTAAAATCATTCAAAATAATTAAAATCAAAGCCAGATGAAAAATGGTTTATTCTTGTGAACAGCGATTCCTGAGTATTACCGTCAAAAAAAAAAAAAAAAAACAACAAGAGAAAGGATTTGATGGTTTGGAGGACTTTTCTCATTACTGTCAGACCTCGCTGAAGCGAATTGCTAACACAGATAAAATAAGTACACTACACATCATTTTATTTATTTATTCTCATATATACGTCTTTATATCAGTGCCTTTCTGTAGCAACATAAACTTACTTTGATAATAGAATGACACGAGTTGGGCATGTTGAGCATGGTAGGGCTAGGTGAGAAGGGAGTCTGCTCGGCATAGCCGTACTCCTCGCGGTATAGCCTCATCTCGGACTCCTCCAGGGACTCGGTCATCTTGCTCACGCCCGCCGAGCGCAGAGGCCCGTAGTGGGGTTTGAATTTAGACTTCTTTTTCACGACCGGTGTATCTTCCTCCTGACGTTAAACCAACCACACAGCACAAATTAAACTTAAAAAACAAAAAAAAAAACAAAAAAAAAAAAAAACAAAAAAAAAAAAAAAACAAAAAAAAACAAAAAACGCACGTCTTAGTAAAATATTCCTTCAAGACATAACTGCAAACTTATATATCAATAATTCAGCTCATACATGACCGACAATTAACCCACTGATTATCAATTATCAAATCGTATATAAACTTATTCAAGCTTTTTTTCCCTTTTTTCTAAAGAAGTGTGAATTCACCTTCGGAGGAGGCTGTACTTCTTGCGGTACTATTTGTGACCCTTCTATAACTAAGGCTGGCTCGTCTTCTATAATGGTTCGCTCATGCGGCACACCGCCTAATGGTGCCCTTTCTGAATCAAGCACTTCTTCTCTGTCAACAAAAAATACCACATGTCATTATATTCTATGAGTGGTGTCATCGCACTTGATTTGCTTAGATTCCATTTTCAATATTTCATTTTCACTGCAATATTTTTTTTTTCTATTTTTTTTTACTGCCAGTGCGAGTAATCCGGAGTATAATTCATTCTTTTTAACACCTAAATCAATCTCAACTAATTCCTGTTCATAAAGGTTATGTCCGTAACTGAATGTTTCGTGCACGTAGCATCGAGTCGCTCCCACTCATCCCCCCCCACCATTTTTTTTTGCTTTTGTTTGTTTGTTTGTTTGTTTTTATTTGTTTAGCGCGACTGAGGTCGCTTTCTGTTTGAACGAAATTAGCGCACTGTGTCTCTTCTCTGATCTGCGACATCTCCCTCTCTGTGGTCTCTGCCGGTTGGGGCTCGATGTCCTCTTCCTCCTCGATGACTTCGCGAGGCGTGAAGAGCGTCCGAGGCACCGAGCCCTGCGCCCAACAATCCGTCACGGCTGGCACGGGCTCTGACCAAAAAAAAAAAAAAAAATAAATAAACACCACGACCGACTGTACTGTGTGTTAGGAATTGAAAAAGATCAAGTGGCTCTAAGATTTGACGTTGAGCGAGCTTTTGTACAAATTTTAATAAGACAGTTTGGTTTTATATATATATATATATATATATATATATATATATATATATATACGGGCCAAAAAAAAAAAACCCAAAAAACTTAAAGCATTTGTATGGGGTAACATTCATTGAAGAATTTACATAATCAGATCTTTACAGTAAGGAATAGGACACTGTCTGCCTTACGTTACATGTGTTACAAACCTTTTTAGTTTTCCACGAGAAAAAAGAATTTTGCTTTTGATAACGTAATATTTCGCAGCAAGGACAATAGCTTATCTAATGCTTTATGTAGATGAATGTCACCAAATTCTCACCTTCATCCTCACACCAGCCTGGATCAGCCTCAACCGCACCCTCACCACCATCCCGCGCCAAGAACTGCCACTCAATGATCTGTACTATAGCGTCTTTAGCTTGGCAAACAGTGAATGGAATTAATTGCCTGCCTATGTAATTTTTATATATAATGTCCAGCGCTGAGGTGCAGACTTCGTCAATGATGTCAGATACGAAGTCGTCGTTATCATCATGCTCTACCATAAAGTTCCTGCAGATGAAAAACATTCCAGTGTGTACTGAATTTCAAAGGCTAAGAATTCAGCTTGTAGAATTACAAGTAATTTGACAAAGTAAAATTCAAAGTTTGCATACAGTTAAAAATACTTTTGCTTCACATTTTTTCTGTCAAAAAGCGATGTATCAAACTTGGGGTGAGCACAACCCAATAAATAGTTTGATTAACTTGTAAAGTTGACCACAGAACAGAAATCGTGCACAGAAAGTCAGGCTAAACTGGTTGGTGAGAAGTGAGCCTTTTCGTCAGAAGTGAGCAAGGCGATTCAACACGTCAGAAATGAACATACCGATCGCATGCAGTACTTAAGCAACAGAACGTTGGCAATTCAATACATAAGTCAATCGAAGTAGCATTCGTGGAAATAATCCAAATTATATATTCTTATGTTCCAAACAAAATTCACAAAGCTGCATAAAAGTAAAGACAATATAACCCCAGAAATAGCTTTTACCTATTTTTTTATTATAGTAGTTGAATAATGGGGTTTCTAACACATATATAATGGGGTTTCTAAAACATATATAATGGGGTTTCTAAAACAGTGACGTCATTGTTTTAGAACCCCCATGGGGATAGTAAAACAGTGACGTCATATGAACGTCATAATGACGTTATAGGGATAGTGGGCAGCCATTCAGACCGTTAAACGGGCAGCCTGGGCAAATGGGCCTCCGTAAAAAAAAAATCAACCGGGCCATCGTAAAAGCAATTAAAAATGAGCAACCAATGAAAGAGTTTCATTAAGCCTAGCTATTTTTAACCCAGAGAGCTCTCTCTCCACAAACACATAACACCACGGCAAAATCTAATTTGCTATCTTTTTCATAAATTTCATATTTAATTTAAAGCAGCAGTTAAAACTAGTTTTAACTTTCTTAGTCATAAAGGTATTTTTCGCAAGATACAAAGAAATAATTAAGGACGTTTTCTTGGCAATACCGGTGAGCTTCATTTCAAATGAGCTCCCGTTCGTGTTATTTATTCGAATTAACTAAATTATGGCACCAAGGTTTCGATCACTGATCAGGTCTCTGTTTTTATATACAAGTTACATTTCTGAAAGATTATCATGCGCTCATCCAGGGCCAGGTGAAAAATATTTTTTCAAGGGGCAATGAATTGCAATCATACATACCGAAACCTTAATCTTCAAACCCCCACACTGTTGGTCCATGTATATCTCGGGTACCCAGGGTTACTGGTATAGACGGATTCGTAATTTGAATTTTGCCGAAAAATTTGCTCTATCGTTGCGATAAATGTATAAAGAAATAATAGGAAAAACGTTAAAAAAATTACAGTTTCATTTACATACTAGAAACACAGAAACACATACAAGTTGTAGCTCAAAGAAACAACTCGCTACTGGGGGACATGGTTTATTGCACATGAAAATAAATTTTGTAAATATATACCAAAAACTTTTGAACTGATATTTAAAGAACCATGGAAGAAATTACAAGTGAAATGTTGCGGGTGTACGGGAAACTTCTAATTCTGCATCTGCCAATTATTTGAGTATATATTTTACAGAAAACACTTTTTTTTTTTTTAATTTTGGTCACCTGACTTTGATCAAATGACATTTAAGACATAAAAGATATGCAGCCCATTAAAATTGCGCCTGTTTTGCAAAAGTGCATTTAAGAAATAAAAGATAGGCAGCGCATTAAAATTGCGCCTGTTTTGCAAAAGTGTACACTGTACATGAACTTTCAGTAAATGTTTGTATAAATGGGACTGGCATGCAGAACAGAACATATAAAGTAGTCCCCTATTAGCTGAACAATGGAAGGCTTCGTAGCTCTGAGGGAGAGTTATACGAAGTAAAGGCAAGGAACAGCCGACCCGGAGCTGGTCCCAGATGACTCTTGCGGTCTTCCTATGACAGCAAGAGTGATAGTTCCTATAAAACACAGTGCTGCCACTCCATATTTTACAAAAAAAAAAAAAAAAAAAAAGAGTCGATTAGAGCCTAAAAAAGAGTGATCGACCTCGAAAAAAAAAGTTAAAAAAGAGTATTTAAAATAAGAATGTCCAGGGACACTGTGACCAGCCGCGTGCAGAGCAATAATAAGTTAACTAACTTTTGATGTAATTGTCTTGTATCTGTTCAGTCGATAGCCAAGTAGTGCTTCAGATTTAGCACGCCCACAGCGCGTAAAAATTTTGGCGGGCGCGTCAAAATACAGACTGACGCGTCCAGGGCGTGTTGAAAAATACAATAAATATGAAAATTTTTTACGCATGTAGAAGCTAACATCATCACGGGCGCGTCAAAATACAGACTGATGCGCCCATGGGCGCGTTGAAAAATACAATCAATATGAAATTTTTTACGCATGTAGAAGCTAACATCATCACGGGTGCGTCAAAATACAGATGATCCGACTCGAACTGTAGGAGTCTTAGGGTTTTTGCTGAAAGTTTAACGTACACACAAACATACACCGGACAAATAGTCAGATCTTTAGTCAGCAGGATCGAATTCACCAGAACAGCATACACTCGTTCCATATATATATTTATTTATAGCCTAAAACACTTTTAAAGCAAATAATTAAAAATGTTGATATTAAGGTGTTGATACTGTAATAAATTACCGATTTTTGTGCACATTTGAAAGTTGCATTTTTGACAAAAATAGGAAACAATACGAAACCTTGTGGAAAAAAAAGAGTAAAAAAAGGGGTGTCTGAGAGAAATGCATAAAAAAAAAAAGACAAAAACACAAAAGTGCGAAAAAAAGAGTAACTCTTTTTTAAAAGAGTGATGTGGCAGCACTGAAAACAAGTTACCACTGATGTCAATTTTGTCGATCTCGGCGCATGACTCAGGCCAATGCCATTATTTTACAAAGGTGCCTTACACAAAACGTCCAAATTGTAAATTATGGCGCACAATTTATGGTCAAAAAACAAGCTTGCACTCCGAAAAACAGGTTGTTATTAATCAGGATACAAAAACCCCCATTATCGACCACAACATTGAACATACAGTTGTAAAACTAGTCTTTACTCAAGTTTGAGAGTTTCATTCAGGTCGAAGATATAAAATACGTCAGGATATTTCTTAGTGTGTTTTAATGAAAAAGCCTGCTAGTTCCAACCGCGTTGTCATGGAACGTGCGCCAAAAGATTCATAACCCCGAAAATTTATATCAATAAGCCAATTCGCACTTTGACTTTTGCTGAAAAGTTTTTAGGTATCGGCTGAATTCAGTTGGGATAAGGATATAAAGAAATAATAGGAAAAAAAACGGCAAAAATCAACAAAATTCCATTTTGTCAGAAACATATTCACATGCTGGTTCTTAAAGGACTGAATAATATGTAAAATAGTTTTTAAAAGATGATATGATGGCTTAAAAATTTGAAAGCGTTCATGTTGAAAGAAAATTAGAATTTTGATGTTTTTACGTTATCATTTCTTTATAATTTATCCTAAAAAATTTGCAGTCGAAACAACACCTCCACCGGAAAGACCCGAAAGTGCGAACTGGCTTATGGCCATCTCTATTACAGGACCGGCGACCCTATCAGTCCTAGGAAGATGGAAAGGGTCCACCTGGGGCCCCGGACATATAACACGGGCAAAATAGCAAGTTTAATAGTTTTCAAATGTTCGTGAGATGGCTTATTAAATTTGAAAATGTTAATGCTGAAAGAAAATTATATGTTTTGATGTATTTTCTCCATCATTTCTTGGCAGTTGAAACGACACCTCCATCGTAAAGGTCCGGAAGACTTTTTCAGGTTGTTTCTTCTTGTACATCGTGATAAGTAATACACTGTCATTGTGTTTGATAAGCTGTCTTTCAGGTACATGAAACAAAAACTGGACGATTACCTACCAGTCTTGGTCGTTAAATTTTCCAGGAACTATTTCGTGAACTTGGGCAGGAGTTGGTGCTGAGACGGTTTTCCCCGTCTTGTCTGCCCTTGATTTTGCAACGTTTGGTCTTGACATTTTCTATGTTATATATTAATTATTGATAAGGTAATTTTACATTCTAAACTTGGAAAAGGGTGCCCTAATCACGCCATTTTTTTCAAAATTTGTCAAAAATCCTCCATTTTGGTCGTCATGGAAATGTAAATAGTAGTCTCGAAACGGGTACGAAAATTGCACTCAAGAAAATGGCTATTTGTAAGATAGAACGGAGTGTTAAGCCCCAGCTTAACTAACCTTCAGATTAAAGTAACTTGTTTTTGTCGCTATATCACTGGGGGTAAAGATCCTCCAGTGTAATGAGTTAGGTCATAGAAAAGATGACAACGTCCATTAATGAAGTCTAGTTTTTTAAAAAATCGAAACAAAGTGATTGAACAAGATCTTGCTGAAATTTATGTTTCTGTATCTGCATGGAAATCTGGCCCACACGTGAATAATGATAATCACTGGATTTCTTCAAAGAGAAGATGATTGGCTTATAAGACAATACTGAAGACATATCAAAGGTATTTTTATAGTTAAAATGAACAGCCTCACACCTTTCAATGAACCTTTTGGACCATGTGTCTCAAGGTCTAATTTTGGCTTGCTTTTGCTGGGCATTACGTTAAACTCCTTTTGTCTGAAGATATGATATCGCTTGACTAGTTTGATTTGATTTGACAACTTTTTATTTTAGATTCTACTTTTATATTTACTTTATATCTGAACTTTTACTTTTATTTATTATTTCATAATATGCTGGCGAAAAATAAGTAAATAAAAAACAACAATAAATAAAAAAACCCCACAAATTGTTCATTACAAATTTTCTTCACTTGCACATCTGGCCACAAACAATGCCTCATATATTATACCTTAGCTACCTACTAAAAATAAAAACGAGTAAAATAATACATAGTAATTCGAGACAGTATTTCAAGGGCATCCAACAAACTGTTACTCGAAATATGTTTTTCTTAAGGGCATATCAGTATGAAAAAAACAAAACATATACTGAGGAACAGATCAAGTTTCTCCCAAACCTAAAGAGCAATAAATTCACCAAGATCTTGAATATTTCAATTTCTAGGTCAGTCAGCATTTTTTCTTGAATTTAACTAATAGATTGTCAATAGCTTTTGAATATACAAATAGGTCGAACAATAAGAATCGTTTATATTTGACCGATTTTTCATGTCCCAAAGTAGTTTGGAAAATTGAAGTACTATATTTCCTAATTACTTTTCATATGACTGACCTGCAAAAACAAATAGATTTTTTTGTTTAAGTTTAGAGATTTCAGAATTACGGTAGTGTTTAAAGGCATATGAGCTAATCTAACTAAATGCAACAAATGGTTCGTTGGTTTCTTTCCACATATGTATTTGAAAACGTTATAAAATATATTGATGATGGATAAGTAAAAGAAAAATAATAATTAATAATAAAATTTAATTTATTTTAAAGGACTGGGTCCAAATAAATATTTATTCGATTTTTTTAATTTAATTTGCAGTTTTATACCCATATGTTTTTGTTTTTTTTTTCAATCAATAAAGCATAAAATGTATAGCAGTCCTGTATTTAAAAAATAGGTATTGCTTTTAACATATTATTTTATCAATCGTTATGCATCAGTTTAAGTGATGTGATGTGTTATTTTTACTTTCATATGCAATGTAGCCAAACTATTGCAAAGACACTCGAGTTAACTCTTATCTCTGTCATATCAGTATCGCCAATGGCGTTTCGTAATAACTTGAATATAAGTAATCCACATCGCCTAGTCTTACCATAAAATAAACCGAAGACTGACTCCGTCAAAATGGCGAGCGTCCTTAGATTAACGTCTGTTAGGGTAAAGTATTCTTTTGTATCTCACTTATTTTGCTTTTATTGACTAAAGTGTCTTTTGTAGTTTTATGGATGCCCATTTATATTTAAATGCTTTCAAATGTTTATAAAGTTTTGTTGTAGCGGTGAAATATGTATTTACCTATGTGACCGTGACAAATATGTTGAGATTATCGCTCATTATTATGGAACCGGACCGCAACTAAATTTCTGATTGCTCATAAACATGTACTTGAAAACATAGTGTTGTCCGAATTTTTTGTGAAGATAAATTGTACCTATAGCATGAGACACTGAAAAACGTGCAGCATAATGTTGAAGAGATCAGATCGTGATTTCAAATTAATTGTATTTGCCGTTTATTTCTGGTTTTTGAAATGCAAGGCCCAAACCGTAGAATGGGACGGATGGTAGACATTTGACGCAGATAGGGTGAAACCTGCTTTACTGATTTTACTAATGGAATCCTTAGAACCACATACTTGAGAAAGTGCATCTCATAATATTGTAACACAAAATTAAAAGTATCATTTGTTGTTAAAGAGGAAAGTTAATAAGATTAGCCAGATTGATCAGTTGTTTTTTTTTTGTTTTTTTTTTGTTGACGTCAACATCTTGGGTGTGCGACAACCTTTGTACCGCTGTTGGTGATTGGTTCACGTGCAGACCATCGCCAACTTGGTTCTGCGACATCGTTTGTAATGCTGTTGGTGATTGGTTAACGTTCAGGCCGACATTTATTTCCCAAACTTCCGTGGCCATGTTTTAATTTGTCTTAATGTACGCACAGTTCATTGTGTTAACTGCCAAAATAACATGGCCTGAAATTTTGTGACAGGGAGCCTTTCTCATAACTTTCGGTACCATATGTACTTTGTTACTGATAAACCTATACCAGCCGTTGCAAGGTTGAGTTTCTTCCAGCCGAACAGGTTTTCTTCTGGAGAGTGGAAGAAACATGGAAAGCCGCTGCGAGAAATGGGGTTTTCCAGAAAAAAAAACTGGGCAAAACTAAGATCATACGTAAATGTTTCATTTTATTGTCATATAGTCCAGTATCACACAGTAAATATTTTGCCCACAGAATGGCTGCATGGTTAGTCAACATTACATACACTAAAATATTTAATAGGTGTAAGTTCCAAAGTTGCTCAGAATCTGAGCATTTTGCTGTACTGGGCACCCGCGTCCAAGAACTTTTTAATCTACCATTTTCGTTGTGCCTGTTATGCGGACCTTATATACGGATTACAGACTGTATATACTCATGCATATAAGCAAGATTTCAAACATGAACCGTGAAACTGTTGCATGATTTTAAATTTTGAGTACACAGCTTGAAGACAAAGTTGACCTCAGCAAGGTCTGTTATAGGTGTGATTGTTAGTATGTTCAGGCAGATGCGATTGATAACATTCGCATCTCATGCCTTATAAGCCATAAGCGTTTAAACAGACCGCATGCGCTGCCGTGTTGCAAAACTCCACGTCTTGATTTGCTAATTAAACATCATACTGTTTAGCCGGGTTATGGTCAACTCATCCAAATACCAACTCATCCAAATACTAACTCATCCAAATACCAACTCGTCCAAATATGGTCAACGCATCCGAATTAAATTGGTCAACTCTTCCAAGTTATTTTTTCTCTCTTTTCGAGACTTGAGTAAAATCTTCAAAGAGGCTGTTGATTCCTCAACTTTTAATACTGTCGCTTCTGACGGATTAAATTGAATTGGATTATATGGAGATTGCAATTGTGAAATCGCGTGAGTACAAAAAAGGCCAACAAAATAGACTCGAAGTTTCTTCCAGTTTTGGACTGGAAAAAAGTATTGTTCCGGACGGGTTAAACAAGGTTTTTTTCCGGTATTTTCCACCTTGTGAGAAATTGTTAAAAGATCTAAATGAAAGTGACATTATTGTACATTCAGTGCTATATAAAAATGGTACAAAGAGTTATTCATTAATAAGACACATGGTACTTAGTAATATGTAGTTATTAATAATTTTTATAGTTATTATATTAATTATAGACTTCATATGCATACAGTTGTAATTTGAAAAGATACTGCATAATTAAAATATATGGACCTAGAGTCTGAAACAAATAAACAAACAAACAGCCGCCTGTGTATTTATTCTCAGTGGATTACAATTTCAAATGAAAGCGTAAAATCTTTTTATGTATGGATTGCATTTACATTAATGTAGTCGACTGCAACTGAATTACATAGCAATGGTTTATAGACTGCAATTGTTACAGGTTTGTATTTGCACCTGCAATCAAAAGGGTTGTAAACGACATGCATGCTACAGGCGGAACAGATATAGGCAATAATATAGCAGTTGTTAAATAAAAAAAAAAACGATTTTAACTTTATTTTGTCCAGTCCTTTTTTCCCAGTTTATTAGTGAAACAGTTAAAACGTACGATAAAGAAACATAATTGCAATTCACGCGACAGAAATCACCTTGCTTAAGCCTGACAGCCTGACAGCTCTTAACCGTTGGGACCAGTTTGAACGCAAATACAAGGGACACTATATGGAAATGAAACAAATCTTAGACTGAACCTAAAATATTTCAAAATTATTTTTTAAAATATTATAATTGAAACAGTTAAAACAGATTATGAAAGCGTGATCTTTTAAGGAAGATGTTTTACATGCAAAATTAATTTTTTAAAGAAGCATCTCATTTCCCTGTCGCTGGGTACCATATATAGCTCCCCTCGTTAATTTGTAAATTTTATTTATTGTGTAATTCTTTTCCACAAGACACGTTATGCGTAATTGGTTAACCTTCTTCAGTAATTGTTAACCTTGCTTCAGTAATTGGTTAACCTTGCTTCATTAATTGGTTAACCTTGCTTCAGTAATTGGTTAACCTTGCTTCAGTTTTTTGCGCCAGAAAAAAAGCAAATAAAATAAAAAAATAAATAAAATAGCGTAAAAAAAGAAATAAGAATAATAATAAAAAAAAACAAAACAAACAAAGAAAACAAAGTTATGTTTTCGGGTTTTTTTGCGATATTGTACGCACTGGAGATTGTGCACGAAAGTACTTTCTGTCGCTCAATTCAGAAATGCGATTAAGAATTCCATGAACTCTGCTTAAACTCAAAAAATACACATGCGGTCTTCCTATGACAGAAAGAGTCAGAGTTCCTATAATAGAACTGGCAGCAGAAGTCAAATTTGCTGATCTCGTCGCACGCACAGTACAATAGCAATCCTAAAAAAGGTGCATCATATAAATTAAAATTATGGCGCACATTTTTTAAAAGTCAGATAACAATTTTGTATTGAGAATAATATCTTTGCTCTTCAGGTTAAGATGGCGAATTCCTCTATCGGCCACAACAACGATGAATACACAATTTGCGAAAGCACACTTTATTTACCCGAGTTTAGGAGTTTGATTCTCCTCAGTATGGTCTGCAAGAAAAAAAACCTGAATTTTGATGTATATGGTCGTTTCAGTTATCGGGCCTAGGAGCCTTTCTGTCCAGTGAACAGACACCGGGTCCGCTGGGACAAGTTTTGCATGTGCCATTATATATTTATAAAACGAGCAATGAGGAAGTATTTCCCACACAGCAAAGTTTATCGTATACTTTTGTGCTCAAACAATGGAAAATAGGACGACACTGGCCGCGCAGAAAGCAGTTGAACAATCCTGCTGAAAGTTAACTGCTTCGCTTTTTATCTGGGTAACGGTTTTAAACAATGAACCTCGCGAATTCGTTCTGTAATTTTGCAGACCCATTGCGAGGCCGATCGCCAAGGAGCCTAGTTTATTGTACTGTGTCCGTACTGAATTTGGTGCCATATTCGACCTTGACGCAGCAGATTTATCTGCCTTGGGCAGAAAGGGTCCCAGGCCAGATAACTGAAGCCACAAATGATGTCAAATGGATTGGCTATGGTTTTTCTCGTTCGGTCTAGATCATCTAGGCTCAAATTAGCGGTGTTTTCGTAAAATACGCTCTGAGAAGACTGTTGGCACTTTATTTCTGGCTTCTACGAAGCACGTAAAATTGATGAGTTCTGTTGGTATTTTTTAAGTGAAAATCCTACTTTAAATTCGATACGTTCTGATGCCTTCTAAACTTCGGAAAAATTGTAACTGCTTAACTACAAAAAAAAAAAAAAAAATGCTTTGAGGAAAATATTAGGTTGTGTTGTAATGATTATGGCGCCTATGGGTGGTTGGTAAATCAAGGTATCCTGCTTAACAGGTCTTAAAATCCATCCAATACAAATTGCCGTGGATGTCAAATGCGATGGTTTTCTTGAATCACGGGACTAACGGACAAACGAACGCACGGCAAATAATCTGTTCAATCAATTGTAGCATAGATTGGATGTAAAGCGGAATTTTGTAAAGACAAATTATCTTTTTCTCTTAAATCGATGATTTATTGCGTTGGGCCATTATGATAGAGATCAAAGGTTTATTTCTGTCTCGTACTGTTGTAGGTAGAAAATGTTGGGTAAATGATGTAGGCTTAGGTGTGCCTCTATCTTTTTAGTACTTCGAATGGTGGCCCAATGTACCATCACGAAACCTCCATTTCTAAGCTTAGGTTCAGACCTCGTTTCCGTACACTGAACTATGAGAAACTTGGTTTAAACCCAGGCTGTCGAACTCGCCATAATTTTTTTTGTGTCCTACATGAATTGTTTAACAGATATGAATGTTGTGGTTTTAGGTGTACGGTGGCAGCAGGGGCATTGTTGCCCAGCTGCGGAGTTTCCATGTTTCCGCTTGCGGTGCGGCTCAGGTAATAACATTTTTATGTCTGTTTCTTATATGCGATACTGACGTCACGGAAAAAAATGATCTTTTCTTATACACCAAATAACATTTTATATATACAAAGAAAACTTGTAGTAGGGGCGTCTTCATACCAATGATCTTAATTTGAACACGTGACCTGTTAACTCATGCCCTTAAAGATTTCACTCCGATCATCAGCCATATTATCATTTAGTCAAGTTATTGGCAGCTATGAACGCTTTTGTGTTTGGTGATCGATATCTGTGTGGATTTTCTGTCAGCATACCCGTGGTAAACGCCTCATTAACGATTTGATTTTAGTTCTGTTTTATTTTTTGTTAATTGGTATAACAAGACATCTGAACTTGCAGCCTTTAGGAACAAAATATCTCTGAAAAAAGAAGAAAAAATGCTATCATACGATCATCGTATAGGCCGATAGCTCGAAGTTCCATCAAGTTTACAACTCTTGACCACTTGAGGTGTCTTTATGAAAAGAAGAGAAAAAAAGTGGGGGGGGGGGGGGGGGGGTGGTCATTTCCTAAACTTAAAAGTTAAATAGAGCAAAGTGGACAAATTATTAGGGCCTTTTCGCTGCTAGGTGGCGCGAGATTCTCAGCCAACCATTGTCACGTGTCCATGATATCAACTTGTAATCAGGGCTGGAAAAAGTCATGATTTTTTTTTATTTTATTTTTCAAATTGAAATCAGATTTTTTTATTTAAATCAAACTCAAATACTAAGTTTTCAACAATCTATAAGTTTTCCACACAAGAGCAAAACATCTGCCAGACATTTTGCTGTTTTCAGTCATTTTTTTGGTCAGACTCTCAATTAACAACTGAAAAGGTAGTCATTTGGGGGTGGTGGAAGGAGGGAGCGTAACACCAATACTTAGTTGGCAAGCACACAGGGGTAGGGACAAGCCAGACCATCACCGAAGTAGTTGCAGCTACTGGCACTGGCCCTCTCGTAACCTGCTGTCCCCATCTCCCAATCCCACCCCCGAAGCCCCGAGGCACTGATAAGCGTACGCTACGAGATGCTTTGTTTAAACAAAATATGTTGCAATCAATTGCTGCCTTTACTGCTCACAAAGGCTTAGTGACAAATGAATTAAAAAAAAAAAATAAATAAAAAAATCAGGACTTTTGTTACATTGATTTAAATCATGTTTTAAATCAGTTGATTTAAATCATACCAGTCCTGGATGTAATGAAACGTTAAATCTGAATATAACTATTGACTGGGTTTGTTACTGTATCAGAAAGGTGGAAACACTGAAATCTCAGGTGAACTTTGGACCATGTCTACTACTCAGAAGAAAACACGGGATTCTGACAGGCATAATAATGTTGGATTTCACTTTCAGGCGGCAATGAGCAAGTTTGAGCCCAATCGCCAGTTGCCATACGACAAGCTCGCAAGCAATCTGCAAGCTGTGAAGAAAAGGTAAATATTGTCTGCTCGTTGTGCCACTCACTCGAGGTCCACTCACAGCTTTTCAGGCTATCCTACAACGCCGAAGTATCGTGCTTGTCTGCAGCTAACTCCACATCTTGTACTTAGTCATTCCATCACGTATTCCTCACTTTCTATTGAATAATTTTTTTACAGTTTCTGTAGTCAAAAAAATAATAAGTAAATAATAGAAAAAAAATTAAAAAAAAAAACGCACAAATTAGCGTTCTGGGTTCAGAAAGTTAAGCCGAAGGAGGCAAGGTCTAAACATGGGCCGAGAAATTTATCCGTAGTGTCTCCGGTCTGAAAATTGAATCTTGCTTCTTTAAAATCGTTTTGGAGAAATTTCCCGAATACCTCTTCTTGTAATGCAAATAAATAATAGCAGTAAGAAGAATAACACTTTTTCTGCTGCATAAGTTGTAAAAGACGAACAGAACAAGTAATTTATTGTGGAATGGTCGTTCGTTTTGATTTGTTTAAAGTCTATCAAGATAGCTTTTCCTTCTTGTAATGAATACTGTGATTTGATGTGCGAATGTATTCCATGATTTAAACTCGATTGAAATTGATCACGTGTCATTTATGATGTTTATACTCTGTGTTATGGGCAGAAATCGTATACTTGCCAAAGCTATCAATATCGGTCTTTCGTATTTTAAAATAATTGCCTGGAATTGGATTGCCATTTGTTAAATGCCCGTTGGTGATTTGCAGACTCAATAGACCGATGACGTTGTCGGAGAAGATATTGTACAGCCACATCGACCAGGTGGAGTCTCAGGTATGGCGTGACCTCGTTTATAGCCCGGCCGGGGCTTCTGGCAGAATATAACCTCGTACATAGGCGTGAGTTGTAGTACGTCACACCGTCGTTTATATACAGGCGAAGGCTTTAATACAATATAACTCGTTCATAGGTTGATCATCTGATCCGCTGCTCGTGTACTAATAGATCAGACGGCAGCTTCAGTAGAGTATGACCAGGGGGGTTTGTGTGGGGGGGGGGGGGGGTGGTCAGTCACATAATCACCTCATACATCAGATAGGTGTGTACGTAAGAGTTGCAAGAGTCCAAATACTCCCACCTCCTCCCCTCACGACTTGATTTTAACCAGGACCTTCCCCCCTCCACCCCTCAATTCCACCCGTTCCGCTGTTGAGCCAAACCTGATGTTATGCTTCTCTTAGATGATTGTATCTTTCTCTCATTGGCTTTACAGGGGGTACAGTGCGGCGACAGCAGGAACCCCCCCCCCCCCCCCCCCCCCCACCTGATTCCCACCCCTCTTAAGAAGACCCTTGGGTTATGGTTGTGTTTTTCTCTCGTCGACTTTACAGGAGGTACAGCGCGGCGAGAGCTACCTCTTGCTTCGGCCCGACCGGGTAGCCATGCAGGACGCCACGGCACAGATGGCCATGCTACAGTTCATCTCCAGCGGCCTGCCTCGTGTCGCCGTACCGTCAACCATCCACTGCGACCACCTGATCGAGGCCTACGTTGGAGGCGCCATAGATCTGGCCAAAGCGAAGGCAAGTTCTGGGCAAACTGATGAAGGCTTGGAGAAAGAGGCAACAACATGTTGACGTCATGCTTTAGACCAATCAGTTTTATTTTTGGTTCATCGTGTGTACTTTGGTTTCATCGCATGACTGTGATTACAATTATATGGTTCTTACTTTCAATTAGGCGTTATGCAAAAAGTACGTAAACAAGCCCAGCAGTCTGAAAAAATATGCCTACCTACCTGATGGACTGCCCTTCAGCTGTCAGCTGGGTTGGTTAGTAAGCGCCATACCAATATCACGCTTTGAAATGGACAAGTTTGATTGTTTATTTATACTGTTTTATTTTTGTAGGATATCAACAAGGAAGTGTACAACTTTCTGGCCACGGGGGGCGCCAAGTATGGCGTGGGCTTCTGGAAGCCTGGCAGCGGCATTATTCATCAGGTACACACGCGGCAAGTGGGCATATGTTACGGGGAGGCGTGATGGTGGAACGGAGGAACGAGTAGGCGTATTGTGTGCTCATTGCTCTTAGTTCCTAAAGACTTTGATAAACGATAGGGCGTGAAATTTTCAAAATTCCAAGCTTATATTGGCTAGCCGTCACAAGTTAGCTTTCTATGATAGCTGTAAAGCTATGCCATGGGTTTACAGCCGCTACCTTTGTTGAAATGATATGTACATATTGGTAGAAATAGTAATGATGTAATGTGTTGAAATGTAATAAATAATTAAAGGGTCGTAGGAAAGAAGTGCACAAGCGATATTTCCTTAGTTTTAAGTTTGGGCATCTCTTTCCTTTGAAAAAAAAAATGCAGAACAATTCGAGTCCTTTTGTGGTGGTATATTGGACTTATTCATTACTCCGAGAAACTTGCATTGGAAACGTTAGAAAAGTTCCTTATCGATTCGTTGCTGGATTCAGCTAAAAATGTACAAAAATGTCGCTTATCTATGACCCTTCAATTGTTATCATGATTATATCAGAAGAGTTGTGTCGAGGTCACGTGAGCTTCCCACGCCGCTTTGTCCGTGCGGTGAGCAGACAGAAGAAAATAATGGGAAAAAAAAGTAGAATTCAAAGTGACCAATAGAAAAGCTGTAGCTACAGGTGTGGTACAAGTTCTGGAGACAATGCTTGTCCATGTATGATGCTACTTACAGTTCTGTGCGTTATTATGTTTCTCCCGTACAGGGGAAACATTTGATATGTGTACTTTCTGTGTGTATGTAGTGTAGACACTTGACTTCGATAACTCTCTAACGAAACGTCGGTACAGATTCAGACCTGGTGGGATTATGCTTTGATTTGGTTCGCCGGGTGGGATTTTATTTGACGCATATTGGACAACGCATGCCGTCATATGACGTCAAAACGTGCAAAATGCGTCGTCACTACATCTTCAGAACGAAACGTCGGATCGGCTTCAAACTTAGTAAGAACCTGCCGTGGGTATGTCCGACGATTCCTATTGTATTTGCCGTGTATAGCGCAACGTATGACGTCATTACTTTTTGTGAACTCTATACCTTGTTAACACGGTAACTCGAGAACGAAAAGTCGGATCAAACTGAGTTGAATTGTGCTTTGGAGTTGGGGAAGAGGGGAGGGGGTGGAGCTGGGGGATGCCATTTGCTTTTGATTTGACGCATTTGGACAATGACGTCTTATGACGTCAACACGTGAAAAATGCGTCATCATTGTACTTGCAGAAACATTCAGCCCTCTGCCTTGGGTCGATTCAACGGTGTATATTGGCTTCGGCGTACGGAGCGCAACATATGACGTCGTATGAACACTGTGTTAACTTTCTTACCTGTCACGTGATCGAGAACTCAATGGGCGGCTTCAGGCGTGACGCAAGCGTAACGTTACCCCTGCCCATGTGCATAAACTGATGTATCGTGCTGGAAATGGTTTTTTGTGTCCTGTTTCTGTGTATGGAAAATACACGTGCAGTGAGCCAGCATGCGGGCTTCTGAAATTGTAGGTCCGTTTTGCATATGATATTGTTTTTTGGTGTTTCTGGCAGATTATTCTGGAGAACTACGCGTTTCCGGGACTGTTGATGATCGGCACGGACTCGCACACACCCAACGGAGGCGGCCTGGGTGGACTCTGTATAGGGGTGGGCGGAGCCGACGCTGTTGACGTCATGGCTGGCCTACCATGGGAGCTCAAGTGCCCCAATGTGAGTGACGTAAAAAACAATAAGTTTCCAATTATAACCTAATTGTGGTTTGTTTCACGCCTTTTGAAACTTTGTTATCTCTGAAATCTCTGACAAGTTTGGATGTGTGGTACTGTTTCCCATTTTAAACGCGGTTCTAAGGTATTATTTTGTGGTATTTATAAAGAGGAAAATTGTTGGATTTAAATCAAACCAGATGACTTGGATACTTGTTGCAGGTGATTGGCGTGCATTTAACAGGCAAACTAAGTGGATGGACTTCACCTAAAGATATAATCCTAAAAGTAGCCGATATTTTGACAGTGAAGGGCGGCACTGGAGCCATCGTGGAATATCA